>AZYI01000018.1:0-501843 GCA_000587855.1 Mucor irregularis B50
TTCGTCTGAGGCCCGGTTAGCTCAGTTGGTAGAGCGTGGGACTTTTAATCCCAATGTCGAGGGTTCGAGCCCCTCATCGGGCGATTGTTTTTTGCTATTTTGTCGGAGTTTTAAATGAGTGTCGCCCCGATTCGTATTGTTTGTGTTACGAGCTGAGGCTTAAAACTTTACAATTTTTTATTTTCGCTACAGATCCATTTTTTCATTACTGATCTTTATTCTCAACACACATCTACATCTTTTGTACCTGAAATTCACTTTTTTGTTACTGTTACACACCTGAGCCGTATTTTCTACCTTTCGGACGAAAAGTTTATTTTTCGGACGCTTTTACTCTTTTGCGGTTACACCGTATAGCTGTCAATTAATATAAATACCACCTCCTATTTTTCAATAAACCTACAGTTTTCTACCATATAATAATTTGATCTTATAGTTTTATCTATAATCATTCTCCTCTTAGTTCAATACTATAGCTTTTATACTTTACTTATTGATCTCATTTATCTATTGCAATTACATTTGCCTTTTATTCTAAACTCTTATATCTACTTTGACTCTGAAGGACTCTTATATTGAAACTCCCTTGGAATCTCTACCCATTGTACCTTTTTATTACTCTTTTTATTTACACTTTCTATTCAAAGTCGTTCTACTTTTAAAACAGGAACTGGTGCTCATTACTTTTTACCTTTACTTTAACACACACACTTCTACACTACGCCATATATAACATTACCAAACTTAATCTTCTATATAATCATCTCTTTGTCATCTTTTTTACTCTTAGCTCAATTCTCAAAACTATAAATACTCCAATATTTTGTTCAATAAAACTACAGATTTTCACTTTATAAATTTTGTCCTATTAGTTTTTCGAAACTTATTCATTTACTTTTGATCCTTTGGTAATTGGCTTGATCTGCAATAATCTATTAACTTATTCTACTCTTTGAAGTTCTCTTATTCTTATTTTATCTTCTAAAAGATATTTATGCTGATTCTCCCTTGGACATATCATCCATTGTACTTTTCTTACTCCTTTTATTATTCAATTTCTCTATAAAGTCGTTCTACTTGCAGCATTTGCAGCGTCTATTACTACCTCTCCTAAAAAATCATTACTTTTTACCTTTACTTTAACACACACACTTCTACACTACGCCATATATAACATTACCAAACTTAATCTTCTATATAATCATCTCTTTGTCATCTTTTTTACTCTTAGCTCAATTCTCAAAACTATAAATACTCCAATATTTTGTTCAATAAAACTACAGATTTTCACTTTATAAATTTTGTCCTATTAGTTTTTCGAAACTTATTCATTTACTTTTGATCCTTTGGTAATTGGCTTGATCTGCAATAATCTATTAACTTATTCTACTCTTTGAAGTTCTCTTATTCTTATTTTATCTTCTAAAAGATATTTATGCTGATTCTCCCTTGGACATATCATCCATTGTACTTTTCTTACTCCTTTTATTATTCAATTTCTCTATAAAGTCGTTCTACTTTTAAAACAGGAACTGGTGCTCATTACATTTACTCTTATTGTATACACACACTCCACTTCTATCACACTTTTAACAATACCAATGTTACCTTCCGAGCGAATAGCAAAAGGTAGATTCAGAGAGTAGCGCACAGATAAAAGTAGCAAAAGAGATTCTTGGTAATAAGCAGATGATACCAATTATAATCAAGAAGAATAAGCACCACGTTATTTTTATACCAAATAAATAGATTTAATATAAAGGTAACGAACCAAAAGAAGTAAAAAAAAAACGTAAATAGAAGAAGTACTTGTAAGAAAGAGTACAATAAAAGTTAAAGTAGAGTAAAATAAAGTGAAGTATCATTAATTCAAGATACTAAATATACGTCAATAGTATGATGAATATAATCAATAATTCAAAGGAGAAAGTCAAGTTGCTTAAGCTATAAAATATAGTTCAAATATAATCCGTTTATTTATGATACGTAGAGAAGTATCGCTCTTATATACTAAAGTCTGATTATGTAATAGTGTGAAACCAAGCTAAAAGATCTGTTCTAAAGAAGAAATATACTACGTAAGGAGGATTTATAATAAGTGGTGTGATTGTTGTAAGATAAAGCCCAAAGAAAGAAGATATAGATGGCGTGAATGCTCCAAGTAGTACTTGATATCGAGCGAAACCCATGATGAATGTTGTTTTGTCGTCTTGTATTATGTAAGGCGTCAGAATCTTCATGAGCTTGAAATACATAAGAGATCCCGTAATTTCTAATTAATACAACACCCTAGTTATAGTTCAGATAAGGATTGTTCAAGAGAGAGCCAACGGAAGCATTATGAGCATTTGATAGATATAGTAATTGTTGATAATAGGAGATGACAGAGCGATTGTGCCTGAATTGTGTAGAGTAAAACGTTGCATAATAAAAATTAAAATTCAGCCAAGTCCCAGGATCTGCAGTAAACGTTTTTTAAAGTTTAAAACTAGTGTATTTATTATAAGCCAAAATATCGCCGCTTAACGGATAAGAAGAAAGAGTATTAAGAACATTTTTATTCCGCAGAGACAGTTGTAAAGTACGACGGATACATGTATAGAGGGAGAAAATCAAGATCCTCAAGTCAAAGGTACGTATTTACATGAAGCTCGTTTAATAGCCATCTATATAATGAATAAGAATATTATTGCCTTTTCATACTGAATTCTGAGTAAACTAATTAGATGCGACATAGGAGACGTGTGATATCTTCTTGAGATGTGAAAGAATGCTTACGAAGGTCATTTCAAAAAAAAAAAATAACAACTACATAAAAAATTATATATGAAAGTATCGAATCGAGCAAAATACATGGTTAAAAAAGCGCGAGATACTGTCCGTTATGCATAATACACGATGCGTAAAAATACATTTGATGTTGCAAAAGACGCAGTAAGTATCAAGTATTGAGCTTATTTTATGTCGTCCCCGGGAGGATTATTTCAATTCATTGAATTCATCTTGTCAGAGTTAGAGTATCCACAAGTGTCAAAAATACATATTGAATTGAGTGTCCAGAAGTTACTTGAAGAATGTCTTTTTGATATTCTTTAAAAGCCGAAATAATCGGCGCATAACAACGTAAGTATAGGCAAATGTTCCTAGCTATAGCCGTGAAGAACGAGCACCATGTTGTGAAAACAACATGAAAGATTTATTATAGGGATGACAGCGAATCAGAAAAGAAAAATAACGGATAGAATGGAGTTGTAATTTAATCGAGTATCCTCAACAGAGAATGATACTATAATAGAGAATTCATTGGTAAAGATGGCTATTATCATATCACATTAAACAGCAGCAAAAAATTATAATTACTGCGTAGTGTGCGTAAAGAATTGAGATGACCAAAGTGGAAAAAAGCAATATTGTGAAATACACTACATAGATTTCTTCGTAATAGCAAAAAGAGGCAATAGCAAATCTTTTGCGTTCTAATAAAACCAAAGTGCTGCCGTCGATTTTCGATTTTAGCCTGTTCTACTAAAAAATCACTTTTTTACGTACGTTTTCTAAATGAAAGTTCAGTATCTGTCATGTCTTCATTGGCTGCCTAGACTTCCGAGCCTCAGTTATTCCATTTTAACGGAGTGAATGACATATTGCTCAAGAAGTTGCTATGTACCCGTCCCCCTTATTAATCTTGAAGAACTCAGCTAGGTATCTTTATCGTCTGGTTCACTAAACGTGAAATAGTCGTATCTCATAGCACCTTCGCTTATGATGCATCATGTGCATTCGCTTCAATGCTTCGAGGACGTCTCCCCTTGTAAGTATATCAACGATTTATGCGTTTCGAAATATGTAGCTTTTCCGCAGAGTAGCGCATAGTATCTTGATGATCACTTGGATAATATATGCAAGTACTATAGTCAATTATGGTAGTCGGAATACAGGAGGGTTCTTTGCGCGATAATATCCATAAAATACAGAAATCCATCATTATTCTTTATTGTCAATTTTTTCACCAGGAAGTATCGAAAAGAGTACCTGGTGCCAAAAGCGACTTCAACGCAACAACTTTTCATAATAATAGATATGTATCAAAGGAAGGATTGAACTAGAAGGCGCCAATATATAAAGTGGAAAGGACCAATTTATCTCCTCGTAAACTGCAACAAAAGGTTGTTAATAAATGGTACATCATCATCGCCGCGTAAGTGAAAATCGGATTTACATACAAGAAAAGCTACATGTACAACACATGCCGAAGAACCACAACACGCTCAAGTTCTACATTTACGGTTCCACAAAATTCACAACATCATGCGAAACTTTTTTGCGCCACAAGTACGTGATACAACACTATACTTGAGCTTAAAAAAAGTACATTTGGAGTGTTTCACCCAACATTTCGTCATATATAGAACAACTTATTTATTCAATTTACAAGAATGATATACACATTTGGAAGAGGATATATTATTTAACGACGGTATTGGGGGTTTTGGTCATCAGGAGGACCGTAACCACTCATGCCACCGGTGGCGGGTTGACTATAACCTTGTTGTTGGCGACCGGGTTGGTTGGTGGGAGGAGGGTAGTAAGGCACATTACCAGCTTGTTGTTGTTGTTGTTGACCATACATGGGCTTTTGTTGTTGACCGCCGGGAGCAGCACCGACGGGAACAAGTGTCCATTGTTGGTTAGCGTTGTCCTTTTCCTTGCGCTTGTACAAGATGATCTTGGTACCTTCTTTGCTTCCACCGCCCTAATACAACATGGGTTAATATCTCTCCCCTCTTTTATCATGTAAAAGTAGTATCCACTTACTCTGATATCCAAGACGAGACGAGGATCGGCCAAGCAGTAAATGAAACCATCACGGAATCCGAATCTTTGATTGTGAGCCCTATTATGCACAAACCGTGTGAGTGTTGTTGTGATCACCATAAATATAAGACCCTTACATGGTCATTTTACGCTCGTATTGGACGATGGCAGAGTCTGACTTGAGGTCACCACCACGAATATCCAATACCAAGTTGGACTTTTTGTTGATCAAATAACCATCTTCGGAACGCCAAAGCTAAAATTAGCACATAAAAAGTTTAGTTTTCGTGACATAAACAGGGTGTTTGCTCATGAGGCTCTTACTTGGTTGTCATTGTCAGAAGAGTCTTTCTATAGAACAAGAGGTGTGTGTTTAGTCTATGCAGTGTCTACGCTACGAATGGTTGTAAACTTACTTGAGACCAGATAATGATATCGGAATCGTTCTAAGTAGTAGTCAAGTCGTGTCAGTTTCTCTTTCTCGGGGTCGTCAAGTCTTTTTCTTTTTTTTTTACCTTTGTTTCGCCCATATAAACGTCCAAGACTTGGCCATTGTTACAGGACTTGATGTAAAAGTATTGGTTAGGAGGGAATCCACTGATGCTCATGTTGATAAAATTTCTTGATAAAGAAAAATGAATTGAAAAAAAGTGAGAAAAATCTCGGGCTTAAATACTAAAAAGTAGCAGAGGGGCGGGTATTTAACTTTAAAAAGTGATGTATTTCATCATCGTTTTATTTTTTTTTTTTAGACGCAACTTTCCATGATGCTATTTGTTTCTGATGCATCCAAGCATAAAAGTTTAGCTAAAATGGGAACCATCGCCTAGAATTAATTACGTCTTTGATGAATATTCCTGGTAAAACTACTACTAAAAAACACTGACCTGTTTATTTTCGGACATGAGAAACTTGATGAGAACGTTTTTAAGGTATTCCACGTTCATATCTTGGCGTTTTTCATACGCGTCTATTTTTCTTTTTAAAAAAAGCAGCGTCTTAATAGCAGCAGTAGTGAAATCATCTCGTCGTTTTTATTTACCTTAGTTCATCTTTTAGTATCTAGAGTGTATAACGAGTTAGTGCTTTCCTTGTGTAGTAGTAAACAGTACACACACACATACCTTTTCTTGACTTCGGAGAGCGGCTACCTTGTCTTCACTTTCATGCAACATCTCACTGAGTCTTTGCACTTGCTTTTGTAGACCGATCCGTTCATCCGGAACCTGTTGTCGTGACACAAGAGGCGAAAGCAGCGAACTCATGGAAGCTAATATGAAATGTTTTTATATTAGCCGTACTATGACCATGACTTATTACTTACCATACACGTCTTGTTGTTGTTGCTTTTCCTCTGTCAAGGGTTGAATGTTGGTTTCTTCCACCACGACTTCTGCAGGAGGAGAAGTAGGCGTCGAGATGATGAGTTTCTCGATTTCATTATCTTTCAATACCAACTGCTGGTACAGAGATTCATTGGATTCTTCCAATTCATGCACGCGAACCTTCAAGTCAATAAACTTTTGAGTCATTGTATCGTCATTGTTGATATTATTATGTTGGGGCTCCTCCTTCTCTTCTAAGGTGTTTGTTGATATTAACTCGATTTGAGCATTGTATTTATTTTTCAATTCTTCTAATTCCTGTGTTGTTTGTTCAAGTGTTGACGTAGTGGATTGCAATTCTAAATAAAGTGTAGTAATTTAGTTTTCGCACACACACAGACACACATACATACTTGACTCTAGACTCGATTTCTCGCTTTTTAATGCCATCATTTGTTTATCTTTGAGATCGCTTTCTTTTATTTTTCTGTTACCGTCTGCTTCCAACACGTTGATCCTATCAATGGCCTTTCTCAGATCATGCTCTAGTAGTAGTTGCTGCTCTGCCTTTTCAGCCTGTTCCAATTCCAGCTTTCTATACATATAGTGTATTAAGAAATCAAGTCATCTGCACAATAACTTCTTATTGTTACCCTTTCTGTGTTTGCAGTTGCTGCACCATCTCTTGCAGTTCATTGATCCTCGTCACATCTGATTTTTGTTCTTTATTCTTTTCAAGCAAGATATGAGCACGCTTTTTGTACTGTTCGTAATTATTTTTAGTTTGTTCCAGCTGAGTTGAGAGTTGTCGACACTTGGCATCCTATTTTCCATAGCTTATTAGAAAAAGTGTTTAAAAGTCTTGTTTGTTCGTTCCTCACCAGTCGTTTCACTTCAGATCCATAAAATGATTTTTGGCTGGTAATCTCGGTATTCATCTTTTCCATCGTCACTATATATATGTACGTTGGCGCGTGTATTAGTATAACATATCTATGTTCTTTCTACACTACGTTACGTTGTTGTGTTTCTGTGGTGGATTTCAATGCTTGTTCACGCTGCTCGCATGCTTCCAGGTCGCTCGTCAGTCGTTTTATTTCCAGGTCTTTTGTCGCTATACTGGCTCGATATCCATCAATGTTCTTTGAGGCTTGCCCAAAGATTTCTTTAGAAAAAAAAATAGAGAGAGAGTTGAGTCGTGCTGTGTATGCATGGTATCTCCTCTCGTTATAGTTTTATACCTCTCATTCGTTTCAGCTTTTCTTCATATTCACCTAGAAAAAGATGTGTTTGTTCCATGGTGTCAATGTACTACTACTACTACTACTACTATTCTTACCTATTTTAGTGGACGAGTTCTCTTGTAGTCTTGCATACTCTGACGTCTGGTGCTTTAATTGGTTCTTTAAATCTTTGACTTGTTCTGTAAGTTGAAAATTAACTTTATCTGTATCTCTCATTGTGGGTGATCCCATGGGTGACGTCGTTGTTGTTGTAGTAGTAGCAGAACGCTATATGTATGTAGCAACAAGTGAATGTGAGTTTATTTAACGTTTTTTTTACTTTGTTTTTCATTCTCACACCTTGATGCGAGACTTGAGTAACTGTAATTCTCGCTCTAATTGTTCCACTTGTTTCTCTGCTTTCAGAGCCCTTGTTCTGTCTGCGACATCTGTCATTTTATTATATGAAAAGAAAGGGAAAAAAAGTGTGTCCCCTTTATTCTCTCTCTTTCTTTTTTTATTAAAGTGAGCTGAGGCTCAAATCATTTTGTGATCATTCTATCACTCTTGTGTTCACTTGGATTTATTCACTTGATTTATGAGAAGAGTACTTGATCCGTTGATATGCGTGTGTACTTTGTGTGGGAGAGGGTCAATGCATCACTGATGACATACACTCTGCGTTGAGTATTAGGTAAGTTTAGTGTGTGCCATTGTAAAAAACGGAGTTTCATTCGGGGAAAGACAAGCCACGCATAAACTCCACAAAGAATTTTTATAGTTCTCGAAGCCTTTTTTTTTTCTTTTTACTGCGACAACAAAGATACACAAACTCAATATAATATGAAGGCACCAACATCAAAAGATAATTTATGGGTAGCAGCTGGTAAGTGAAAAGTAAAAAAAAGTTACCCGAGATTATATAAAAACCCGTTTCTGTTTTGAATAAAGGTGATGGTCAATTGGATCGAGTTAGAGTGAGTAGCGTTGATTTACAACATAAAAAGTCAGTCTATTCATCACCTTGACATGTTTAGGAATTAGTGGAAAGTGGAGTGGATGTCAATGGACATGATCAATTTGGATACACAGCCATGTAAAAGGGAGAATTCACCTAGACACAACACTTGAACAAACACTTATACCTTTTCTTTCTTATTGACATAGGCATGCGGCTGTTTCTTATGGTCAGTTTGATGTTGTCAAATACTTGCTTGAACATGGCGCCCTTGTCGACGTGGAGGATTTCGAGAAAGACACACCTTTATATGTTGCAGAGACAGTCGCTATGGCTCAATTACTATTAGATCATGGCGCTGATCCCAAACACGTCAACGAAGACAATATCACACCTGCTGCTACAGCCTTTGAGGAAGGATGGGATGAAGTGGCCGAGTTATTAGCTGGTATTACAAAAGAAGAATTACGTCCCAACTTAAGTGAAGAAGAGGACGAGGAAGAAAAGGACGAGTTTGCTCATATGCAAGAAAAGGAAGAAGAAGAAGATGAAGAATTAAGCCCTGAATTATCAAGTAAAATGCAAGAAATTATGCAACATATTCACGCACAAGGAGGTGTGCAAGACGAAGAAGAATTAAGAGAAATGGTCACGAATATGTTGTTGGATGAAATGAAGCGTAATTTGGAAGAAGACAAAAAAGAAGATGAAAATTAAATTGTTTGATATGATTGGCTGAATAAAATAAGAATTTAAACTCCTGTATTTTGCTCTTTCCACTTTCTCTCTCTCTCTTTCATTACAACTCTTTACTTGATTAATTAATATAAAAAAAAAACTCCATGGATAAATATCAGGTAATTGGAATAGTTCAAGTCTCTTTTAAACTGTAAAGCAGAGGCTGACGTAACGGTTTCTTTCTTTTTAATGTAGAAAATTGAAAAGTTGGGTGAAGGTGTGTGTTAATCAAGAGAGAAAGAGAGAGAACAGAACTTTTTGAGACTTAACTCAAACACCTTTTTAGGTACTTATGGTATTGTGTACAAGGCTCAAAACCGTGAAACAAACGAAGTCGTTGCTTTAAAACGTATCAGACTTGACAATGAAGAAGAAGGTGTACGTAATATATAAATATACTTGAACCTCACTTATGCTCACATCATGAATAGGTTCCTTGTACAGCCATTAGAGAAATCTCTTTATTAAAGGAGTTGAAGCATCCTAATATCGTGAGGTAAGACGATAAACACGTCTTGCTGTCATTGCTCTTTACATACCTAATCTCTTTTTTTTTCTTCTTCCTTAGACTGTACGATGTCTTGCACACCGAGAAAAAGTTGACGCTTGTATTCGAGTACTTGGATTCCGATTTAAAAAAGTTTTTAGATTCCTATGGTGGTGATATCGATGTGATTACATTAAAGGTAGTATAAAGAAGAGAGAAAGAGAGAGCGTTTTTATTCATCAAGACACCCTTTCACATGTTAGCAATTAATGTATCAATTGCTAAAAGGAATTGCATTCTGCCACGCGCATCGAGTCTTGCACAGAGTAGGTTGACTGTAATAAGCGACTGATAGACACAATATACTAAATCACACCTGATGATAGGATTTAAAACCTCAAAATTTACTTATCAACAAGGTGAATATCACTGTAAGTGCTTAGGTGCGTGTGTAGGATAGGATAAAGGGGGAAATTAATGTGTTACACATTTATTAGAAAGGTGAATTAAAATTGGGTGATTTTGGTCTTGCAAGAGCGTATGGTATTCCAGTGAGAAGTTACTCTCATGAAGTAGTTACTTTATGGTACCGTGCACCTGATGTGCTTATGGGATCACGTCAATACTCGACATCCATTGATCTATGGTCCGCAGGATGTATCTTTGCAGGTAAAAAGTAAAAGAATATATCCATGTATATCATACTCACTCTTTTCCCTTCTAAAGAAATGGCCTCTGGTAGACCTTTATTCCCTGGCAATTCCATCTCGGATCAATTACAACGTATCTTCAAGGTGCTAGGCACACCTACAGAAGAGATCTGGCCCAAGGTGTCTCAATTACCCGAATACAAACGCGACTTTGAAATCTTTCCCAAAATACAATTAGAAACTCTTTTACCCAAGCTTGATCATCTCGGTATTGATTTATTGAAGCGTTTATTGGATTATCCTCCCGAGAAGCGTATCACCGCCAACGATGCATTACAACGTAAGTCCCATCTCTATTTTAACTACTCAAGTGTACTTATTGCATGATTAGATCCTTACTTTGATGAACTGCGGAAAAAGGAAATGTCCTCTACGACGACACCCTCAGCAACAGCAACAGATGCAACCACATCAACAAAGGAAACCAGATAATACTAGCCTCATAATAAAATTTATTTTCAAATTCTATCATACACATAATCTGCAATGGCTAAAGAGGAAGTGAGTCCTGGACTCTCGATCCCAATCAATGAGAAAAAGCCTTTTCTATTCAACTCTTCTTCTTCCTTGATGATAAAGTCCCTGAACGGCTCCCCGGGACCCGCCAATTTAGGACGAATACCCGCATAATCAGGATGGAGTTTTTCTTTTTGTAGACTGGGCAAGTACGTTTGGATGGCACTTGCAAAGGCTTCTTTTTTCTCTTCGCTGTCTGGCACACTGTAGTCGTAGGGGTCGTCAATGTACTGGACATCGGGACCAAACTTGACACGGCCCGCCATGTCCAGTGTAAGATGGGTGCCTAGACCCGCCAAGTTCTTTTCGGGGCACGGGTAGATGAGGTGTTTGACGTGGAGGGGCGATGTCAGTGTGTAGTAATGGCCGCGTGCGTAGTGCAGTTGGTACGTGTCGGGTAGCACCATGTTGCTTAGTTTATCCGCATGAAGACCGCCGCAGTTGAACACACGTTGTGCAAGCACAGTGGTTGTGTGAGTGCTGTGGGAGGGAGTGGCGATGTCCACCAAGAACCCCGTTGTGCCATGACTCGTGGCAGGACGAATGGACTGAACAGAGGTGTTGAGGGCAATATCGCCCACCGCAGAAATTCGTTGGTCCAAGTAATCCATCAAGGCATGTGAGTCAAGGATCCCCGTGGAGGGAGAAACAAGCACAGCATACGCCTTGATCTCAGGCTCCTCTTCTTTTAAATTGTCCAAGAAATAAGTCTCTACACCGAGTCGATTGGCTTTGGCATGCATGGTCTTTAAATACGCATGTTGGTCCTCGTCTTGAGCCACAATCCATTTACCAATCTTTTTATGTGGGATATCTACATGCTTGAATAAATCGTAGAGCTTGCGGTTGCCCTGGATGCAGAGCTTGGTCTTGAGACTGTCTTCGGGGTAATAAAGACCTGCATGAATCACTTCACTATTGCGAGCACTACATATAGTAAAGCATTCAGTTTGGGTGTGAATAAAACTCTCTTTCTTTTTACTTTTACCTTGTTTCTTCGCCTATGCGTTTATTCTTTTCAACGACAAAGGTGGATTCGGTAGGTCGTTCTCGAGTGAGTTTTTCACCCAGTGCAAGTCCCACTACACCTGCACCTATGACGAGATTGTCAATTTCGAGATCAGGTGTCACGACAGTACCAAATGCTCGGCCATGAAGGACTCTGAGTGTACATTGCTTTCTTAATGTCGAGAGAAACATGAAGGAAAAGAGAAGGAATTAAGTTTTTCCCTTTTTATATGACGTTTTTGAGACTCCACACACACCTGGGTAACAAACACAGATCGACGGAGGTATCTGTGTGTGTGTTTGTTTCCTGCAAAAAAGAATGAATTTGAATGCAGCAGCAGCAGTGCAGTAGTAACCGCCACCCACTCTCTTATTACAACAACAACAAACAAATAAAATAATTATTTTATGGATCCTTTTTATACAAGTGAATCTATTGATGAGGAATTGGATTCCTTTGACGATACTCAGTTCAATAATTCTTCTCCACCGCGTCAAACAACAACAACAACAACACTTGATGACGATGAAGACGATGATGACTTTCAACAAAGAGTATCTGGATTTGGTTCCATGACAGACGATCCTCAACCACCATTAGACTTGGAAGAAGAAGAAGAAGTACAACGGGAAGAAGAAGAAGAAGAGGAGGAAGAAGATGAAGATCAACTTGATGATGCACAACGCGAGAACCATGCCATGACCATTTACGCAGAAACCCATCCTGAGTTAAGTCAACGGTATGTCGGTGGACGTGAAATAGCCGAACAAGAAGCGATCTGGAGCGTGTCTTCGTTTCGACCTCACTGGGGACCCGATAAACTACGCGACAACAATGCCTTGACGTACTGGCAGTCCGATTGTCCTAATCCTCGTAAACACCACACGATTGATCTCTCGTTTCATCAAGCCACACTGATTCGTCAAGTGTCGCTGTTTATTGATTTTTTTCAGGATGAAAGTTATACGCCCAAAACTATCTCTATACGTGGAGGCACCACGTACAGAGACTTGTATGAAATTATGACCTTGGAGTGTGATGAAATGGTGGGTTGGATCAATGCGGATATCACTTCAAGAAAGTAAGTTGTTGCTGTGAAAAAGAAAGAGAGTTTTGTGTGCTAAAGTCCCATACATAGTGATGGAAATCCTTTTCGTGTGTTTCGTTTACAGATAGCCATTTTAACCACACACTTGAATGGTCGTGATACACATATAAGACAACTCAAAGTGTATAGTGTATTACCGTAAATTTCTTTTTAATATTCTATAGTGTGTACTCGTCTTAATATTCTCTTCTTTTTAGGTCTTATTTTCAAGGCAATCATGTTGATGACGGAGAAAGAGAAGCAGAGACTGTAACCATATCTAGAAAGCCAATCAACAGAGGCCTTCGATAAATGTATGTGTGTGTGTGTAATGCAATTTATTTTATTCATTCCTCCTTATTTCCATGATTTCTGTAATAAAATCACCATCTTCACAACAAAAGTTTTTACTGCTGGATGCACCTACACGTAAAACATTACCTACTTATGTTGATGTGTTTAAAAGAGAAAATGTGTCTGATTTAATTCGTATTTGTCATCGACCTTCCCTTGACAATAGTAAAGACAATGAATACGACGCTCAGATATTAGAAAAAGAAACAGGCATTAAAGTCAATGACGACATCAAGTTTGAAGATGGCGGTGTGCCTAGTAATGAAGCCATACAGCACTGGTTGACCCTTGTGGAAAAGGCTAAAGAGAACAATACCACCATAGGCGTGCATTGCGTAGCAGGCATAGGAAGAGCTCCCGTAAGGAAATTTTATATTATTTTTACTCATTGTTGTGCTCATACTCGTTAAATATGTACAGGTGCTAATAGCTATCTCTTTGGTAGAAGAAGGCATGGATCCGCTGGTAAATAGAAAATTGGGCAGAATACAAGAGAGAAAATAAGCGACTAACAACGTATGATTTAGGATGCAATTGCTTATATTCGGAAATACAGAAGAGGTGCATTAAATAAGAATCAAGTACGATTTATAGACAAATACAAGCCAAAAAAGAAGAATAGTAGTAGTAAAAAAAAAGGAATACTCGGATGGTTTTTCTAAGTATGTAGTAATAAAAACAACAGAATTGGAAAAGCTTTCTTTCTGTTTTAGAGTTTATTCCCCGCTTAAAAGAAAAAGGAAAACAACAAAACGGATCCAAATTAGACTTCTTTTCCTTTTCTTACTTTTTTTTTTTATTTGAATCTTCAAAGAAGATCTTTCAAAATCATGCTTGACCATGAACTGTTTGCAAGACTTTTTGGCTACTTTAGTATAGGCTGTTGGATTGTGGTGTTTACACCGTAAGTAGTCACTATTTTCATAAAAGAATGCAAGTTGACAAATCCATAAAGACAATTCTATGAGAATTACAAGTACAAGAACACAGACGGTGTGTCTATTACATTCTTGACATTATGGATCTTTGGCGATATCCTCAACTTGTTTGGTGTCATTTTAGAACATTTACTCTTTACCATGGTTTAAAAAAAAAAAAAAAAAAAAATTATAAATAAGCTCCGTATTATGTGTGTGTGACTCATCTCGATATAGTTATTACTCGCATTGTACTATCTCTTTGCAGATTGTCTCCTCATGGGTCAAGTCTTTTATTATCGTAGAGGCAAAGATGAGAAACACATTGAAGAAGTCGTGGTGGCTACACAGTACGATGGAACTGAAACAATCAGAACAACTGTCTCATCTTCTTCATCTATGGAGCGTGGCGGTCAACGAAATGCTGTAGATGAAAGCACAAGCTTATTGTTGCCCACCACCTCCACTTCCTCCTTGACTGTCACATCAGCAACAAAAAAGAAGAACAATCCCAACACACGTTTCATTGTGCGTTTGTTCTTTGTCAGCAGTGTCATCTTATGGGTAGGTTTACTCGGTGGATCAGCTGTGTTCTTTTTCGGATCAGGCAGAAAAATAGATATGGATCAATTGCACCTTGTTCCTCAACTCTTGGGTTGGGGTAGTGCCATTCTTTATTGTGCCAGTCGTATACCCCAAATCATGCAAAACTTTAGAAACGAAAGTGTAGAAGGACTGTCGCTCGTCATGTTTATCTTTAGCGTTGTAGGCAATATTACTTATTGTGTGGTATGTGTGTTTATCTTTTGGCAAAGGATATGTAACTTATGTTTTATATATAGAGCATTATCTTGGAATCAACTGATCCCACTTATCTCTTGATTAACTATCCTTGGTTACTCGGAAGCGGAGGTACTCTCTTTTTCGATTTCACCGTAAGTGGCCTCTATACAACACATAGTACAAGTTGCTAATAATTCACCTCTACTAGATCTTTTTCCAATTTTACATGTACCGCAAGTCTCATACACAACACATCTCTCACAAGTAGTTAAAAAAAAACTGACCATGCAACTTAGAATATACACCTTATATATAAATAAAAATATAAACAATATCAGATGGTGTTTGATTTACACTCCCCCCTCTCTCGTGGTACAAGGATTCTCTCCCAATTGGATTGACCGTGTCAATTTTGAGCTAATTTGTTGTACCTACCTGGGTGGCCTGTTCTCACCTCATCATGGACACATGTCACTCAAGAAGTACGTTGTACAACTTCCTAAATACGGTAATCACAAGGAGGAGAAATCGTACACAATAAGAGCGTCAACTATTGAAAAATAAGAACTATGATCAAAAGTAGTAGACACACTTTTTTTATTTGAAAAAAAAAGGAGGCAAGTAAGCAAGTATGTATGGATGTCCGCATAAGAACAAAAGACCGCTCTAATCAGGCATGCTATCGACCAAGGATTTCTTCCAAGTAAAGAATGATTCTGTTTGGATGAACTGAGAAGAAGTAGTAGATAATTTGACTATGGCATGTGCCCTTCGAATGTCAACGAGGAATACCAACTCAAAATAGAGTTCCATGTCTAGATATTCAGTTTACTGATGCATACGACATCTTGAAGGGAAAATAGCTTACCATGAAAGCTGATGAAATGGCCCTTTGTTGCATTGGTGTATTCAAGAAAGTCGACTGTTCCTTTCTTTCATCAGCGCCAGCTTTTTCTGGTTTGCGATTAAAAAATCTAAAACGCATTTACCTTTCCTATTTGTTATGTATGATATCAATAAAAAAAAGGTTCATATCCCACCACTTTCTTTGCACTATGAGTCGGTCTCAAATAAAGTATAGCAGAGAGGGAGGCAAACTATAACTCTTCACACTCCCTTGTAGCTTGTTTAGTCACTTCTTACTCATTGCTAGGCTCAGCCAGCTGAAACGACCTCAAGGTGGAGCACAAGTTGAAACGTCTAGGGTAAATGAAAGTTGAGTTTCAGTTTGTTGTACCTTTTTCACGTCTCAACACTACAACAGTCATGGCAGAAGAGAGGCATCGGACCGATACAATCCTTCTGCTTAATATAGGCAAAGGAGGATGTTCGAATTCATTTTCTAATCGTAGTGACAATGTTTATTTTTCCAGTATGACAGAGTTGTTCAATACCTGTTTCTTTATTTACTACTTTTCATTGTTACTCATATTCAAATACCGTTTATGCGTAATTATGCTTCAACTTCTTTATGATGAGTCTTTGGAGACCATTTTTTTTTTCCAGGGATCTTTTGTCACAGGGAGCTTGATATGTACGTAATTACATCTAAATTTGATATCATTGATTTCCAAAAGACGCATGGTTATCATCACTTGCAAATCTCCTTGACTACTTAGTTCCCTGCAAAAAAAAAAGACGTTAAATATGCATGGTTACACTCATTTGGGGTTTGTTACACAACATGATTTTCATTGAAGAAAAAAAACGGAAATAACGACAACAAGCTCGTATATCGTTCTCTTTTTCCGCCGCCGCCGCCGCTACGTACTTGGGTGACCTGTCAAAATTTAAGCAAGTAACGGAAGAGAACAACAAGAAGAAGAAAGGGGTTCCCCTTTGTTTGAAAATACGTTGCACTTACGACATTGTTCCCCAGACCAAAAGAATCGTTTTCATAAAACCACTATCATGCTTACTCTCTCTCTCTACGTATGTTTTTTATTCGATTAATTGTTTCCTTGGAGCAAGCTAATTTAATAGCATTATTTATATTGTTGTCGTATTTGAGAAGTGAGGAGAGAAAGCATGGATGATCCTTATTTAAAGTTTAAGTGGAAAAGATAACTTTGTGTTCAAGTCACTTACTTTGGCTGCTGCATGAATCTAATGTCTTTATATGAATTCAAGGGTGATTAGTCACACTAGTATTAGTATAAAATCAATAGTAGCAACAGCAATAAAAGCCGAGTACTACTACTGGCACCAAGTACGTTATGTATGCGTGTGCGTACTTTTTTTTAAGGAGTTGGATCGCCATATAAACAATTTATGATATTTAATTACTGCAGAATACATAACATCAGTTGACGGATGCTTTGTAAAGTAAGGCAAAAGAAGATGGTTTTGAACATCACCGCAGTCAAGTTTTTTTTTGTGTTTCAGTTGAAATTTAATTAATTGGGGGAAAGAAAAGCGCCTTTTCCGCCCACAGAAATCATCTATAAAAAGCATAGATCTGCAATAATAATAAAATCATTTGACCTTATTGATCTGCACATCTTGTATATAAATGTCCTGATAGAACTGATAATTTCCTTCTCTTTTTCCTCTTCTATACTATAACACATAATATGAATAAGAACAACAACAACAGCAACAACAACAACAACGTTACTTTGCCACCAATAAAGCATGTCTTTCAAGGCCTCTTTCATTGTAAGTGCGCTTATCTTGTAGTAGTGTAAACGGTTGTATCTAATTAATCAATAGCTACTAGCACTGGAAAACCCCGGCAGCGTAGTACCTCTTCCGGTGGAAGTGTCCATCCTTACTACGAGTCAAATGTAGTAGAGGCAGCAAGATCGTTACAAAAACTGTCTACTACTTCCAACACACCCTGTTATCGTTGTCCTCCACCTTCTGCAAGTCCATGCTGTGGTAGTGGAAATAGCACCAATAATACGCGCTTCAACGGCGGACATCGACGTGCTGTATCTGCATCGATTGAAATTCCAACTCACCCTTACGGCCACCACCACCACCACCACCATCACCAACCACATAATATGATGTTGTATGCACCACATCATCAACAACAACAACAACGTTCCTTTCAACCTCAACCGCATGTACAACACAAACAACAACAACAACAACAACAACAACAAAACTATCGTCGTGCTAGAGCACATACAACATCCGGATACCCACCCACCATGTTGTATAACCCTCACGTGTACAATAATGACAACAACAGACAACAACAACAAATAAAGCAAACAAACCATAGTATGAACGAACCACAGATGATGCGCATCTTTCCTGATAATTCAACAGCTACTATTCCATTACCTAATCAACCATCGCATCAACCTCAACAACAAGCTCAACCTCAACAACATCGTTATCATTGTCAACACTGTCGAAAGTCATTTTCAAGACCCTCCTCGCTTCGTATTCACATTTATTCCCATACAGGAGAAAAGCCATTCAAGTGTCACTACTATGGGTGTGGAAGAAGTTTCAGTGTTCATAGCAACATGAGAAGACACTTACGTGTGCACTACTACCCTCAACCCTCCAACAACGCCCATTCTCCCACTTCCAGTGTTTCTAATACTCCACAAAACAACAATAACAGCATGCGATTACCCATTGTACCCAACCACTACGAAGAAGGATGCTGTGTCACCACAACCAAAGCTGCAGTATCAACAACAAATTTACCATCATCACTTTTGCATACATAATTATTTGTTTGTTCCCAAAAACCCCCTAAAAGAACAACCTCTTCTGTATAATCTGACAACATTATCCCCTCTATCTATTCATTATGTTAATATTAAAATAAAATAAAATAAAAATTATATATCATCTTAATTGACAAGTGTTTCATCCATTACATGCAAAAAAAAAAGTCATGATCTGCATACATAAAACGCCTTCGTATTGTTGCTTAATTACAGTACGTTTCACAACGCTAAAATGATCAACATGATCAGAGTTGTTGTTGTTGTTGTTGTATCGTACGACTTTGTTGATACAGATGTACCCCCTCCCTTTCGACATCATATCACACACTGTATACATTGCATTTCTAAAATGATTTATTTGTAAATAATCTATAAAATACGAATCGCGTGAGTATTTTAAAAAAGAAGGAGGAGGAGAAGCGTTTGACCCCTATGATGTTCAAGTACAATACCCGATGTGGCGCATTCCGAATATACTGACAGTTGGATGGTACGTAGCACTGAACACAACAAGGTGGTGTGGGGATTATACTATTTGCATTGAATACAATTTAAACTAAACTGGAAAAAGTCTTATTGTTTACTTCATGATCATCATCCTTCTTCTTGTTTCTGAATTTCGACTGCATAACTAATTTCATATAGCCTTAAAAAAAAAGAATGACGGTATACACACTCTGAAAATGACACTGCATACATATCCTTCTCATTGTCAAACAACACAATTCTCATTGTCATTCTTATCGGCTCGGTTTTGATTCCAAATTTGGGAGAAAGTGCATCGTGTGGCAAAAAAGTAAGCACTGCCATGTACAGACAGGCTGAGCAAACGACGGATGAGTTGAACCTGCATAGTCACTAGTATTACAGTGCAGAGAGCATGGATTTCAAAAAATCTATCTCGTTTGTGATTGGTTGAAAAATCTGGAATTATCTATCAAAACGTTCTCGCTTATCATCTGCAACGCGATTTGATTGGCTCGGGTTGACCCCAAGTCACACCCGACGCGTCAACACTTTATATACCTCTCCCCACCTCCTAATTTTTGATCCCTCATCTTTCTCTTCTTGCTTCACTTGTGGAGTTCCCCTTTCCCTTCTCACTTCATTCGTGAAGTTCTTTTCACCTTTTCTATAAGTGGCTTTAACTGCTACTTGTAGCCCCTTTTTGCCCTTTCTCTTTTCTTGGAGAATCTCTTTTGATTCTTCCTCATTTTACCCCACGCTGCCACGTTCACCTTTTTTTTTTCATAGAAAAACTGGAGGAATGCCTACGCGAATACTGAATGATTCTGGCAGTGGTCTCTGTATTTCATCGTATCTTACTGCGGCGATTTAGCAGTTTTGGTATTTGCACTTTCCTTTGCTTGTAGAAAAGTGGGACTGAAATTTCACCTGGGGTCTCTTTGCGATATCCCCATCGAGGGAGCTGAGCAGTCACGTCTATTCAATTTGTCGTTTAGTAAGAGACTCGACGGTTGGGTAGTTTCGGGTTGCAATAATATACCTCTATACAAGAACTTGAGCGACTCGTTAGTCTTGGGTGGATGGTCGGGGCCCGTACAAGCACGGCGTGGACTCTTGGGTTACTGTGATAGTTGTTTTTGGGACTTCGCGTCTGTTTACGTCCTCGTTCGTAAGTCCTGGGCATACCTTTATGGTATGGCTGAAGAACAGACAAAAGTATTCATTATTTTAAATAAAAAAAGTTGTTTTTCAATCATAATAAGCTTTATTGTATCTTGTGTTGTTTGTAAGTTAAGCTATCTTTCTTCTACCTTAGTGCATGTGTATACTTCGCAGCGCTTCCCTTGCTTGTTCTAAACTAGATCTTGTTTCAATTGAGATCACTTTAAATCTTTCATTTTAATAATGTTGAACAAGGTCGCGTTTGTTTCGTGTCACGCGAAAGAGAAATGATTTCTGAGTAACAGAAAAAGTGGTTGCACGCGTCCAGAATAAAGTTAAGGTACTTGGAGCAGAATTCTGATCCATTAGTGGGGCTGATGTTCTAGTAAAGTTGCTCCGTTTTAATTATTGTACAAGAAGCACAAAGGTGTCCCTGAATGTTTATTTTAGTTTTTGCGCAAATGAGTGCATTACTGCAGCACCTGTTACCCCAAACATTTTCGAAACCATCACTTTAAAACTGCCAGTCCCATAAAAAAAAAACGGCGAGGAACATCCTACATTGTATGTAAGCTGTTGATACAAAGGTCACCATGATCATAAATTTACATATTAAATAGCAACCAAATAAATTAGACTTTAAAATTAAAAATAGTTTATTCAAAGAAATGGCATTGGTGTAGAACACAGTAATATCGTTCTTCATGCAAAGGGGAGATAAAACGTGTTTAGATGGTAGCCATACATTCCTGGAGATATTCTACTTGCTTGTTACCATCACAGTATCCAATGCCATTACTATCTACACACTTATAGATATAGGTTCTGGCTTGAGATTGGGTGCGCTTACCCAAATCAGTATGTCTTCCCCAGAAGCCGGTCTCGTGGTAAACATCAAACCAATTGAAGTTGCCGTCAGTTTCGATTCTGTTAGCTTGGAACTTGGTATTGAAAGTCTTGACAACACCGGGGTGTTGATCCCAGCCGAGACTCCATCTTGTTACGTAATTGCTGGCTTTGACAAAGGCCTTGGATTGAATACTATAAGGTGTGAATTGTCTAAACAAGACACAAGCAAAGTGACTAGCATGCACGTAAGAGACGAGGAACAAGAGAAAGACAACCTTGGTAACGCTTTTGAGCAACATCTTTACTACATAATATCAATCGTTGGTAAGCTTTCTTAGTATTTTTTTTCGATATGTTACAACAAACTTACTTTCTTTCAAACTATATTGTTGATGATTTTTAAAAAGGACGCAGAATTCAAAGGGTTTTTATATTGGTGAAAATCCAAGTTGAAGATCTACCTTATGTAAAGAGGAGGTACAGAAATATCTCACGCATCTCTCCGGCATACTGGAAAGTTGTGGTATATAATTAAGCAAGATCATCCCAAATATCTATATTAAAACATGCATTACATAAAGGACTGCCTGTGTCTCCATCATGAGTCATCTAACGATAATATTTTGGATCGTGTGATTTGTCTTGGTCTGAATTTCTATGTATGTACGTCCTTAAAGTGAGGGGGAAAGTTCCCGTGAATTGCGAAGTGTCAGCAATAAACGCCTCATGTAAACTCTAACACATACAATGACTATAGAGTAACATCTAAGCCCTTGAATTTGTTGGACCAATGTCGTACATCACTTGAGAGGTAAGCGCGGACACTAAACAAGAAAAATCAGTCCATATACTTTTCTTGCACGTTGAGAAAAATCTCGCTTCCATAGGATGATTGTACTGATCCAATTGTCATACAATAACGCAAATACAAAACCAGTTAATTTCCGTACCTATTATTAAACATATCACCTTGGCAAAATTAAAATTATGCCTACAGAAAATATCGATCTAGTGTTACAAACGCATGTCAGAATTTGATTTTCTCAAGATGGACAAGAATAGAAGAATCTCGAATTACTTTTCTGCTTTCGTACGTACTACAAATTTGCTTCCCACTCGTTATGTAACATAGTCAGGGCTTTTGTTGATCTGATAAGAGGAAGTTAGGTACGTATTACTTGTAACATGGCAAACTATGTAAAAGTAAAATTACGCTCTCAGATGGTCCGTACTTGAAATCAAAATTCTTTGCTTCGCTTATGCGTATTTGATATACAACTCCATACTATATGCGTGCTATTCTTATCATACTTTGTGCGTTACATGTTAATGTATGTCGTGTACTGTTACCATTGTAGATGAATATAGGCAATTTTTGATGTTGTGTAACTCAAATATTGATTTATGTACTTGGGAATTCTGAAAGCTTATATTGATAAAGGGTTACAGTTTCTCGGTTTTTGAATAAGTCCAGGTTTGTCTTACAATTGGATACAGAACGACAAAGCTATAAATATAATATACTAATTGCTGCCACTTAAAACTCACAATTATGGTCCCTTCTCCATTGAATTTTGGGATAATAATTATGCAAGCAAGATATAACTTCCTGCTTTAATTAAATGTAAATAGTGCATGTTCAAAAGAACTCTTAATGAAAAAGTACCTGGCTGTTTATTGAGTTTCGTTCTGCTTGATCAGACCGTTCGAGACGTAAAAAAGATCAGCGCATTTGTATATTTTATGAGCTTCTACGGCCAACATCTTGCAGGTCAGAAACTGGTTGTATACACCAATCAGAAAAATTTACTACAGTGTCTGATTGATTCAATTGAGGAAGCATTCGCCATTGTTGTACAGGCTTAAGCTATCAGGTATGGCAAGTTAAACGCTAATGCCACCGCTTTGTCTCACTTGCGCCCGGGATATCCAAAAGGACCTGGTATATTGTATGTAAATGATTATATGCATTTCACTACTGCCCAAAAATGTGCAAGCTATTGCTGATAATCGCACAGGAAAATTTATACGGTGAGGGAATTTTTCAAAAGCATTAATCATGGCTGATACAGTAATAATTGCTCTTCCATCTATATGTTTTTTATGTAATGTTTCATTCGCGCTTACTCCTAAGACTGGTGAAATTCAGTCGAGACATCACTGCACCTTTTGCATTAATAATAATAGTTCTCAAGGTATGAAAAACACAATTTTAATCCGTATATTATAGATAAGTGGTTGCTTTAATTGAAAAGCTAAAAGGATTGTCTGCATAATATAATTTCCAAAAATGCCTTCAATTATTTATGAAAAGTGGTGGTCCACTATTTATGTTGTATAATAATTACAATTATCCTATGTAGTTAACAGCTCAATTGACTAATATTCTGTTATGTTAATTCTATAATTGTTTCAGACCGCCTATAAAGTTAAGTCGGAAAAAAAAAAAAGGTCGTACATAATACAGTCAATTACAAGTAACTGCATCACTATCCAACACCGAAATGGTTGGATACATGTCCTGTAAGGAACAAACATTTGACAAAAGGAAAAGTGAATATATTTGCAGTAATTAATACATTGGGTGAGATTACTTCAAACCACCGTACCGCCAGTATGTCTTTAACGAGATGTGTCTCGTTGCTGAGATTGCGTCTACTTCCAAGAAATTTAATTGTTAGCTTGTATAAAGAAGCACACTAATATTTCATATAAATGCCGATGATATAACATTCGAGATATCAAGAACGACTTCGACAGAAATAAGACAGGTTATTGCACCCAATCCAATCTCTATGTGCATGTTGATGATAGCGTATATAACATGTTTACCAATATTACAAAGTATTCTACAGCTGATTGAATTTTTCATAAAGGCCTACTAACTTTTTTGGAATCGTTCATATTTGATGACAATTTCCCTAGAATTATCCACCTGTCATAAATCTGCGCATAAATAATTGACACTATTTCTTTATCCGTCTTGTTTTTTTTTTGCAGGAGAGTTAAAATAAACTCAGATTTTTATTTAAAGTCTGTCAAGAGAGGGAGAGAAAAGACAGAATGTACAAAAAAAACGAATGTGATGGAAATGGTGTCGAAACAGTTAAGTAGAAGGAAAAGGAAAGGAGAAAATTAGCCATCTAAGGTTTCATATTGAGCGAGCTCAAGAGCCAACTTCTGGAACGATCGTTTTGTTTCTAGGATGATAGTTGCCGGGTTGAAAGGAGTGTGGTGGAAGGTAAATTGCCAATGGAATCGCCAGATAGTTTGTAGTGTACATGCAAAAATCTGGTATATGGATAAAGCGGGAAATGGTAAGGGAGGTAAACGAATGAAAGGGGGATGTCCAAGCGTAAGAAGAAGGTAAAGGATTCCTTCGACAGCGACGCCTTTTGGGATGTGTGCATGGAACATGTAGTCAGCCAGGATAGTGGTCCATACCTGAAGCTTAGGGGGGCAAGAGAAGAGAAAGTGTTGGTAATCTTCGTCAGCATGTTCACAGATGTTGCACAGGGAAGAGGGAAAGATGGAGGGAAGGAAACGGTGTAGAATTACTTTAAAGGGAATCTTGAGATGTAAAATGCGATACCAAGTAGTTCTAGTGTTGAGGGGAATGGGGAGAGCCCAAAAACGTCTCCAGTTAGAGGGTTGTAATTTGTATCGGTTACTGGAAACAGACGCATTGTATGGGCAGAGGCGTTTATAAAACTTTGGAAAGGTGAGGTTGTTGATGTTGGGCGAAGAAGTGTGAATAGTGGTAATGGAAAGAACAAATGGAAGGAGAGAAACAGGCGCAGCAAGGACTAAAGGGGTGGAGGTAGGAGGGAGATAGTGTGTACGTGTGGAAAAGAACGCTTTGAAATGTAAGGTACCAGAGTACTTAAGACGGAGGGCAGTGCGAATAATACGACAATTTAAACGGTCATTGGCAATAGAACCCAGTGGGTGGAGACGAATACAGCAGGAAGATGTATCATAATAGAAAAGATCGGAAACGAGAAGTTTAATGAAACCAGGATGGCTATTGATAAGAGAAGAATCAAAAGGAGATATGACAGCTAATAAAGGTAAAGAAAGGCAAGTAGAGTAGTTAACAGATGTAGGTTCTGAAGAAGGCACTATGCGATCAACAGTATGTAAAATAGTCTTTGTGTTACCGAGAGGATAGTCATGTAATCGTGCCCAATGAGACGAGCGACATTCTTTGAAGAGTAAGTAGTATAGGTACGACGGGAAAGCAGTTGAGGGGAATAGTTTGTTGAAGGTGAAGCGGAGCAAGATAATGTTGTTGTGATGTGGTGATTGAGGTGTGTTATGTGTACGAAAGTCAAAATATAAGAGATCGTACATCCAGAACCATTGTAGTGAACGTTGTTGTAATGCGGGATCTAGAAGGCCAAGACCGCCTCTAGACCGTGGTTGAATCATTGTGTTGAAGGAGAGCTTGGGAAAAATGTTACAGTTAACGAATGAAGTAGCTAAGGATTGTAGTTGAGTTAATTGTTGTTGAGTTAGTGGTAGCAAACGGATGGTGTGCCATAATTTAGAGAAAATTAGGGTGTTTAGGACAGTGACATGTCCACGAATTGATAGTCGACGTTGGTGGTAGAGATGGCATAAAGTGCGAAGCGAATTGTAAATATTGTTAAATCCAGTATTGCGTTGAGTAATATTGGAATTGATGAGGTATCCTAGATAACGAAGGGGGACAGCAGAAGTACGATCATGAAAGGAATGTATGTTGTGATGTAAGAGGAGCTGTTGCCAATGTGGAATGGGTTTACCTGAAAATGAGAAGGCCTCTGTCTTGTCATAATTGAGTTTAGCGTTGGATGCGTTGGTGTGTAAGTGGATGGCATGTTGTAATATTTCTAAATCAGTTTGGTTATGAAGACATACAAGAGTATCATCAGCGTATGCAAGGATTTTAACCGGACGAGGGTCATCGGGGTGGAGATCTTGATTGGGAGATGGTGTATCTAAATTACGTTCGCTAATAAAAAGATTGTTGAGGGCCGAGCTTAGATCATCGGTGGTGTTCAAAGGAGAGTTAGAAGTGAATTCGGCGACTGGATCAAAACCAGTAAAGGAAGGGTGTTGGTGAATGAAGCTTAAAAAAGGATCGAAAGCAATGTTGTATAGAAGCGGACTTAGTGGATCCCCTTGGCGTAATCCTCGTTGTTGTAGAATGGGGTTTTTGGTGATGTGGCCGTTTAGATTAAGCTTGATTTGCGTAGAAAAGAAAAGGTTAGTTATACAATTGATGATAGTTTGAGGAATACCGAATTTGGTCATGATGGACTGTAAGTATTCTGGATGAATTCGATCGTACGCCTTTTCCTGATCCAAAAGCAAACCGATAGTGGAGGATTGCGACTGTTGGGCAATTTGTTGTAAAGTCAAGACAGTCAATCCGTGTTCAGCAATAAATCGTCCAGGCATAAATCCGATTTGGTTGCTGTATATTCGAGTGTTCATAAGAGGCATAAGACGTTTGTTGAGTAATCTGGTAAAAATTTTCGCATCTGTGTTAATCAACGATATAGGTCGCCAGTTTCTCAGATCCTGTAAGTCTCCTTTCTTGGGGAGTAGACAAACGCAAGTATGTAACCAAGATGGCGGAAAGATGCCTTTTGTCAAAGCATCGTTAAACACCTGAAGAGCTAGTCGTAAAGTGCCTTGGTGGGTGAATAAGGCAGAGAGGATAGGGTAAGGCAGTCCGTCAAGACCTGGGCTGCTAACCTTTGGACACCGAGAGGTGGCATCTAGGAGGTCAGATGCTGTAAATGATGATGTTAGTAAATCTTTTTCATGTGATGGAATAGATGATGTCTCCGGAATGGTATCGCATAGAGTATCAATACTTTCAAAGTCCACGGCATCCGGTGTGTACAAGGAGGAATAGAAAGAAGTACTGGCGTCCGCTGAGTCGGCAACGGAGGTACATAGTTGGCCGGTGTCGGGGTGTCGAAGAGCTTGAATGGATCTTTTGGTTGCACGAGAGTCAATAAGTTTCTCAAGATAACCGGCGGAAGTCTCCCCATTCTCACGATAACGTAATCCTGCTCGGATGGCGGCTGTATCGGCAATTTGCTGTTGTATTGTTCCAATCGAAGACTCTAAAGCCGATAAAGAAGAGGAAAGAACGTTATGAGTTTTATGTGTTCGCAACAATTTGTTACGTTTGCGTTGTAAGCGGAGTATAAGACGCTCCTTGTAAGCCATGTGTTTGCGACTAGTGGTTTGAGCTATTTGTTTAAACAACAACTTAAGTTCATCCCATTGTTCTTGTGTTGAGGTAGTGGAAGGCGTAGCAAAGAAGGTGTCAAGTGCTTCATTCAATATAGTGATAAAGCGAGGATTGTTCACAAGATGAGGGTGACAGCGCCACAGTCCGGGTCCAGTGTCGTCCGAAGGGAAACTTAAACGAATAGAGAGAATGGCGTGATCCGTCCAGGAGGAGTTGAGAAAGTCGATAGAAGAAGAATGTAAATGCTGGTATGAAGCTGGCGATGCGAAAATGTAATCGATAGTTGATTTAGTGATGCCTCTACCAAATGTGGGAAGGAGGGTTGATGAATCGTTGGTAGACTCGCACGAATGAGTGCATTCAAAAAAGTACTGTTGAAGGAGTGAGTGCCATCTGCGTTGTGAAATTGGTGAATTCGAAGCGGGAGTTGAAGCACAATATAAGGCATGGTAGTTGAAGTCGCCTAAGATGATCATGGGGGGAGTAAGGTTAGTAGTAAAAGATTCATTGAAAATGTTTTCCTCTATATCATTGGAAGAGCTCACCGATGTGGGTGGAAATAAAGAAGAAGTCTGAAATAAGGGTAGCATAAGTAATGTATCGTAAAACAGTTGTCGCGGAGCGAAAGATGCGGGGGCATAGATATTGACGAGTGTCGTTGGTGGGAATGAGGAATTGCAATGTGAAATAGTGCAGGTGATGACTCTTTGATCCAGAGTAATGAATACCGGTGTAATTTGAATATTGGGGTTAAGAACGATAATGCCACAATGAGATGACCAAATGGCATCGCAAGACTGAAACTGGGTGTTAAGTAGGTCGTGTATAGAGTAATCGGAAGAGTGTGTCTCCTGAAGGCATAGAATATCGTGTTTTAGACTGCGTAAATATCTGATGAAGTCGGATCGTATATTTGAATTGCCACTTTTTATAATACTGCGGCAGTTAAGAGAGCCTATAGACAGGAAAGAAGATTGAGGAAGGTTAGAATTTTCAGATGAATGAGTGGTTGAATTATTTATAAAATTGTTATCTGTCATAATAATCAGATTATTGATTGTTGTTCGACTCTACTGAGGAGGGGTTTCCTTGAGTGGTAGCTGCACTACCAGGAGTGCGAAAGCTTGCAACAAAGTCATTTGCTTGAGGCATATCCTGGTCCTCGTTAATGACAGGAGCACCAGAGCGGGAACGGCGATTTGGGTATGTATAATCCACTATTGATTCATGTTGAGCATCGGTTAACCAAGAATGTTTCAGGAAGCTCGTGGCGATTGAGAGTCGTCGGTGGGGTTCAGGGATACGTTGAAGCATGTTGAGGAGACGATTCTGGTGAAGTTTGATAGCTTCTTCTGTCTTCGCTTCGGTTGAATATTCCTCATCTCATATTTGAGATCCATGAGATGAGAGGGATCGATAGGATCAAAGTTGGCGAGTGGTTTAATTCCTGACTGAGCGAGAATTTTAATCAGGTCCTCTTCGAAATCGTTATGAATAAGTAGTGCTACGGTCTGTCTCGCCGGGAAATGGATGTCAATGATGCGAGAAGTTGGATTGACCCCAAGGCCTCTTAGTTTATATCTCACGGCGGAGATAGGTTCCTTGCCCCTATGGTAAAGGTAGATAAATTTGAATCCTTGAGTGGGGGAGACGTGCAAGAAAGTTCGGGCAAAGGCAATGTTTGGTACGGTAGCGGGGACTCTTCTGGGAGTTGAAGGAGCAGAACGAGCGGCTTGTGCAAAGGTCAAAGGTTGACGAGATTGAGGTGCATTAAGCGGGTTGTGAATGGACGCATTAGTTCCATTGTTAGGTTGAGAAGTTGGTTGTACAGGCTGCGTGGAGGTTGCGCGGGCCTCAAGTTCTTGGATTCGGGCTTGGGCAGCTTCAAGAGCAGCACGTAATTGAGAGTTTTCTTCAGTTAATTTCTCCAATTTTGCTAATTGGTTTTCGTGATTTTGTAACTTGGCGAAAATATCGTTAGCCCAGGAGGGCATTTCGTGGGAAGTGCTTATTGGTTGAAAATCCATAGGAGTTGAAGAGGAGGCGGTTGGAGTAACGGTAGAGGATCTAGTTCTTGATGATGAATTGGAACTGTTGACGGCAACTTGATCGTATTTATTCGTTGAAGACACTTTGGGTTTAAGAACCCGTTTGGGTTGACTCATATTAAGTGAAGCTGGGTGTTGAGAGTCGGGAGTAGAAACACGGGAAGCTCTGGAGCGTAAAGATCGTGTAACTGGTGGTGGATTGATTGTTGATGGTCTTTCCGAAATTGGTAACGATGAACGACTAGAGTTGAGTGGAGATTGGTTATTAAGAGAAGAGGTTGAGATGTTGGAATTGACTTAGTAATGAAGAAGTTGTATGTAGATTGATGCTGTTTTCGGGGTTTGAAAGTGCCCAAAACAGAAAGGGGAAAGAAAGGTGAATATACCAAGTCTCTGTCCTGTACAACCCGAAATCAACCAATGAACTAATTTCTTTTACTAATCTGTCTGTCTTGGATCACTGGTAAGGTCAGGTACAAAATACGTGACTTCACACTTTATTCTGTGTTCCTTTGCTTTGTTGCCCTGTTGAATGAATTATAAAACTATCACTTCCGTTAATTATCTATACTCAAAAATAAACCAACACTTATTGTTTATTGACAAAATGGTTAGGCTGCAATGCTTCGCAGCTTTGTATCTTTTGAAATCATGATCATTGTTGAAACTAGTTGCAGCACAAATCTTTAAACCATCACCACTCTTTTCACCTATCCATTGCATTCTTATTTGTATAGAAAAGGTCTAAATCAATTTCAATCAGTTTGTATTTACTTGTATTTACTTCAGTATAATCAGCTGAAAGATACTGTAATTACATATCAGTTTTGTTTTATAATTCGCAACTATATTCATACACAGCGGCAAAATGTGATTTAGTTGGCTCTTTATTTCTTAACTGGCGAGAGTATCACTATTGAAGTTTGTCTATCCTACAATATTCGATTCACTGAATTAGTGTGTCACAGGTTACGCTGGAGATGGAAAAAACCACCTGACTCGATGATGTGCCACACGTAGTACATATTATATAATTTGTATCTTCTACATATTTTCACAATTCTCACCATTTTATTTCTCTTTCAAGTAAAATGCTCTTGGACGAAAGAGCTTCTCGAAACAAGAGTAAAAGTAACGTTAATAAACTTGGGTATTACGATTGGGTTTTCGGAATAGGTAGGCAGACAAAGAGATATATTTGCACCAGAACCAATGTAGTAATAGTTATCCGCCCATTTGCTTTATAGCATTTGGTACAGCATCAATAGGATACGTTTCATATCATTCGATATCAGATTGGTTTAAAAATTCGGTAGAGGAGTAAGAGCAGAAATTTAAATTAGACACGTAACATAAGTATTCGTATGATTTACAATCAAACTTCTTGCATCACATAGAGAACCTCCATCTTGCCTTTATATCTGTGAAAATAATGATTACGATAACGCAATTTTTCAAGGATGGGGTTATTTTACTAAAGATGTAGAGGAATCTCCCAATAATATGTACATCGATAATTTATCAGATACTGTAAAGCATTTATTCCAAACCCAGCCTGATGGAAGAAAACCATTGCGCAGCGCAAAAGATAGACTTTACAAGAGAGCCATCATTCGTTATTTTAAAGAATTAATTCAACGCATCACCACCGATGAACATATTGCTGATACATCAAGAATTCGATTTGTGGTAACATATCCATCTGAATGGGCCCTAGCACTAGTGAATTATTTGAGAATACTATTTCAAACTGCATGTATGGGGGATGAAGACGACCACCCAGATCGTCTTTTGATGTACAGCGAAGGCGAATCGATTATCCACCTTCTTCAAACATCATATTATGGGCTTAATTTCAACCTCAAGCGCGGTTATAAGTATCTAATTTTCGATATGAAGGGGACTGAAAGTACAATGAGCATGTACGACATCGATGAAGAAAATAATATAAAAGTTGGTCGGCGTTGTGACTGGGATATAAACTACAGGAAAGAGTCATCTCAGCTTTGTATTGGTTATCAAGATTTGCGTAGAGGGTGTGTATCGTATCTGATATCAAAACTTAGCGCGTGTTTGGATTTAGTCACTCTTCAAGATATCATTGAACAGGATGTACAGCTAAGAAGGGATTTTAACGCACTAACTAATATAATTATGAAAGAGGTACTTCAGGTATGTTCATTCAAATCAACTTATCGCTTTACCATACGTAGTTTAATACTATTTTACATACATACACAACATCCAGAAACTTTCCAAGGCAGCAATCGAAAGCAATACTCCTTTTAAGTACACACTTCCATCGTCTTTGCAGCCTGCGTTATCACACCCTTTCGATTCAAATATGAAGGGACATAGTTCTAAGGCAAAGCGTACTCAAAGGGGTGAAGTATCTGTTGAATCTATGATTGAAAAAGAAGATACTACTGAAATAGTTATATATCCAGCCGAAATCGAAGTGAGCGTATTCAGACCGATCTTTAAATTGATTTCCAACTACTTCGAAAACATTATAGGAGGAGTAAAAAATTTCGTGGAAACTGTCATACTTGTTGGTGAACTATGCCGCTCAGTCTATCTGATGGAATTGCTAGAGGATATTAGCAATAGAGAGGGTATAACATTTTATCCATTTAGCAATGAAAAGTGGGGTTATGGGGATTTTGATATATCTTTGAGGGGAGCCCTCGAAAAGAGTGTAGCTACGCTCAAAGGCAACGAATGCATACCTAATATCGACTTGACTGGCATTGATTTACCGAGGGATACACAAAGAGATGATTTGCGCGAAGCTTTTTTTTTCGTAGGCAAGTACATAACCATCAAGTTAAAATACGTTCTATGTACGTGATCTATTAACCCGCATCAAAATGAAGATTACACGAGTAAGAATACGAAAATCTCATACTGTCATACTCAGCCGGGTCAAACTCCCGATGGTGCAAATATAAAGCGAATGTCAGATTGGCCTGGGCAATCCCCTGTAGATGAAGTCCTTCCAACATTAGAACTGATGCTTATTCCAGGGTATGTAAGAATCTTTAGATGTGAGATAACACTCTCAACGCTCGCTAAAATAAAACTGATGGATTTAGGAACAATGTGAAAGGTAGTACTGGTAAAAAAATTATTAGTTTGAAGGAAAACAATGATCACCGTGTACATTTTCTGGATCTAATACAAAAAGGAAAAAATGGAAGCATATATTACACATTCAAAAAATGTAAACGAGATATCATATGGTTTACTCATCAACTGGAAATGAGTAGAGACGAACCTAATGGTTATCTTCCTGATAATGTCGAAGAATTTCAAAATAATTTAAATCCTTGTGTCATCGAAAGTTCAAGAACTTCTTCCGCAACAAATAAAACAAGCTCTGCACTGCACAAAGATTTGTCAAACAGAAGAGATAATGCTTCACATAAATTCACCGTTACTCAACAACACATATCCTTCAAGGAGTTTTCAATAATGTTTTTTGAATATTTGATCTCGTTCATCTTCGATCACATAAACTTCAAAATGGGCATAGAAGGTGTAAAATTTCGTTATTGTATTACTCGAGATAGTAAAAGAGAGTCGGAAGAGTTCAAGTTGACCGATGACGACATACGTGATATCGCAAGCAGATGTGGCATACTCTCAGAAGAAATCGACGGTTCTCAACATACGCTTTTTACTCTTGAACGAACAGAAGCTACAGCTTTGTATTGTAGAGATCTGATCGGTGCTATAGACACAAGTAATCTTTCAGAGAACATTGGTTTTGTTCAATTGCAACTGACTGCTAATCAACGTTTGATTTTATTGAATCGAATACCCTTTTATAATGGTGGAGAAATTGATTTACAAGTTGAGAAATCATGGAAGTTCGTGCATAGATTCGCAAAATCTAAAAATAGCCAATTCAACTTTATGAATATCACTTGTCAAAATTTGTGGACACACGTACAGAACTGTCAAGAGAACTTATTGCAAATGTGTGGAAGACATAGCGCATCAAAGCGGTTTTTTAATGCGAACAACATGCAAATATTCAATGAATTATTACTCGCCTATTTTTCTAAGGTAAATATCTTCATACAATTATATATATGAAATGTCAAAAAACATTGTGTAATAATAAAATTCTCATACAATTATGTATATAGTCAAATCTAGAGTTGCTAAATGGTGAAAAAGTGCATGATCTAAGTATTTGTCGGGAAAATGATTATTGTCGTGTGCATATGGCAAATACGGATCTTGTACAATTTGGCTTCATCCCAAGCATCAGCAAACTTGTTTCCGAAATTCAGCGTAGTGTATCGGATCCGCAATTTCATCAAGGACTTCGAATCAACAGTCTTCTCATAATGGGATTTTCCAAGCTTTGTCAACTCCAAGAGGACGATTATAAGGTTCTAGAGGATATACTACTAATGGATTTAAAAAAAATGAGCTTTACTAGCTCGAATGACCCCAAATTTTACCATCAGATAAATATTACGCAAATTATCAAGGTTGATGAAAAGAGACTTGGAGATAATGTAAAGGGTCAAAACTGCCTTTCAAATATCGTATTGAAAGGATCATTTATGTATGTTATGAATTCAGACACTCGACTACTTGAAAGATTTTTCGCCAAGTCCTACGCCATCAAGTTAGAATTAAAAGATTTAGAGTGGGAGATATTGAATGGCAAAAGTACTAAATCTGATGGCATTGGATACACCGGTAGCGATGATCGCAATAGTGGTGAGCCCCTGCATGCCTCTACAACCCCGCACGTTATTTCGAATCATTTAGACTCTCAAACTAAAATTAGCGATAACATGTTAATACCCATTATAAGAAAGGGTACAGCATTGGCATCTTTGGAATTAATTGAAGGAGACGTTAATGCTTCGTTCAAAATATTTAACCGCCAGGAATACGTGCGTGGAACTATCGGTAAGTCCGTGATTTAATCTGAGGGAAACTACAAAAAATGGAGGCTGAATCCTTATTGTAAGAGTTGTACATGTTAGAGGAAGACATTGGATTTGACTGGAAACCTGCCACTCCTCACCACTCAAGATATATGCTTTCATATTTCTACACTGATCCCTGTAACCCTACATATCCCATCATTTTCAAGGCAAGGCTGTCACAGACGGGATCATATTCAAGTTGGATTGAATACAACAAGAATGACAAAGATGAGGTAGAAACCTTTGAAGAGCAAGTCTCACTGAAAACTACTTACTTCAGACAACAGAACCTAAATAAAATTCGACATTAACTCATGTCGCACGCAAAATTTTTGAATTTAAAGCAAGAGCCAAGCGACAATCACTTTCTTAAATATAACATAAATATTATTTGTAACAAATTTCAGTTTAATTTCTCATGATATATTATATTAAATGTATGCAATTATGTGTTTTCTATGCGAGTGAGTGATGGGGAATGAAATATTTAAAGGGCACCATCGACCTTGGCAGCGTGAAGCAAGAGATCGACAACACGGTTGGAGTAACCGAATTCGTTATCGTACCAGGCAACGAGCTTGACGAACTTGGGAGAGAGTTGAATACCGGCGGTGGCATCGAAGACAGAAGAGTTCTTCTCACCAATGAAATCAGTGGAGACAACGCTATCTTCAGTGTAACCGAGAACACCCTTCATGGTAGTTTCAGAGGCCTTCTTGACAACAGCCTTGATTTCGTCATAAGAGGTACCCTTTTCGAGGTTAACAGTAAGATCAACAACGGAGACATCGGGAGTGGGGACACGGAAAGCCATACCAGTGAGCTTACCGTTAAGAGCGGGGATGACCTTACCGACAGCCTTGGCAGCACCAGTGGAAGAAGGAATAATGTTAGCAGCAGCAGCACGACCACCTCTCCAATCCTTGTGAGAAGGACCATCGACAGTCTTTTGAGTGGCAGTGGTAGCGTGGACAGTAGTCATGAGACCTTCAGCAATACCAAAGTTATCGTTAATGACCTTAGCAAGAGGAGCTAAACAGTTAGTGGTACAAGAGGCGTTGGAGATAACCTTGTATTCAGACTTGTAAGCTTCGAGGTTGACACCACAGACGAACATGGGAGCATCAGCAGAGGGAGCGGAGATGATGACCTTCTTGGCACCACCCTTAAGATGGGCAGAGGCAGATTCAGTGGTAGTGAAGACACCAGTGGATTCAACAACGTAGTCGGCACCAGCCTTACCCCAAGGAATTTGAGCGGGATCACGTTCAGCAGAGACAGCGATAGGGTGACCGTTAACAACGAGCTTACCATCCTTGGCTTCAACGGAACCAGAGAAACGACCGTGAACGGAATCGTACTTCAACATGTAAACCATATAATCGAGAGGAATGAAGGGATCGTTGATAGCAACAACTTGAACATCCTTTTGTTCTTCAGAGGCACGGAGAACAATACGACCGATACGACCAAAACCGTTAATACCTACGTTGACCATTTTTGTAATTGATAAAGAGTTGTGTAAAATTTAAAAGATAAACTTTTGAATGAAGAAAAGAATGAGGAGGGTCAATTTATGATGTATTATATACTTTTTTTATGAAACCCAGTTATCAAGATTTTTATCATGCGTAGCAGTGGCGGAAATTCAATTGATTTGACAGATTGCACTTTTTAATATTTTATCAGGCCTGATCGCTTTCCGTGTAGAATCGTGAAAGATGTACAGATTTTATCCGCTAAATCTAAAGATGATCAAGATTTGGTAAATAATGCAACAAAAAATAGTAACTATTTCTAGATAGGATGCTAAAATGTACTTAATTTGATTATTTTACATTAACTATTACATTTCATGAATGACATACCATTTACGTGCAATCGCTCAAGATACACTTGATAGAGCTGTCAGGTATTTCAGTGAAACAATTTTTGCGGAAAAAAAGATTTTCATTGGCTCAAGTATTCACCTGGTGATTTTTAAGATGATTGTATCAGACCCCGCTGTAGATTGCAATCTTTATGTGAGCTCACAAAAACTCAATGCCATTTTAACGCTATGAAAAATGTGGAGGTGGTTGAATGAAAGTATGAAAAATTGTAATCGTCGAGTATGTGATTGCACGATTACGCTATCATAATCAAGACCTGGTGTTTCAAATCTTTTGCAGGGATGGTATTTTTTTTGTGCATGATAAATTTATCATGATGGGTATGAAAGCTTGCAAGGCTTATCTTGATATACTTAAATTGAGCGAACAAAATTTCACGTACATCAAGAATTCATCAGCACTGCTCAAGTCTTTCACATGCTAGTAGAGGCATGTTCTCATGAACGGGTGAAGATACCTTCTGTTTGGTACAAGTTATTATGTTCTTTTAGATGTAGGGATAGAAAGCACGGATCTTCTTACGTACGTAGATCAGAAATCATTATAATCACACTCCGAGCTGACGTAAAGATACATTTATCAGATGCCTCAATTGATCTACTTTGAACTTTTGTTTTATTTCATAAATTCCACAAATACATTATTTACCATATGTAATTGAACGCGCACTCACAATAGTACGTAATTTACTTTGATACACCAATATCCTCTCTCATGAAAGCTTCAGAAGAGGGTTCTCTTCCAAGGAAAGCCTTCAAAAGATCCATACCATCCCTACAGAGCGAGCTCACAATTAATATCGATTTGAAAAAGTAACAATAATAGAATTAACTTACCTGCTACTACCCTTCTCGAGAATTTCTTTACGGTAAGAGTAGCCAACTTCAGGAGAAAGAGTGTCCTTTTCGAATTTGCTGAAGAACATATCACTTGAGAAGACCTTAGACCACATGTAACCATAGTAACCTGTAAATCAATATTTTAATCCCTGGGCTTAGCTTTAATCTGACATCAAATCCAATTTACCAGCATCGTAACCTCCCATCAAGTGACTAATAAAAAGAATTCGAGTTAAATTTTGTAAATAAATTATGTAAATATAGAACTTACCCAAATGCGGCTTGACCAAAGGTGTTCTATGAATGTATTTTAGTAAGGGTTGTATTGAATGCGGTTGTATAAAGTGTATTATTACCTCAGGAGCAGCAATCAATGAAATCTTCTTGCGGAGATCGTTGTAGACCTTTGAGGTATCCAAATTCTCATCTATGTTCTTTCATCAGTACTCGCTCAAAAGCCTATATTGTGTTCCTTGACTCACCTTCAGAAGTGTGAATGGTCATATCGTAAATACCAAAGAACAATTGACGCAAGTTTTGAATAGCAGCATCAACGTTCTTGGCCTTGACAATACGATCAATGATCTCATCAGAAATAGGCTCACCAGTCTCAAAGTGAGCTGTGATGAACTTGAGAGACTTGGGATCGTAACACCAGTTTTCCAACATCTAAGCAGAACGATATATCGTTAGTCAGGGGATACTAATAGAGCTTTTGTACAAGAGCTTACTTGTGAAGGAGCTTCGACAAAGTCACCTTCAACGGAGGTACCGTGGAATCTGGCATACTTGGTGCGACTACACAAGTGATGCATGACGTGACCCTAAAAAAAAGGTGATGATTAAAAAACGGAATGAGATTTGTGTGAAAAATGTTGCCTACCAATTCGTGGAACAAGGTGACAACTTCATCGTGCTTCAACAAAGAAGGCTTTTCAGCAGTGCTACAATCAAGAGTTAATTATGCAATCAAACGCAGCGACGATAAAACTGTACTCACGGCTTGGTAAAGTTTGCAACCATAGCGGCAATAGGAGCAACACGCTCGCCATTGACATCGATGTAAGAAGGTTGAAGAGGGAAACAGGCAGCATGGGGGTCTATCGTAGCAAATGTACCATTAGTTTATGATACAAATTCTTCTTACACACAAAAGTACACTAACACTTGTTATCACGAGGGAACAAATCGAGGTACATGTAGCCAGAGAAGCTCTTGTCCTCAACAGCATCCCAACATTCAAACAATTGAACATCAGGGTGCCAGACAACAGCCTTCTCAGCAGGGACCTTGACGAACTTGAGACCCAATACCTTTTCGTAGATGTCCAACATTTCTATATCGCACTCATTAGAGAGACGAACTGATTGCCTTATAACAAAGTTGACAACTTACTTTGAATAGCGGTTTCCAAGCTAAAGTATTTCTTGATCTCTTCTTGGTCAACAGCATACTCGTTTTCAAGGAGAATACGCTCGTAGTATCCAGAATCCCAAGCATTAAAGCTACCATCAAACTCCTCGCCACGTTTGGCTATAGCAAGTCCATCAATATCACAATACCTATTCCGCTATTTCAACTAACATACCCTTTTCAGCCTAGAATATGAAATTACGATTAGTAAGATGGGAAATTTAAAATACTTTCTCTCTTTGCCATACCTTCTTGAGTTCCTTGAGCTTCTCAATTTCTTTGGTGGCAGGAGCATAAAGCTTATCAGCCAAATCGTTCAAGAACTATTTGTAGCCACAATAAGCATTAGTTAAAGCACAGACAATACTTCTAAAGGACAACTTACGGTTTCGACGGCCTCAACAGTCTTGGCCATCTTTACCTCCAAAACGTAGGCGGCATGAGACTTGTAGCCCAAAATCTTTTAAAAAGGGAAAAAGGTGTCAAAAAGGTGCGCAAGGAATGATTCTACACACATAAATTGCTTTACCTTGGCGGCCTTACGACGAAGCTTAATAGCCTATATTTGATAGTGTTAGAAAATAAATGATTGGTTTCCTATATGGAAATACTAACTTCTTCGAGCAAGGCAATGTTTTCGGGGTTACGAGACTCGTAAGCAGTGGAATGAACCTTACGGGTATTTTCATTCTTACATAACTTGAGAACTATAAAATAAAGCAGTTTCTATTAGCAAGAGTCTCTGCAGCGTATTTGCATAAATTGATGACTAACCTGGACGAACATCTGCGGATTGAGCGATAACATAATTTGTTAGAGAATTACATAATCAGTATGAGAGACTTTGCCTCTGCAAGTTACCTGGGTACCTATTATTATTACATTATTAGAATCACAAAATCCCATTGGTAATACGTACGTAATGTTTACTTACTTCATTGTCAAAACATATTTGGTAACACCATCCTCTTCAACAGTCTTCAATCCACCTAATAAACAGTGATACAACAAACGTGAGAATATAATCTTTTTAAGAATTGTAGAGTCTGGTACGTACCTAAAAAGTCGTCATCAAGACCTTCCAATTCTTCCTATTATCCCGATTGAAAGTTGTTATTGGTACCGTATACCCCTCTTTTACAAATCATCTCACCTTGGTGAACTTGACAGCTAAATAATGCAAACGAGCTAGATTAGCAACTTTTCACAGGCATCGCCCATTTTGCGTACTCACTGCTACTTTCACGAGCCCAGTTCTTGTTGAATTCAATACAGACTTCACTTAAACGCTTACGGAGTTCCTTAAACTCTTCGCGCTTCTCTTCAGAGAGGTGAAGACCGTTACGAAGGAATCGGCGTTCCATTTTGCGGAGAAGACGAGCTTCCTCAGCGCCCAAGGAGTCAATATCAGTCTTGTTGATGTAGTTTTGGATTACGCTGTAAAGATCGTGGCGCATGGTTTGGTCGATACTGAATTGATCATATTTGGTTTCAGCAGCAACAGAGGCCTCACGGACAGCTTCATCAGGGGAGATTTGACTCAAAGAGCTGACCAATTGAGCCTTACCTAAATGCATCTCGAAAAGGTCAGCTTTTATTAGAAACTCTTTACTGTAACCTTTCAGGTACCTGACAACTCATTTTCAATACGGGCCAAACGGACGACAATATTCTCGTAGGTTTGCTCTTCAGGCTTCAAAGCAGCGATTTCGTCGTTAGCAGCGAGTTCTTCAGCAATGAGTTCTTCAGTAATCTTCTCAACTTGTTCAGCGTTGATGCTGAAATCAAGAGAAGGAGGAGGAGCAGTTTGAGTCATTTTTTGATAGTTTGAAAAGTGGGAATACAGAAGAAAGAAAGAACGAAAAGCGAAGGTGGGAGAACGCGTAAATGCAAGTCAAACGCTCTTTGAAATTAATTAAGGTTTGGTGCCATTTGTCCTGCATTTTTTTGCCTTATTGGTCAACTATCGCTATACATGGTGAGAGGGAGGAGCGGAATAGGCAACAAAAGGTCAAAGTTGATGTTTGACGGATTCCATTTCGGCGCTTTGAATTATTTAATATACAAAATAATCATTTTATTCCATAACAAGGCATCTAGGGTTTTATGGCAATAATGGTATGATAATCAAAAAGTTCATACAGATATCACACAATTGGTTATTGCGACCTCTTTTAAGAACACCTAAACTTGTTTGATAAGTGTTTAAATTACTAAAGATGTTTTCCTTTTCCCCTTTAAATAGGCCTAGTCCCGCTTGAATGTAAGTACAAGTGGCACATCGGATTAAAAGACTATATAAATATACTCGCACGCTATTTAGAAGATAATACGCACGCCATCTAGAATATGATATGCAACATAATAATTCAATAAAAAAAAGGAAGAGTTTATTCAATATAATTCGCGCGTGTGTATGTGTATGTATAAGTGGTTGTATTTTTATTATAATTAGGCGGCAGTGCTGTTATCCTGTAATGACAAGTTACCAGTGCTTGCCAAAAACTTTTCATTCTCGATACGATCACGTTCTCTCTCAGCTTCTTCACGATCAAATGCAGAGAAATCAATAGCGTCTTCTTCATCGTCATCATCCAAGTCTTGTGCAAGGGCAGGGTTGAATTCAAACAAATCTCTACCAGACATACCTTGTGATCTACCAGCCTTCATACGAGTTTCCTTGGACTTACGAGCAGCAGATTCTTCAGCGCTCTTCTTATCCATACGGTTCTTCTTCCAGAGTTGGAAACTCTCGAGAGTGACAGGTGTTTGGTTAGGGCCCAATTTGTGACGCTACAAGAAAAGTTAGTATACTTTATATGTAAAAAGTTATGCCATATATTCTTTACCTCACTCTCCAAAAATTCTTCAAGAGAAATTTCTTCCTTCTCTTCAATCTTGCTCTTCTTTGACTTAAGAATGAAACCAGGGGGAAGAGCATGTCTGTATTTACAAGCGGTACCACCGTTGGGACATTCCCAGAACCAACCATACTTACTAGACTCAATAGCTTCCAAAAAGTGCTTACAGACAATATCAGTAGGAGGTTGCTTTCCAGATTTACTCTTGACAACTTCTTCCAACTTTGTTTGATCCCAATTATCCATGGTATCTAAAGGAAGGTAAACACTGTCAGTAACTTCTCTTCCTACTATTTTAAATGAAAACACAATTTACCATCTTCTCTGTGGTCGGTGTAAAGATCCTTCTTTTCGACCTTACGGCCAACATTCAAATCGTGAGCAAATTTACATTTAGCACCTCTCTCACAGTTACCAGCCTTGAAATGAATACAAAGCACAGTCTTGGGGTCAACACCAAAAGGCACTTTTTGAACTGCTTGAACAGGCTTGAAAAGCTCAGCAAATTCTTCTCTCTTCTTTTGCTCAAGAGCCTTCTTTTCAGCAGCAGCAGCTTTCACCTACATGGAAAAACAATGAGAGTTAAAATACTACTAGCATTTACAGTCATGGATCAGTATAACATACGTTAGGGCCCTTTCCCTGTTCAATGTTGTGTTTGGTTTGTTGGTTGACTTGTTGAATGTAACGTTGAACCTTGGCAGACTTGTTCTTATTCTTCATACCAAAGGTTTTATCCTCGGCGGCCTTTTCCTTCTTGGCCTTGTCGGCTTTCTTGTTTTGCTGTTGCTTCTTGGGAGGCATAGTAAATTAGTCGTTGAACTTTCTTTAAAAAAAAGAGTGGCACTAAGATTTCTTTAGTGCACTTTCACCAGCGCCCGAAAAAAAAAAATGTGACTTTATTTTAACGCGGAGTATGAATCTCATGTTGTGATTCAGGACATGAAGGCTCATGAGTTGTAAAGCATTCAAACATAATGAGATTAGTATTTACAGTGATAAGGTTCATCTGTCTTCTGGGTTTCTCAAAAAACTTGTAACAATTTAAACCTGACATTACCAGCTCAATTTTCTAAATTATTGTGGTTTGTATATACTAATCACCAGAAAGAATGAAATATTAAAGCGTATTTGCAAATGCTGCAACTGTCATATTATATTTTAAAATGTGTGGGATAACTATCTTTTAGTAAAACTCTCTCTTGAAATGACCAATAAACAATATGGTCGTCGTATTCAACCCAAAAATAATACGATCCATATTGCGATAGATGACTCTTACAGACGATGGGATAAGAAGGATGAGCGTAGGGAATGCAAAATGTGGCTAGTATATTTTGGTCTTTGGGGCGTATAAAAGGTAGTTTTGCTGCATCTTCTTCCTCCAGAAAATAAAGACCTTGTGATAGATTTTTAATTTACTATTTCATTTCTGAATCAAATATGTATGTACTTACTGAGGACAGAATATACATTTTCCGAGTTGTTAAAAATTGTAAATAAAGTCTCGATCTCCCCTTCTCTTGGTTCCAATGAAGACAAGAGTGTGCCCTTTTTTACAAAGGGAATTGACATATTATTCATTAACTTAACATGCGCTCCTAGTTTACTGCAAATAACGTAAGCGGCTCCAGGATGAGATATGGGTTCATCTTCACTCTTGATTAATTCATTATGTTCATTAAATTGCTGGAGAGATATGATGTCCTTTGTGTCAGTCGATTCAGCATTAGCAACAAAATCGCTATCTACATTATTCATGGATGCGAAACTGTCTGAGACCTCCTTTTCATCATTCAGTAATTCATCCTCTGAACTTCTTATGTCGATTCCTAAGGCATATGTTCTGCTGGCAAATCGCTCAAACAGTCGATTTTCGGGGTTGATACAATAAATGAATGACCCTTCCAATGTAGTATCTACAAGAGAGTTTTGATCTGTTGCACTACTAAGTTCATTACTAGTGTTTCGATTTTTCCCTTTAACTTTTGTTACTTTAGGCCTTTCTATCTTGCGATTTATCGTGAGATTTTTCGAGCGTTTTAAGTTCATATTTCTTAGTTTCATTAATAGTAAATCTTCCAGTAACTCATAGTCTTGCTCTGATCGACAGTAAAGTAATTCACCTATGAGAAACATATTGCCAATGTGTAAGTTTTAGATGGAACTCATACTTTAGAATGCTACTCTGAATTTTGGAAACTAGGCTGTTGATAGCGGGTATTAGGCCGTATTGTACAAGATCCCTATTTGCGATAAACATGCAGCAACAATTTTCTTGACCGCTCTTGCAAATCCAAATTTCATGCACTTTCTCGTTATCCATAATGTCTAAAGATACCTGCATAGAGTATATGCAGGAATTTAAATGGTAAGGATACATCTTATACCACTACTTCCACACATGGATAAAAATATCTACCATAGAAAAAAAATCATGTAATGATTTGTTGAATGTGCGCATGTTGTTCAAAGAAAAGAATCGCCTAGATACTAGATGTCGTCCACACCTCTTCAATAAGGCGCGTTGCTCATTTTGTACATAATTGCCAATGTGAAGTTTTGATGGAACTCATACTTTAGAATGCTACTCTGAATTTTGGAAACTAGGCTGTTGATAGCGGGTATTAGGCCGTATTGTACAAGATCCCTATTTGCGATAAACATGCAGCAACAATTTTCTTGACCGCTCTTGCAAATCCAAATTTCATGCACTTTCTCGTTATCCATAATGTCTAAAGATACCTGCATAGAGTATATGCAGGAATTTAAATGGTAAGGATACATCTTATACCACTACTTCCACACATGGATAAAAATATCTACCATAGAAAAAAAATCATGTAATGATTTGTTGAATGTGCGCATGTTGTTCAAAGAAAAGAATCGCCTAGATACTAGATGTCGTCCACACCTCTTCAATAAGGCGCGTTGCTCATTTTGTACATATATCCATAAGTTTTGACAGATGGCGCTCATAAAATTGAAAGCAATACTTTTAGATTTTGCGTATTTGTATATGCCTTTCCACGATTGCCCGGACTGTGCATCATCCTCGTTTTCAGCAAAGAAAGGAATTCGATTCAGCAAAAGTAAGCACCGATCTGTAGTCAGCTGCAATTGGATAAAGCCAGTATCTTCTTTCCGGCTGTTTATGTAACTGCTGCTGATCAATTCTCTGCAATATATAGCTGTTGCCTCAGCACGCTCAAGAACAAGAATCTTTCTATCGCAATAATGCTTTTCCATTGGAATTATGGCGCATTTAGTTGCAATGCTATAAATATCGTCATCTGATAACTTGAAACCAGCAGATTCAGAATGGCTATCTCGAGTAATACAAAATCGAAATCTGACATTTTTTGCACCTAGCTTAGCGTAGAAATAGCTGCACAAAAATGAGGTTAAATATTCGAAGTACATCATTGAGAACTCTTTAAAGGATATGCGTTTTTGAGTAATGGTTGATGAGTATGGAAGACTAGTGTCATCATTTGGAAGGCTGCAAGTTGAAGAAGTCGATTCTAATAATGCGGTGGAAACGACGTCTTTTTCATTCATGCATGAATTAGAAATGCTTTGAGCAATCTGTAATTCTTCAACATTGTTGTGGGTTTGTGTAGATCTACTTTTGCCACTCTCTCGACGATGAATGTACTGGATGATGTCTCTTTTGCATTTTTTAAAGGTGTAATATTCGTACTCTCTCTCATCTCCTAGTGTGTACTTCAAGAACTGATCGTTGTGGTCGTCGTTTTCTTTCAAACTGACAATTCTTTTGCCACTATTTCCATTCGATTCGTTGTTAAATTTATGAATTGTACTTTAGGGATACTTAATTCAAGTATCATATATCTTACATACGTAACACGCACCTTGGTATAAGCATAACATCCACTGATGGAAACGATTTGTCTGAACAGGCTTGCCCTGGCCAATCCGTGATTGACTTGATGTTCGAAGTATCAGAGACTTCACTTGGTTGATCAAGTACGTATGAGATTCTCGTGTCTATGCTTGATTAATCTACATGTAACATTTTAGCTTAAATAGTTCCTACATACATACACACATCTCTACGCAGAATATTTTTGTGGAAACAAATTTTATGTACCTATAAATATAAAAGCTTCGTGCAAATCGTCTACTTTTGAATTGATTGAATCGTTTCTTTCATCCAGCGTTATTTAGGTACGCAATTATATACTTCCGTTGATTTTATGATAAAAATGGTACCGTTTAAAGCTGCATCAAATTCCTCGAGCGGAAATGGATTAATACATTTTGTACCTGCTCTCGTGCAGATTTCTTCAATCATTTCCGTAACATAAACAGAGGAAAAAAGTTCACCTATAAGTATTATAGATTCCACAGAAGAGCCTAGGCTATGTAAAATGTTATCAAAGTACCTGACAATCTTTTCAAAAACTGGCTTAAATATGTTCTCCACAAGCTCACTGGGATATATAGTAATTGCAGATACACACGCTTTTCTTTTGAGACTCTCATTATCAACTCCATCTGTATCAGTGAATAAGAAATTTGGTCCAGAAAAATTGAGTTCTGGACTAGCAGAAGGTGGCACATGAGGCTGAAGAGATGAGGGAAGTGTATATGTGATAGGTTCATTTCTTGTAATTGTTCTTTTGGAGAGGTTCTAAATACGTTATATATAAGGAATTATTAAAGGGTACGAGCGCAAGAAAGTAGTTTTTAGTATATTATACCTTCATACAATGCGCTACTAATTTTTCAATAAAAGATTTAAATTCCATTCTTAGTTCTAATACAGGTTCATTTTGTTGCTCAACATCATGAATGGTAAGAGCTATTGAAGGCTCGAATAATTTGAATAGCAGGTATTTCTCACACCGCTCAATTAAATCTTGAATGCCAATAGGGAGTCGAGTGTGTACGTTCGTATAATTAATATCCCAGTTACAATACCGTCCAACTTCTATGTTGTTTTCTACATGTATATCGTACAATGCCATTTTCAGGTGAGCATCGATCCAATCGCAGATGAGATAATTATATCCTTGTTTGATGTTGATGCATTGTTCTTTTGGAGAGGTTCTAAATACGTTATATATAAGGAATTATTAAAGGGTACGAGCGCAAGAAAGTAGTTTTTAGTATATTATACCTTCATACAATGCGCTACTAATTTTTCAATAAAAGATTTAAATTCCATTCTTAGTTCTAATACAGGTTCATTTTGTTGCTCAACATCATGAATGGTAAGAGCTATTGAAGGCTCGAATAATTTGAATAGCAGGTATTTCTCACACCGCTCAATTAAATCTTGAATGCCAATAGGGAGTCGGCAGGACTCTTTCGTATAATTAATATCCCAGTTACAATACCGTCCAACTTCTATGTTGTTTTCTACATGTATATCGTACAATGCCATTTTCAGGTGAGCATCGATCCAATCGCAGATGAGATAATTATATCCTTGTTTGATGTTGATGCTAAACCATTGGTTTGTCATTTGAAGAAAATGAATAATTAATTCGCCTTCGCTACACATCACAAGACGATCTAGATGGTCATCTTTATCCACAATTTCTGCGGTTTGGACTAAAAACCTGAAATAATTCGCCTTTTCTGGTGTCCAATCCGATGGGTATGTCATTGAATATCGAACATTTGCTGAGGCGCCAATTTCTGAAATGATTTAATCGTTAAATTCTTTGAGATACTGTATGATAGCTCTCTTATAAAGTCTATCTTTTGCATTGTGCAATGGTTTTCTTATATCGGGTTCAATATTAAATAAGTACTCCACTTTATCGCTTAAATTATCAATATATATTCCGGTGGAAGCATTTCGTTTTTTCTCGGCTTCCCAACCCCAGCTGTGATAAGTGGCATTGTCGTAGTCGTTATCGGCGCAAGTATAAAAGCAAGCTGATGGAGCACTACGTACGTAATTTTAAGAGTTTTGTTGTATGATACATTGCGTATATAAATACGTTTGTTTGAATAATGTCTTGATTATCTCTTACCAACTGTCTCCAAAAACTAGACCCGTCTGTATACGGCTATATGAACATTTTGTAAATGCCGAACGGAAGGCTACAGAACGAACACATCAGTAAGTATGATTTGATTACTGTAAAAACAGTTTTATATTTGATGTACCTATTCCCACAAGGATGTCGTACTCGTAATTATCAAAATAATTTTTGCTTTTTTTTTGCGACGATTCCTCGTCTGAAAACATTATATTTGCCTATTTTTTGAAAGAGCAAGCGAAAAAAGTGGGGTGAGAAAGAAGTATGCCAAAGCTAATTTTATAGTAGTCGTTTGTGGCGTAGAAAATCAGGTGGTTTATTTATGATGTTGTGAAACGATAATGTAAGAGGTGTTTATTTTGATTATTATCATTACGAGTTTTGAGCTTCCACAGAAAGTCGTAAAAGTTTTCAGATCGAATCTAAGTACAGCTGTTATTACTTCGTGTTCTACAGTTGATTTGAATACATACGAGTTTGCGATAAGATAAAAATTAATTTTACTGACAATTAAAGAATGTATACGTTATAATAGAAAAAAGAAGAAATCAGTACCTCCACAGTGAGAAGTCATTTGCCCTTGGAGAACCCTTATAAATATTGTCATGATTAATCAGAAACTGATCTGTTTATTTAAAAGATTGCCAATAAAATTGTGTGTTTCGTAAGTAATTTGATGGAACCACCACTTGCATACTGTTTGTTTTTGTTTTTAAAAAAAGAAGCTTTCAAACTGTGGGAGTCTTTGCAAAATTCAAAATAACCTTTTGTTCTTCCAGCTTTGAAGCAAGCGTTCCAGTTCGTCTTCTTCTGATTGATTTTGAAATTGTCAACAAAAGTAAAATCAGGTAATTTTGTTTTTGATGGAGTTGAAGCCGACAAGAAATCTTCATTGTACTTACTGGTGGACGGTCCATCTTTTTTCGCTTCTTCTGGCAAAGTTGGGGGTTCAGGCAAGGATACGCGTCGATACTTTGATTTGCATGTCTCCAAATAAGTGAAACCGTCTTCGACATACTCTCTTGTGCGTATTTTAAGCTCTTCCACATCTTCTATTTCCAATGCCTCCTTGATCTTATACAATTGCTTTTCTGTTTGCTCACACAGATTCAACAGGACGTCAATTGTTCGTTCCTCCAAAGTGATATCGTTTTCAAACGTCTGTTTCGCAATGGTGTACAGCAATTGTATTGTTTCATCAGCACGCTCCTTGCTATCCATCCCCAACAGACTTCTTTTTTGCTTGTGCAAAAAGTGTTCCACAGCGACTAATGGATCAAGTGGTTGTTCATGCACATGACTGTTGATCGTGATAGGATCCAGAATATAGTAAGATTTAGCCCATTGTTTTGCAAGGATACTCCATCTGAGTGTCGACCACTAGGCCATTCAGTAGACCGATCAACATACTGAGAACAAGCCTCTGAACCTATGTGATTGAAACACTGTGTTAAGCTGTATATACCCTCAAAAAAGCAAGTGGCTAGCCCTTACCTAGTAAGGCATTAACAATCATGTTTCTGACAGAGGGATGGCGCAGTATTAATTTACTCATCAAGTCTGTACCAGGGCGATGTCCAGAAGGTAGCGTAAAAGCGTTGAGGGAAGATATACCTTGAACAAAAATAATGTGTTAGTACATAGTTATGCTCATATCAGCCATACAAGCCATTTCAACATGGGAGTCCTCATCCACACAGGATTTTTCTTTACCTTCTACACCAAATTTTTTCTTCTTGCAAGATACTCACTTTCCCCTTACCCTGTGTCTAATATCCAGAGACCCCAATCGACAAAAAATGCAGGAAGAAAAAGACCTTATATGGCAGGGGAGAAGAGTCAAACCGAAAAAAGTCTAGAGAGGTGTATACCACTGGATTTATCAAGGTGCACTTGACATAAGAAACAAGTTCTATATATGAAATTTCATTTTGGAGGAAATTTAAAGAAGAAAAGAAAGCGGAGGGAAACACAGTTGTGGTCAATATTTATAGAAATATAAGCTAGTTTATCACTAAAAAGCCAGGTAAGTGATTTATTATTGAGTGAACAATCAAGCTGAACATTGGCCATTATTTTGATACGTACTTCCTAAGCGACCAAGATAAGGAACGAATTGAGGCAGTTCATCTAGTGATAATGGAAGGCGAATAGTATCCAATTTAACCATTGTAAGCACATTACTAACTGGCTCACTGGAGTAAAATTTTACGTTTGTGCCTAAAAATATATGGTCAGGAGTAAGTATGTCAAGTGACTATTTGTATGCTCTTCCGATTTCAATTATAACGAACTTACCAATCGCCATTACTGCAAATGTGCGCTTCAACTTGTATTGGGTTGTTGCCTCTTTTGAAAAGATACCTAAACGATGCAAATCAACATTGATTTTTCTGTGATTTTTTGCCTTGTCAATTGCTTTTGCTTCTATAAACCCGATTGATTTTTGAAGATTTTTATGCATCCATCTGGTCGACTTTTTATTAAGTTATCGTTCAATCCAATAGTATTAGTCCATTTGAAAATAATCTTATCATCACCACTGTCAAAAAGTGGTTGGAGAAATCTGGTGCATAACTCAAACTCTTGGATTTCTTCTGTTTGGTTCTCAAATGGGAGTGCTTCAAACATCGATTTGACACGTGAGAGCAATTTTGTGACAATATTGTTGCCGACAGAAGGATATCGCAGTATTGATTTGCTTACTAAGTCTGTACCAGGGCGATGTGCAGAAGTTAGCGTGAAGGCGTTGAGAGAAGATATATCTTGAACAAAAATAATGTGTTAGTACATAGCTATACTCATATCAGCCATACAAGCCATTTCAACATGGGAGTCCTCATCCACACAGGATTTTTCTTTACCTTCCACACCAAATATTTTCTTACAAGATACTCACTTTCCCCTCACCCTGCGTCTATTATTCAGAGACCCCAATTGGCCGAAAGTGCAAGAAGAAAGAGTCTCTATACGGCAGTGGAGATAAGTTAAACGAGAAAAGTCTTGATTATTTGTACACCACTAGATTTATCAAGAATGTACTTGATATAGGGAGTAAATACTGTATATGAACGTTCATTTTAGAGGAAAATTAAAGAAGAAAGACACGTTTATGGTCAATAATAATAGAAATTTAAGCTAATTAATCATGAACGAGTGATTAATTATTGACTGCACAATCAAGTTGAGTCTCGAGTGTCCATCATTTCATTGTCCGAAAAAATTGTGTGGATAAAGACTCCCTTTTATTGTTAATTAATAGAAAGAAGAAGTTACCGGCAACTCTAAAGAGAAGTCAGGATAATGAACGTCGTCTTTTCTCCTGGTACAAGAGTTGGAGTCCTAGTTTCTTGCAATGACTTCCTCTACAAGAGAATCGCTTCTTTAATATGTGAATAACATATCATTCAAGGGCTTGTAAGTAGTCACTTTGGTATTCGGCAAAGAACCGTACTGAAAATAATAATGTCCCCAGTTTAGATAAAGTTTCCTTTTGCAACAAGTGTAGGTTCTCAAACATACGTAAGCATCTCTTGCAATTATGCTTCTTTAAACGTCAAGTCTTATCAAAGATGTTACAGAAAAAATACAAACAGGTTTTGAAATTGTTTGGAAGAGCATAAGTAAATAAACTTGTGCGAAATGTGGCACAATTTCAACTTCATTTCCCAAGTAAATTCCAACTATGCAAGAACTATACTATAAATGTTAAGCTCCTTGAGTTTGCCATGTCCGTGAATGTTTCATATAGTACAAGTGACATCAAATTTGAAAGCTGTAAAACAAACATTGACATCATTCTATGTTCTTGAGTAACATGAATGGTATAAATCAAAAGTTTATTTTAACATGTGTGGCAACATATACTGTGATCAGGAATAATCAACCGAGGGACTACCATAGTGGTTGCTATGGTGTTTGCTATCGTAACTATACTTGTTGCTGCTGCTGTTGTTGGCGTTGCTTTTTGAGCTTTTGTTGTTGTTGCTCCAACGCCGCTCTTGCAATGATACTTTCAATTTCAGACTTTCTTTCAGCCACCTTGATTCGATTCTGCTCCAAATTAAAGTAATGTCTCAGCAACAAAGCACTGACAACAGTAGTAGTTCCCAATAACAACATCACCACGAGCATATAAATATTGGAATAATAGACAACATCATCGACATCATCTAAAGAATTGATTAAAGCGACACGAACCAAGAATTCACTGACGAGACCTGCTGCCCAAATAAACGTCAAACCACGCAAGAAGTGACGGAAAGTGGCATAATAGTCCCAAAACCAATCCCAATGTTCGCTGACTGTCGTCGAGTTCATCAGGACATTACTTGATATGGCAATTTGTCTTGCCACATAAAACATAAAGGGACGTAACACATGACGCCTCCAACGCAAAGGAAATAAAGTTATGAACAACATGAGGCCCATGGCAAGTGTCATTGCAGATTCTCTTAGCAAATACATTTTTGGATCCGACTGCACAAAAGCGAGAATACCAGAGACTACGAAACCGACCAACATCAATACACCCATCATATCCACTTTGCGTTCTTTAATGCCTTTATAAATCACAACGAAGGCGGTGGGAACACCTGCAAGTAATAGGGCCAGTAAAGGCGAGACAAATCCTCTTAATACATAATACAAGATCACTGGAAACACCAATTCAAACAACATATGAAGGGCCATATCGCCAAACGCATGGACGAGTGATCTTCTGTTGGGAATAGACGACTTGAAAAATGTAGGAACTCTGTGGACTTTACGTACGTTGGGATTGGTGTTGAAACTACTGCTACTGCCGCTCAACAGAGGCGTTGTTGAGGTGGCATGACTGCTCGTACTTGAATGTCGACTCATTTAGTAAATAGTAAGAAATGAAGAAGAGAAGAAGGAAAGGGGAGGAGTTGGAGCGGAGTGAACTCGAATATATTTATTTTTTCCAACTGCATGCAGCCGTCTTTTTCGTATAACATTATTGTGGCTTTTACGCTTAAAAAATGGTAATCAGTGTGGAGAATCTACTATTGGCGGTGGTATTTACTTTCTAGCAAATCTGCACTTTGTTACTTAGACGCCAACTTCAGGCCAAGATCAAGTTGATCTTGTGCCTGTAAATGTTTATGCAAATAAAGAAAAAGAAAAATGAAACTGTCCGACCCGGAAAAGGTTCTATGTGACTGAGAGGCTGCGGCTGATGTTTACACGCCAATTTCGTACAAGGAGTTTTGCTCTCTTCTCTTTCCTTAACTTTTAAACATGGCAGGAATCAAGCGCAAGGCTGAAATGGAAATCCCTATTGAGGATGAAAACGACATTATGAGAATCATGCCTCTGGGATCCGGAAATGAAGTAGGCAGATCTTCCATTCTATTAGAGTACAAGGGAAAGACTATCTTGGTAGGTTGATTTTTTTGATTTTCACAAATGGAGTTAATTATCACGGACGGAAGGAAAGGACACACATTAGACTTGGAAGTTTGAAAGTTGGAGGGAGAAGCGTGATATATCTTTTTTGTTGTACATTATTCGAAATAAAGACACCCCCTTTTTGAATCTGTGATAATTTACTGTTTTTGTTGTTTGAATGTATGAGCTTTTTTATTGATGTCTCTCTATTCCTTATTAGCTCGATGCTGGTATTCACCCTGCTTATAACGGTTTGGCTTCTTTACCTTTCTTTGACGAAATGGATCCTGCAAGTATTGACGTGCTATTGGTCACTCAGTAAGTAAAAGAAAAGAAAGTGCTTGTCATTAGTTATCTAAATGTCTAAATTCTTAACAACAGCTTTCACGTCGATCATGCTGCTTCAGTGCCCTATCTTATGGAACGCGTAAATACTCGACAGCTTGTGCTATGCACCTATTCTTTACTAATACTTATCAATTTCTAGACTACTTTCAAAGGTCGTGTTTTCATGACCCATCCTACAAAAGCTATCTACAAGTGGCTTTTAAGTGATTATTTGCGTGTCAGGTAGGTAAAACCACCTTCATCCTACTACAAACAATACTAACTTTTATGCAAATTAGTAATATCGGTGATGAAGATCAACTTTACAGTGAAGAGGATTTACTCAATTCTTTCCACCGTATTGAAGCTATTGATTATCATCAACAGGTGGAGGTGGAAGGCATCAAATTCACTGCTTACAACGCTGGCCACGTATTGGGAGCAGCCATGTTTTTAATTGAAATTGCTGGTGTCAAAGTGCTTTACACTGGAGATTACTCAAGAGAAGAAGATAGACATTTAATGGCAGCCGAGAAGCCCGAAGGCACTGTGGATGTATTGATCACTGAAAGTACTTATGGTGTTCAAAGACATGAGCCCAGATTAGCCAAGGAAACAAGATTCACCTGTAAAGTTGTCACTGTTCATTGTTAATTATTGTTATACTTACTTTTATTGCTGTAGCTCTCGTTCACAACATTGTAGGACGCGGTGGTCGTTGTCTTATGCCAGTATTCGCATTAGGTCGTGCTCAAGAACTGCTATTGATTTTAGATGAATATTGGGAAGCGCATCCTGAATTAGACAGTATTCCTATTTACTATGCATCAAGTTTAGCAAAGAAATGTATGGCTGTTTATCAAACTTATATCAACATGATGAACGCTCGTATTCGCAAACAGTTCGCCATATCCAATCCTTTTGTTTTCAAACATATCAGTAATTTAAGAAATGTGGAGCAGTTTGAAGATTCAGGTCCCTGTGTCATGATGGCAAGTCCTGGTATGCTTCAGGTAAAGCAAGCTGTATGACAGTTGCCGTATCGCAAACTAACAAATTTGATAATAGTACGGTTTATCGAGAGAATTGTTTGAACGTTGGGCGCCAGACAAGAAGAACGGTTTGGTTATTACAGGTTATTGTGTTGAAAATACACTGGCCAGAGTAAGTATATTCATGCAATGCATGTTTAAGTTTACATACTAATTTTTCATGGCATGATAGCAAGCAATTACTGAACCCTCTGATTTACAGTATTCCTATTTACTATGCATCAAGTTTAGCAAAGAAATGTATGGCTGTTTATCAAACTTATATCAACATGATGAACGCTCGTATTCGCAAACAGTTCGCCATATCCAATCCTTTTGTTTTCAAACATATCAGTAATTTAAGAAATGTGGAGCAGTTTGAAGATTCAGGTCCCTGTGTCATGATGGCAAGTCCTGGTATGCTTCAGGTAAAGCAAGCTGTATGACAGTTGCCGTATCGCAAACTAACAAATTTGATAATAGAACGGTTTATCGAGAGAATTGTTTGAACGTTGGGCGCCAGACAAGAAGAACGGTTTGGTTATTACAGGTTATTGTGTTGAAAATACACTGGCCAGAGTAAGTATATTCATGCAATGCATGTTTAAGTTTACATACTAATTTTTCATGGCATGATAGCAAGCAATTACTGAACCCTCTGATTTCCAAGCAATGGACGGCCGAAAGGTTCCATTGAAGATGTCCGTCGAATATATCTCTTTCTCTGCACACGTCGATTTCACTCAAAACAGTCAGTTCATTGATGAAGTGAAAGCACCTCATGTCGTAAGTTACTTTATCCGTTATCTGTTAAGAAATAGGAAATAACATTTCTACGCTTAGATCCTTGTGCACGGCGAAGCTAACGCTATGTATCGTTTAAAATCTGTCCTGCAACGTAAATACCATGAAAAAGAAGAAAATGTTACCATCTATACACCGAAGAATTGTGATACTGTCAAACTTCATTTCCGTGGTGAGAAAATGGCCAAGGTAAGCTCCAGATTTAATAAGTATGACAACATCAATATCTAACACACTCAGCATAGACAATTGGTAGACTCGCAGAAAAATATCCCACAGAAAATCAACCATTAAGCGGTATCCTTGTCGTCAAAGACTTCCAACTAAATATTATGAGTCCTGAGGATTTGAACGAGCTGGGTGGTCTCATTACAACTGTGGTGACTCAACGTCAAGTTGTTCCTTTCAATGCAGGCATTGGACTCTTAAAGTGGCATCTTGAAATGATGTTTGGCACGATCAAGGAAACAGAATTATCAGAAGAAGAGGGAACTGTCCTTCGTGTATCCGACACAATTGACGTCAAAAAGCTTAACTCTGGACCAAATCAAGTCACCTTGGAATGGATCGGTAACGCTATGAATGACATGGTAGCTGATTCAGTACTTGCTGTCATGTTGTCTATCGATAGTTCACCAGCTAGTGTAAAAGGTAAAATTTCGCACGACATCTCAAAGTAAGTGGATACTGACATGACATTTTCCCCTTAATAGCCAGTTCACAACCGTGCTCACACAGCCATAAATCGGATCACGCAGAAGACCATACAGAAGAGTTGAATAAAGAATTTTTAGATGTCGCTTCGTTTTTAGAGGCCCAATTTGGAGAAGTGGAACTGGACGAGAAGGAAAAGAAAATCACCGTGAAGATGGACGACAATGTTGCTGTTGTAGACACTCTTAAATTCGTAAGTTATTGATATATTATGTATGAAGAGGATTAACTCATCGCTATTTGTTTACATAGTCTGTTCAATCAGAGGATGAAGCACTCAAGAAACGTGTCTCAGATGTCCTTGTTAGAGTCAAGTTAGCTGTCAAGCCTATTTCTGAAATTTTCGAATACATGTCTTAAAACTATCAACATACTTTACAAAGTAATAAACCCCATAAACCCTATTGCATTTTTTTAATTAAAATCTTGAACGAAAAAAATCCAAAGAAAATTACGTATATTTGGTTTACTGTCCCTCTCCTTCCAAGTTCAACGTAAATGCTGTAGTGACACCCATAACAAGAGTATCTACTTTGATTTCAGTTTTTCCAAAATAAAAATCTACTTTCATCTTAATAATCGAGTCGGGGGCATGACTTTGAGCGACTTTGGGAGCTCGCAGGATGAAGTCACCAATCTTGGTAACTTCCTTTGCAGATGCAGTCCATCTTGGTATATAATCATCAATATCACAAGCGTAAATTGCTATCAATATTAATCAGTAAACTCCACTTTGCTTTTTTTTTCGCCTAAAAAACGACCTACCGATTTGAGTAGGCTGTGCTGGCCTAATTTGAAATTCTTGGCTGACAAAGTGTTCATTGTCTAATTTTTGATTCTTGGTCACGATCGGCATAAAACGAACATCACAATACGTCCTTTCAGGACTTCTATGTTCTTCTCTATCTATTTTATCATCAAATATAGCTCGTGTACGAATACCATAGGTGCGTTTGGCAATTCTTTGCGAAATCAGGTCGGGTTCAACTCCCAACAACACAGCACCTCTCGCAATGGCTAACTCCCCTCTGGGTGCCACGCTAACAAGTTCGATCTTTCCTGCAAATTTTTCGCGTAATCTTCTTTCCAAATATCTCGATTGACTAAAACCACCCACCATGAACATGGCATTCATAGGCCTTTTTGATTCTTTATATTCGAGTTGTTTTGTAATCAGATCAGAAATTCTATCAATAACAGGTTCAAAAACCTCTCTTTTCAACTCTTCGTAAGAAAAAAAAAAGATAGCCATCTTCCGCACCAATGCTATTTAAAAATTCAGGTCCATTTCGAAGTAAAACTCCAGGAATTGTAAAGTAAATTCCATTGTCCTCGTCATCTTCGTCCCCAAAATTCGGCTAATTTAAGGTTTTGTCAGTCATTTTGCATAAAATTTCCTCTCCTCCTTCTTTTCGTCTCTTTTTACCTTGTGAGTTTCAATGAATGCTTTTGTCATTTCCTCTAATGTAATTGGACTTATTCTTGGTATTCTACGCCTTAATAACTCTTGCATTCTTATATCCAAAAACGTTGAACCGCAATTTTCACCTTTGGCGGTGGTGATTTCCTTTAAACGACGTCTTCCGCTGCTCTCGTCAATCTCAAATACTACTAAATCCACTGTACCTCCACCAGCATCACAAATTAAAAACTGTTGCCCGTGTTTCAGGTTGAATTCATCACAATTTCGCTGACAATATAAGGCCGCCGCTTCAGGTTCGCTGATAAGCATGAGACGGTCGGGGTGATCCTTTCTGTTAATAAGACCCGCTTGAGTAGCTGCATTTCTCATGATAATTTTTGCTTGATCACTCCAGCTTGCTGGGACAGTAAGACAGTATCGTAGTTTGTTCACATCGTATAGATTTCCAAATGACATTGCAATTTGTGTGCAAATGTGAGTATGGAATCCCTTCAAGTAATCACGAATAACACCTTCGACAGTTAAGCCTGGAGGTAATTCAGGTACACTTTTATCCTGATTCAATAAAAGCTTGAATCTCGAGATAAGTCTTTTGTTTACATATCCTTTCGAAAACCAAAAGGTATTGTGAGCGTTTTGTCCCCAAGTCTCGGTGGTGGTACCTCCCAAGTCATACAACAACGAAGTGGGGGTTTTTGGATAGAATGTATTTTGTCTGGGCCTTTATTAATGAAAGTAAGTAATAGGACTATTGTTTATTATGTACTTGCTCAACATACCATCTCTTGATATCTTCGATATCTTTATTGTTCTCTTTTGCAAAAGCATAGCAACAGCCAGAATATGTTGTACCGAAATCTAAATGGATCAAAGTAAATCACCTATCACACAGTTGACGATCGATTTAAAAAATATAAAGTTTTCACCTATTCCCACTACACAGATATAATCGTTAGGGTTGAAATTGGAACTCATTTTTAGGGAAGAAAAAGATGAAAGCTGTAGCCCAGGTGTTTACGAAACACATAATTTATGTGTGTACAACTCTAATAGATTGTACAAAACACACAGAAAAGCCTCAGCCATACACAATACTAAGCCAACTTAAACACTTTTGACTCCGCAAACACAACAGTTGCTTGATTAATTTATTGATTTTGGAGGGAAAAAATTGTCTTTCCTTGCTTTTTTAGGATCTCCCAAATTCGACTCGCAGAAGTAACCTAGAGAACGCTCCCAAATTTTCGGTTGAACTTGATATTTTGGCCATTCTCCCTTCTCGCGTTTTACCTCGCATTGCACAGACACTGTAACACCTTTGATTTCATCGATCTCTAGAGTAATCATAAAAGGAATTTTGTCTTTCGGCTTTGCATTTGGAATACTGGGCATTTCTATTACAATTTCCATACTCTTATAATGGTACTTAGGATCAACATATCGCCATTCATTCTCATTCTCATTTTCATCTTCCTTCTTATTCTTTTCCCTGTCACGATCTGAGGCAAAGATAGCTAAATATTCAATCACATGAGAACATAAATCAATGATATTAAGAAATGATGCAGCACATACCAATAATGGCGTTCTTAGGGAACTCAACGTAAACCCTTTTCTTATATACGCCCGTATGGTTCTTCTTCGCGGGATCTCTAGCATAGACAAAATATTCTAGTCTTGAGTTTGAATAGTAGACCAAATTGCCATTACTGTCTTTCTCCTTCGTCCTGTTTCTCAAGAGATCGATGTTGTTTTGGAACTCGGTTCTTACTTCAATAGCATATGATTGAAGTATCAATTTAGATGAAATCAAACGTGGATTCTGAGCATAAGAAACCGCTCCTTCAGAAATAGCAGTCAGAGGTTCAGGGTGACGCTTGACAACCATGTCTTTCGATTGAAATCTTTGTTCTAATTTTGCTTGCAAGTAATTTGATCCAGAAAACCCGCCCACCAGCAACATTGCCTCAGGCTGATCCTCTTGCCTAAGTCTACTTTTCTGTTTCTCTAAAACTGTTATAACGTCCTCAATCACTGGATTGAATACGTCTTCCACTAAATCACGATACGGGACCCTTAATTTTCGATGAGAATAAGGTGCAAAACTCCCCTTTACAGGACGATCTAAAACTGGTTTTGCTGGAAGTGTAAATTCTAATGGCCGTTCATTCTCAACTCTAGAGGAATAATGAAACGACGGCTGAAAATCATTAAAAATTAGATAATGTCTACAAAAAATAAAATTCATTGCATCATCGCATATACCTTTTTATCGTTTTTGAATTCCTCCACAGTTACCGACACATTTACACTATTTAGACAATAAGAACCATAGCATTCTTCAATATATTTTTTGAACTTTTCATCGAGGCACGTGGAGCCACATAGTTCACCATCTGGCCTTTCTAATTGTCGGATGATTGCTTGGCCGTCTTCACCTTGCTCTGTTCGAAAAGTAACCAAATCTACAGTACCCCCACCTGCGTCACACACTAGAAAAGTTTTCCAAATCTTTTTCTTTTCTTTTGAAAGAAACTCGTCATAGCTGATGGCTGCTGCTTCAGGTTCTGTGATCATCAGCAAATTATCTTTGCCTCGCATAACTCCACTTTCTTTGAAGGCTTCTACCATAACACGCTTAGCATCTTCATTCCACATGGCAGGTACTGTCAATACGTAAAAAGTTTTATCCGTTCTTTTCTTGCGTTCATAGAATCTATCTGTGATGGCCTTGAGGTACTGCCCGATCACTTTCTTTTCAGTCAAATTTTTCTTTTTGAGAAAATTTTCTATAGCATCCATTTTTTTTTTAAAGTCGTACTCTTGCGTGGTTCTCGGTCTGTCGCACCTGTAATGTTTTAAAGCCGCTTCGGACGCTAAGGATAGTTTGAACATTTGTAACTTCATTCCATCATCTTTTTGGAGAGGGCCACTCTGAGCACTATAACCCCATAAGATATTATCTCTAAAAAACTTTTTTTTGAAAAGGAGCACAGAAGGGCATTTCTTGTTCTTGCTAGATGTACTTTTAGGCCTTATCACAATGAAAAGTAAGTATGTATGAAAAATAATATAAAGTTCACTTTTCTAACTTCTTACCAGTCATTGAATGAATTGATTTCTCCTTTAGGTCCATACGCATATGAGATACCGGAAAATGTTGTACCAAAATCTTTTTACAGTCATACAGAACAATATATAAAAACATTCATCAATATGACTGCGAAATAATATCAAATACACACTGGGAACTTACCTATCCCAACAATGAGATCAGATTCTCCCACTTCAGGCAAATCGATCGGTAATTCATCTTTTTCAGGAGTACTTTCCTTAACATCGAAAAATGGGATTTGGGACTCTTCCTTACGAATTCGCATTGCATAATAGACCGCTCCTCTGGAAACAGAATCAACCATTTGATACTCAATAGCAACTACATCGTTTCTGTACTTTTGGTTGTCATACTCCCGAAGTTTTGTAAAGAAATAACTATCATAACCGTATCTGCCTGTTATGTAAATTTTTTTGTAGATCGCTCCATTCGCTTTCTCTCCTTTTTTCATCGATGACAGAATGCTCTCTACGAACTTCGTCGTCACGGGCTCAAACACGTGTTCATTCAACTCACTGTCGGAAGGGAAATCATTTGAAGCATCATTTCTAGCCTCTTCTACATCATTTTCGTAAAATCCGTACTGAAGATAATTTGAAAGACTGGTAAGCACGAGTAAAATAATCAAGTAAAAGGTCTATTGAAGACTAACCTTTTTTTCAGAAGCAAACTCTTTATTCCATTCGATGTTTTTCGTCATCTTTTTATCATCACCTAAAACTAAAGCTTCATCTTTTTCTTGGATTAAACGTGAAAATGCTAAGTCTAAAAGCATAGAACCTTCGCCTAGATATTCATCAATGATTTTAACTTGACTAAAAAAATCAGTGGTACTTGCTTGAATTTCTGATACTCCTAGGCTTGTGTGACCAAGATTACAGACGAGATAGTTTTCCGAAGGCTTAATTTTACTGTGTCTTCGATCCCATGCCAATAAATTGTATGCTGTAGCCTCAGATTCTGTGACGAAATGTAATCTATATTTGAGTTCATTTTCATCGAGAATTATTCCAGCTTCAATAAAACATTGTCCCATGAAAGTTTGTTGTTCCTCTGGACATGCAATACAGTAGCGCGTATCTTGAACTTCAAATCGCTTGAACAACTCCTCATATTCCTTTAATACGGAATTGTTATTTTTCTTTTTTGCAGCGGCCCTACTCTTTCCTGATACCGAAGTTATGATTTCTTTGGACACTAAAGCCTTATTTTCTTTCAATTTTTGTACTGCTATATCGTGTATACAGCTTAAATAATCAGCCACTATTTTTTTGGGTGTCAAACCCTCAATAAGTAGAGGGTCATAACCATATGCGATCTGTTTGATGTTCTTAATGTGTATATCCTTGTCATATATTTTGGTTTCTGATTCTTGGAGATTGCATACGACTTTGTCAGGATTGTTGATATCACCGTCTTTGTAGACTATAGAAGTGGGGATCTGTTTACAGATTTTATTGTTGGTCAGCGTACTAAAGACATTATGGGAAGGAGAATAGAATCAACATTGTATGAGAAAAATCTGCTTTGAGTTGAATACATACATATTTTCCACTGTATAAACGCTGAGATCGTGATGCTTATAAGCAACAGATATTCCAGAAGAGACAGCTCCGAAGTCTATATGATCAAGGTTTTGTACGTACAAATCAATAAAAATATCCCACTATGCTATTACTCTATTAAAGTTACCAATCCCCATAACAAAGGGGTATTCTTTCCTCATTATTAGTTTTGAAGAAAGGAAGTGGTCGAAAAAAAAAAAGAATGGCAACTCGGTAAAATATTCTTAAACTTCGTCAGATGATGTCGTACAGGACAAACTGTTAAAACTACTGTTGTCACACCAAAATTATTATGTATTTTTAGCTGTACATACACATACTTTTTGTTTACTGTTTACAAATTACAACGAACTTAGGAATCCAAAAACATCTTTAGTCTTACTTTCCTATTGAAGCGGGGTATATATTTTTGCAAGATATGTGTATATCCGATACCGAAATCGGTAATTGTTTGTACTCACTCAATCTTGTGCACAATAACAAGAATAAGCCTCATACGTAAAAAAGTAATATCATTCGCTGAGAAGGATACCGCCGAAATGAGAACCTTTTCAATTGAGATTATAACAATTCTGAAAGCCAACTTATACATGATAAAATATTAGCTGATGCTGCATGGTTGTGTTACGTACTCAGGCATAAATTGAAACTTTACGTAGATGACTGCTAGCTTGAAGGCAAATCCGCAAACGCAATTTATATTGCAAAAAGAATGCAAAGGGGACATATTTTTTGTATAGAGCAGTGCTAAAAGTTTGAGTCTCACTTCTTTCGTATGCCAGAGTCTATCATTGTGCTCCAAATTTGAATTTATTTGGGAGGAAAAACTGTATCAAAATCCATACTTTGGGTCCTGAGCGTATAAGTACGTAAACTTCACTGTACTGCGATGCACCGTAAACGCACGTGCACTAACCAAAGCACTATAGTTTCTTTTTATCATTTTTCTTCCCTAGCAGAAATGAGAAAGATGAACCAAACCTCCTAAGTCAAATAATATAAATAAAAATTTAAAGTATACACATAGTCAAGATGCACTACTAACTCTGCTTTGGAATCAACAAATCCTTTCTTAGACGGCCTGGATACAGTCTTTTTTGTGTGGAGCTTTTCTATTTCTTGTCGATGTTTATCGCTGAGTTGTTCGAATTTAAATGAGAGGCGCTTGTACTCATCCTCAATTCTCATTTCGATTTTTATTTCGGTTTGCCCAGGAAATATTCTGATAATGACAGGTACCAATTCGCCATTTTCCTTGTCTGGCAGCTTTGGTATATCAATATCAAATCGAAATATCTGCTCTATCCTTGGATCCAGCACAGAGAAAATTGGTCTGTCATCATTGTGATACGAAGAATATAAAGCTGCAATAAAAGTTAGTTCATCAAATGCGCTTTAAGCTGATTTTTTTTCATACCTGCATATGTATTATTGGGATACTCTACATAATAAGTTTTCTCGAAACATTCATAGGTCTTTACGGACATTCCCTTTTCCACAAAATTATCGTATTTAAATTTAGTGTACTTTCCACTTAATCCAGATACTCGGTTTATCGCCAGATCTTTCACAGGGTTGTAAGGCGACAAGGTTTCAAATCCATAGCATTTTGTTACTATTCTTTGGGTGATCATGTTAGGGTTTAATGCTAGAGATACTGCACCTCTGACAACGGATTGATCGTACGCTGATGGTGAATACACCAATATTCCGGGGTATCTTGCTTTTACCTTATTCTGCAGATACTTTGACTGGCCCAATCCTCCTGTCAATATAATGACATCCAGTGTCTCTTTGCCTTTATTGTTTACATTGGAGCTTCTGTGTTGCCCCTCGATTAACTTTAAAACATCGTCGGTGATAGGCTCGAATACGAGTGCAGTCAACTCGTTTGGCGTAACTTCTAATTTGCCGTTTGGTTGCTCAGTGTTTTCCGGGACTCTAATCTCTATATTTTTATCATTGTTGCTTGGTAGAAAAGTATCCTGAAAACAATGTTACAGCTTATTATATTTGAATGTGCGAGTAATCAAGTATTCTACCTTAATTTCCAGGGCAAATTGATTTACCATTTGCTCTCTTACGTACCCCGTTGGGAGGTATTCTAGTACGTAACACTTCTCGTTAATCAATTTTCGAAATCTATCGTCCAAAATAGAAGATCCGCAAATTCCTCCTGATCCTGGTGTTACTTCATCAATAGAATAGCCACCATCCTTTGATTTATTGTACTCAAAGGTTGCCATATCAACTGTACCACCTCCTGCGTCACAAACTAAAGCTCGAAAGCTATTTTTATCAGGAAACACTTGCTTAAAGAAAGTGTCTTTAGAATAGAACATAGCAGCTGCTTCAGGCTCATTTACTAGCATAAGTCTACAAGGGTGGTCGTGTCTCTGAATGATTCCAGCTGAAAGAGCTGCCTCTCTCATGTTTTTCTTTGTTTTATCGCTCCAAATGGTTGGAACCGTGAGGCTGTATCGAAAGTTTGCGCTCTCATTACCAAGGAGCTCTTTCATCCTATTTAATATTGCACCATGCAGAGCCTTTAAATAACGCGCAATGGCATCAATAGCAGTATATTCATCATATCCTTCAGTGGTCAAATCATTCAGGAGAAGTTTAAAACGAGTAAGCAGTTTACCAGAGTTATGCGGACCATAATAATTCTGATAAGCTTCTGTTCCCCATAGTTTGAGTTCATGAGCTCTATGATCGTAGAGGGACAAAGTGGGAATTTGCATAGTCTCTTTACTGAAAATAAATCGTAAATTGTTAGTTTATAGCTTCATATTTGTCCTTTTATCTCGAATCGTACACAAAAACAGCCGGTTGAGCATCGCTTTTTGTTGAAGCGTAGTACCATTTTGAAAAGCTAGTTCCAAAATCTACGAAAATTTTCAATAAATTTGAGTATAGTTTCATCATCAAGACTACACTACCTATTCCTATAACATGTGTGTAGCTCGAATAATCAAAGTCGTAGTAAGAATCGTCTATCTTTCGGACTACATTCTCGAGATTTTTGTTAATGAGAGTGACCCGTTGAATCGATAAAGGTTCTTTGAGACCATGATAAACAGCTCCTTTCGCAGCTGATAGATCTTTTTCATGGACAACCGTTACATCTTCCACAATCTCACAAAGCTTATGAAATAAATATTCCGAGCTCGATAAGTTTCCCGTCAAGAAAAATGCATCAGGCTGAAATTGTTTCCAAATTTTATCAACCAGAACACAAACTTTATCTATTACTGGATCAAAGACGTATTTCTTGAGATCGTCAACTCTTATCGTCAAGTAAGGATCTTCGGATTTTTTAAAAAGGTTTACTGAAGGTTTTGAGATGTATAGTTCCACTCTGTCATTAAAATCTTGATACTAACCATTCAAATATGACATCTCTGTTATCAAGCTTCATACAATAAAGTGCTTATATTACCTTTATATTCTTCATAAAATTTCGAAGAATAATATCAGCTATGCCGTCTAGCTCTTGCTCATCTCCATCTTTGTGTTCAGGATGACTTTGTAAAGTCTGTAACATGAAAGCCTTAAAATACTGGTCAATGCGATCGGCACCCAATTCTTCGTCAGTCAACTTGTAAAGTTCTTCTTCTTTGATGTCTTTTGCCCCAATTTCATTGTTAACCACCTCCATGCATTTTATTGTCAAGTAATGTTGGTCAGCATCACAGATTAATAGTTTGCTCCCTGCGCGAAGATTGGGTTTGCTTTGGAGAAAGTATTTCGACATGGCCATATAAGTATCAACAAAAACAAGCTTATCGGTTCTGTCATTATCAGTGTAAATTCCACTAGCTCGTATTGCTTCGATCAAATTTTTTTTGTATACCGGTTCCATTGGATGTTGCAGAGTGAAGCAGTATCTAATATCAAGTTTAGTATTCGGATTATCCACTATTTGCTTGATGCTTTTAATAACATGTTCATTGAATATTTTCAAGAAATCAGCAGCAGGTTTTGAGTCTCCTGGTTTGATATTCATGTTGAGCAAGTGAGGGAGTTCTTTAGTTGGATATAGCTGTGGTGAGTTTTGAACGTTTCCTATACCAATAGGCAAATGATTTGATTTTGCATAAGCTACAACTGTCGGAATCGTATTTAATAACACTGACTGTCTAGGCCTACCTCGAAGAAGAAGAATGTTACAAAGGTGTATGCTTCATGTACCTTATTCAGACTAATACCAATTTTTAATAACTTCAACGTTGGGCTTATGGCCACGCCTGACTAATTCTGGAGGGATTGTCGCTGAAAAAGCAGCACCGCTGGTCATTGTTCCAAAATCTGTTCACAGCACGTTAGTAGTCGACACATGGTACTTTTCCATCATAGCATACCTATTCCAACTACGAAGTCATATTCATGCTTGAACATCCTTTCAATTTCGAGTGTTGTGGTTTTAAATGCTGTACTTTCGGATGAGAAAGTTTACTTTGCGAGAAATACCTTTAGTAGGGTACAAGGCTTAGTAAATAATGTGACCCTGTGTCACTTGGCAGATCACCTTCTTTTTCTCAGCTCATAATGGATATCCTTTGCGATTCACCCAAATGGAAATAATATTTCGAGTCGTAGCACTTAAAAGCCATAAGCCTTCAACAACATCGATTCGTGTGCGGATTCAAAATAACTTTTACTCTTAAGTTTAAAACATTTGAAAAAAGTGCGCTTTCATTGTTTATCTAAAGGCTATGGAACTGAATGGGGTCAGAGAGGGCGTATTTGTTTTGATATTTTTTAACACAATCAGAGGCAGAAGCTGGTGCATAGAGATTCAAATGCCGCCTGCGTTTTTTTCTGTCACAGCGAAAATGACAGCCTGGTCCTTTTGCTGACCATAAACCTGAACTTTCGGATGAGAAAGTTTACTTTGCGAGAAATACCTTTAGTAGGGTACAAGGCTTAGTAAATAATGTGACCCTGTGTCACTTGGCAGATCACCTTCTTTTTCTCAGCTATAATGGATATCCTTTGCGATTCACCCAAATGGAAATAATATTTCGAGTCGTAGCACTTAAAAGCCATAAGCCTTCAACAACATCGATTCGTGTGCGGATTCAAAATAACTTTTACTCTTAAGTTTAAAACATTTGAAAAAAGTGCGCTTTCATTGTTTATCTAAAGGCTATGGAACTGAATGGGGTCAGAGAGGGCGTATTTGTTTTGATATTTTTTACACAATCAGAGGCAGAAGCTGGTGCATAGAGATTCAAATGCCGCCTGCGTTTTTTTCTGTCACAGCGAAAATGACAGCCTGGTCCTTTTGCTGACCATAAACCTGTTACATTAACTCGATGGCATTCAAACAATTAGCAAAGCGAACCATATCTCGCAATTATTCAACAAAGAGAGCTATATTTCTCAGCGAGAAGCAACTTCAGTTTTTGGGCGAAGGCGAGGAAAAGTAAGCAAACATTCTCATTTTTCTGTTACTGAACTGATCTAACTCGAATGTCAATAGCGACTTTGAAGTAAGAGAAATTGAATTCAACACAGAGCACCATGTGAGAGGATCGGAAGAAGCAAGTTTTGGTAGTAAAAGAATTGGCTGTGTAGAGCTCCCAAAACCACTGAGGAATGGCATCGAGGATCTTATTGAAGGTAAGATACTTGATCTATACTTTAAAAAAAAAGAAAGAGAGCCTAGATCTCATAACATCTTTCTCAAGATCAAGATAAACGACTAATTAGAACCGATGCTTTGCGATTATACGATGCACTAAGATCTACAGCTAAAGTACCAAAAGAGCAAGAAGATTTTGATGGCTCTCGAGACTCGAAAAAGATCCGTAAAGCGAACTCAAGTGCGGTAGAGCCCCATAAACTCTCTTATGGTCCTCGAGAGTCCGTTGCATATGCAGCAGGCGTGTTACCCTCTACCTACGCAGCAGCCAAAAACGTTATGACAGAGATATCAAAGAGAATGTCGGATTTTAAACCCAGGACTATGCTCGATTTTGGCACTGGCCCTGGTACAGCTATTTGGTAAGCTTGCCACGATCAAATGTCAAAAAAATAGAGGGCTAATATAATGGAATAGGGCTGCAAAAGAAGTATTTGGTTTAGAGAAATGTACCGGAGTTGATCTTTCAGAAGATATGCTAAGAGTTGCGGAGCGATTGGAAGGTACAATTGAATATCGAAGTTTTCTAGGTACTATATATTTATTTATTTTCTAGCTTCAATCAAGACAGACGACAGTAAACCAGTAGAATTCAAACGCTATTTAGCTATTGATAATAAGGTATTGATTATAAAATCTGTTTGCGTATCCTACGCTGATATAACTTTGTTGTCTAATTGTCCTAAAGGCATCGAAACCTGATCTGGTTGTGAGCTCGTTTACATTAGGAGATATTGCGTCTGCTGCACTCCAGAAGTCAACAGTAGAGCAACTCTGGGCTCTTACAGGAGATGTGTTGGTAATATAATACGAAACCTGGTGCTTCAACTCGACAACTTGAAAGCTAAACTGAAAACTGTAATAGGTATTGATCGATCGAGGTACTCCTATTGGCTTTTCTAATATTGCTCGCGCTAGACAGCAAATATTAGATATGGAAGATTCTGACGCTCACGTTGTCGCACCTGTAAGTTTGATCAGTATTTCATGTCATTGAAGCAGAAATTAATTATTCATTATAATAGTGCCCACACGATAAACCTTGTCCACTGATGTACTCACCACAGGCTAAACCTAACAACATTTGGTGTCATTTCTCTCAACGAGTCCAACGACCCTCTTTTTTGATGAAAACCAAACATTCCAAGTTCAATACTGAAGATTCAAAGTACTCATATGTGGTTTTGAGAAAAGGAAGTCGACCATCTTCTCAGGAATCTACAATGGAAGCACAGGCATATCACTGGCCCAGATTAATACAGCCACCACTAAAAAAGAATGGGCATGTAGTTCTAGATACATGTTCAACCAGCGGTGAAATACAGCGTATGGTTATTCCCAAATCACAAGGAAAGATTCCTTACAGGGATGCAAGAAAGTCTATGTGGGGTGACATTTTCCCTCACCCATCCAAAAACAAAATTATCACTCGCGTTTCTGCAGCAACTGCAGAAACAAGTCCTACCAAACAAAAATAATTTAGAGAGTGTAAAATAAGCAGTTTTAATGACTGAATCTTGTTATATAAATTAGAAATACAAAAAAAATATAGAGGTTATGATAGTACAAATTGTTATAAAATAAAGAAGGTATTACTGTCTCAATCATTATTGAAAACGGGTGGTCCAGGGTTCTGTTGTTTATAAACATTTTAGTAAAGTGTAGATAGTATTAGTTATCTCATTCTACTTACTACAGCACTGTTGAGGATTTGGGCCTTTAATTCGTCTACAATGACCTGGTTAGTGGGTTCTTTTGAGCCTACTCTGCAGAAAAGTTACTTACTAAATTTGGCTTCACTCAGGGGAGAAAACCTAATCATGTTATTGTCAGGAAAATGATCAAACAAATACGATTCTGTAATAGACAACTGAGCGCACTGCTGGGCAAGCTTTCCGAATACAGCGACATCTGTTCGATATAATCTATACGCCTCTTTATTAAGACAGTACTTATCATTCAGCCCGTCCAACACCACCTTTTTAAACATGTTTTTCAGATAGTGTAGGATATGGAAAATATAATCTTGATATGGCCTCCATATAGGAAATTGCTGAGAGATCGATACATTGCCATTGACGTCGACGAGTGGATGAAACATATCAGTCAAAAAAGTAATTGATGGAGGTTGGTTGGGGTAATTTTCCGGGATAGTCAAGCGAAACTTGAAGGTGCCTGATCTGTAAAATCCTTTGTGAACAAATAGTACTCCAAACCAGACTAAAAATGACAAATTAATAAGTGTGCTTTTTTAGGAATTGACATATTTGTACCATAAAGATCATCGGATGAAGGCATAACGTAGACACCATAGGGGCAATGCTTTGGATTTCTCAAATTAATGCTAAATATACAGTGAATTGTTAATAATCTTAGCCAAGCACACTAATCATATGCAAATTTCGTACAATTCTGTCATTATTTCATATCGACTAAAATACTCAGACGTAAGTTTAGGTGCTCTGGGAATCATTTCACCATTATCATCTTCATCGTCATCGTATATAGAATGGAGCGCACCAATACTTGTCTGCTCTTGTGTTTGTGAGTTTCTTTTGCTAATTCTACCCAAAGTCGCACTTCTTGTTCGATCAAGTAAAGAGGAGACGGATGAGCGTTTATTCTGCGTAGGAGTTGAGGTAGATTGTAAACTACTTGTTCTCTTTGGTGTAATGTGATCCGAAGGGATCTGGCAAGTGTAGAATTAGCTAACCTGAAGTAAATGAGAGTCAATCGAGATTCTTACATGGCTCATTTGTATGGAATTTCAATCGAGATGCGATAAAAATTGAAATATCCATAATTATTGGAATGAGTGATGAAAACTTTAATTTCCAACTCAGGCTAACATCATTTTTTCAATTAGTAGGGAACCACATGAATTATGCGCTCAAAGTTCCCCAAACGAAGGCGAAATTATCGATTTGAGGTATTTGCTCATACTTCTACTCATAATTAATGATTTGATGCACTATGTCTATCTTCGTCCGATTGCTAATTTACTATGTTGAATTGAAATAATAAGATATTATAAAAAAAATTGCCTCCTTTGAACAATGTGTAGTCTTGAAAGATGGTGTGATGACCTCCAAACGAGCCTATTTGATTAGAACCAATCCTTTCTTTTTTACAAGCTTCTTTGGATTTCGTCGCAACAAAGCAGCCAAGAAATTTGGTGTGGTTTTAAAAATTGTTTATCCGCTGGAGCTAATTATAGCTTTCATAGTGATCCAAAACAATGAGGTTAGAGGTATTTTAGATTTGATTTGATCAAAGAGTGAAAGATTTCTTGGCTGAATATAGTCTTTTCTATTATATACCACATTTCGTTACAGTCCGAGGAGTAACTTTGGCTTATATAAGAGAACGTGATACAAATAAAGATCTGAGATAAATATCAGCAGAAGATTACCAGCGAATTTACTGAAACATTACGGTACTTCTTTGTATGCTTTAAAGCTTAAAAATTGAACAAACCAGGATATCGCACGGTTTTACTAACCATTTCTAAGCTTCATTATACCTCTTGGTTTGAAAGCCAGTTTCAATAAAATTTGCTGAAAAGCCACTGCTGGTGCCTGGAGGTTGTAACACTCAAACGACATCATCGCTACTTAATTACAAATTTGGGATAAATGCTCCTGAAGTAAATCTTTTTCTTTTCCTTTTTTCTTCCTTTTCTCTTTTTTCTGGTTCTTTTTCCCTTATTTCTTTTCTTTATACTTTATTACACTCTTATTCAATAGATAATGTCGATGGACACTCCTCCTTTTGACCCTTCAGATTATTCCTACGTTATTGGTATAGGTAAGCAGTAAAAATAACGTTGCCAAGGCAACACAAACTAATAATTATTGATAGATTTTGGTACTACCTTTTCTGGTTGTTGCTATGCTTTTTCAAAGGATGGAAACGATGAAATTATCGATATCACCAAATGGTACATGAATGATCAGCACAACGAAAGCGTCGAGTACTAATATCAATGCTTTTATTTAGGCCTAAACAACAAAACGTCTACCCTAAAACACCCACACTTTCCCTTTATAGAAATGGGTCAACAAAGTTAGTCGCTTGGGGTCAAGACGCCAAAAAGACCGCTATGAAGCGTAACAACAACGATCAGCTCCTTTCACGATTCAAACTTCAACTCGATGAAAACCTCAACCTGGCTCCTTTGCCAAATGGTTTGACAGCCTTGGAGGCCATCACTGATTATCTCGAGGCATTCCACTCCCACGTTTGCAAAGATCTCCAACGTGGTTTTGCCAACAATTATGACCAAAGCAAATTTCGTTATTGTTTAACTGTACCAGCTATGTGGAGTGACCAAGCTAAATCTACTATGAGAGAGGCAGCTATTCGTGCAAATATCATCAACCGTTGGGACCACCCTAATAGATTAATGTTGATTAGTGAGCCTGAGGCAGCCGCCTTATACTGTGAAAAGAAGTGCGATCAATTCAACTTGGGCCATGGACAAAGATTTTTGATTTGTGATGCCGGTGGTGGTACCGTTGATCTTATCGTCTTCGAAATTGATGACTCTGGAGAAAGAAGAGCATTAAAGGAGGTTACTAAAGGTCTGGGTGATTCTTGCGGTTCTACATTTTTGGATATGCGCATGCGTGAATACTTGAAGGATAGATTCTACCATCATGGTAAAATAAGTGATACCGCTATGGAGTCAATGATGGAAACTTTTATTGATACGATTAAGGTAATTAAAATATAAGAGAAATAGGAGATTCGAATAATACATGTATTTTTCGACCAAACTCCTTTGTAACTTTTTTACTTATTTTCGGTTCTCCTATAATCCCTTCTTTAATAGCCTGAATTTGACGGAGATGAGGATCAGTATCTTACCCTTCCTGCAGCATTGGGTATTGAAGGTTTAGACGATCCAGATGCAGGTATTGAGGACGGAACGCTTCATATTCCTTGTCATGAATTGCGTCAAAGAGTGTTTGAACCTGTCATCAATCAAGTCATTGATTTAATCGAGCAGCAAGTTAATCAATCTACCACGAAATTGGACGCAGTGTTTTTAGTTGGAGGTTTTGGACAATCTACATACTTATATAGACGTGTATTGGCCGAATTTCAATCGCGAGTTGGATTTATTGGTGTACCACCTCGTGGCGAATTAGCGGTTGTAAGAGGTGCAGTATATTTTGGCCTAAATCCTCATATGGTGACAGAACGTGTATCCAGACGTACATATGGTCTTGAAACTCGTATGGTATTCGACCCCAGAAATGACCCTCCAGAGCAATGTATTAAGGGTGACGATAATCGCTTATTCTGTAAACAAAGATTCAGTGTGTATGTCCAAAAGGGTCAAACAATCAATGTGGATTATTGTGTTTCAAAGAACTTTATGATTGCTTATCCTAATGACACAGATACAGGTCAGTGGGCACTGCGAGACTTCATGGTTGATTCTGTTAACATGTTGTTGCTATTCTAGATTTGTTTGCATACGATGGTGACGGCCAAATCCCTCGGTTGACAACACATCCTAACGTATTCAAGGTTGCGAGGTTTCCAATCAAAATGCCAAAATTCACAGACGTTCAAAAGGGTCAACCGATATTTATGACCATTAAGATGTATTTTGGTCAAACAGAAATCAAAATCGAAGCTCATATTCGTGATCGTAAATTCACTTTTACGTCCGCTTTTGAAACCATGGAGAGAGAAATGATGCATGCCTTGAACTCACAAACCAATATACTATCTATCAAACCCGACGAGAATGAAGCAGCACAAACCTCCAATTCATCAAGTGTGTACGTCAGTGGTATATATGGCTATACCGGTAACGCATCTGGCTCAAATGTTTCGAGTAGCCCTTACAGTTCCTCTAGACCTCCATCACTCCCCTCTCGTGATAACGGATATCCTTCAAGACGCCAAAAAGACCGCTATGAAGCGTAACAACAACGATCAGCTCCTTTCACGATTCAAACTTCAACTCGATGAAAACCTCAACCCCAATCAAAATGCCAAAATTCACAGACGTTCAAAAGGGTCAACCGATATTTATGACCATTAAGATGTATTTTGGTCAAACAGAAATCAAAATCGAAGCTCATATTCGTGATCGTAAATTCACTTTTACGTCCGCTTTTGAAACCATGGAGAGAGAAATGATGCATGCCTTGAACTCACAAACCAATATACTATCTATCAAACCCGACGAGAATGAAGCAGCACAAACCTCCAATTCATCAGGCTATGGCAACAGTGGTATATATGGCTATACCGGTAACGCATCTGGCTCAAATGTTTCGAGTAGCCCTTACAGTTCCTCTAGACCTCCATCACTCCCCTCTCGTGATAACGGATATCCTTCTCCAATGTCTAACGCTCGTAGTGTAAGAGAAGACGATAGCACCTTCTATGACGGTGATTCAAGACACTCTTCCACTATGAACGGTAATTCGAGAAAGATTTTCGGAATCAAGTTTGGCAAGAAGCGATAAAGAATAACTCGAGAGCATTTTATTATTGCATTGTTTTCATTGTCTCTTTTTATCACACATCAAGTATCATTCACATCATCGATCGAACTCTACATCTCCTATATATTTTTTTAATTACTACGATAGTATTTACGGACTAAACACTCATTAATAATAACATCTAAAAGCAAAAAGTTTACAATATTAAAGAAAAAATACAATTTGACGTATCAATGGAGCGTGGCAAATACGAACATGGTATTAGCACGTTTTTTATTCATTGTCAAGTGAAATGCTTAAATTGACTTCATACATTCGTTTGTACTGCGATTGTTCAGACAATCTGAAATCAAAAGATTCGATGCGATCAAGAATGCAATGTATTCGTGTACAGCATTTTGGAAAAGTCAAATCATGAATAATAAGAGGGAAACAAAGAGATGGATTTACCGCAAGTCCAAGAAATTAAGTAAACAAGTCGAGATAACATCTAACTGGCAATTACTATCATCTATAATCGAACCATCCTTCCCATCTTTTGACAGCTTAGAACAAGCAAGCAAAAAATGAAAGAAACATCAAATCGACATTTAAAAAAAAATGGGTGGGAAGGCTGCTGCCGTCTTCCCGGGACCGTTGTGTATCTTTATTGAAAAAAACCTGCTAAACAAGCAATTTAAGCAGATTCCAAGACGTTACGCTCGGAGACGTAAATACCATCCAAGAACTTACGGATATCCTTGTTCTTGACGAGACAAGATTGTTGGATATCAGCGGCGGATTGAGAGACGTTTTCGAGGGAGTTACCAGTGATGGTAAGTTCATCCTTTTGGTTCTTGGAAGCCTCAACAGTAACACCTTCACGCATCTTGACGTGGAAGACAACCTTTTGACCCAAGAAGTTACGGATCTCAACAGCATCCTTAGCATCGTTAATGATAACGTTGATAGGGAAGTGAGCGTAAACGTAGCGCAACTTGTATTCGAAACCCTTGGTAACACCAACGATCATGTTGTTGACCAAAGAACGAACAGTACGGATACAGGCAACGTGCTTACGAAGACCGTGGTGAACAATGAACTTGACCTTGTCACCAACAACGTTGATTTCAATGTTCAAGTGACGAAGATTCTTGGAGAGAGTACCACGAGGACCTTCAACGGTAACTTGACGGGACTTGATGGTAACGGTGACACCTTCAGGGATAGAGAGTTCGTCTTGCTTGTAAATGTCTTTCATGTCTATTTGTTTAATGTCTCGGTTAGAGGTGGATTCAAAGAAATTAATGGATGGATGGATGGATGGATGGATATCTTTACCGGGTGGATATACGAAGGTTAGTTGCAGCTAAAGAAGGAACTCCTCACATCTACTTAAGGCAAGACCAAATAAATAAAAAACTTGACAGTCATGCAATAAATTTCTCAAAATTCCGGACCGAACTTCATTTATTTTCAATCATAGAAATTGGTAACTAAAATCTGATCTCTAAAACGAAATTCAGGTATGTCACTCTGCTTAACAGTACTCAAGATGTTCGCTTCAAACCTGGTTTCGTTATTGTTGGGGAAGGCCATTCTAACCTCAAAGCTTAAGCGGGTTTTACTGCTTCCGTAACTGCTTTGGTACATCTGGTCTTGACTTAGAGAAACTTCAAACTGGTGAATTTTATTGTATCTTGCTCCATTTGCCTCTTCTTCAGTTGCTTGAATGACTAGCAAAATTGAATGTGCGCAACTTAAGTATTATGCTAATGCTTTTAATATGTAAGTGCTTACCCGCATAGACAACACAGTCTTCTTCGGCAAAAAAACGCTTAAAGGTGCCTATAGTTTGTACCTCAGCAGTGAGTTTGTCGCCTTTGTTGATCAAAATAAAGGGTTTGTGTTCAATAGATATTTTATCGATCTTGGAGCTTCCGCTGGTCGGTTGGTGATACAATTCAACCACTTTCTTCTCAAACATGTTGTTGTAAGCTATCACACTGACTGCATATGTCCTTCTGGCTATTCTTTGGGTATGCACCGTGGGATCTAATCCATGAATAGCAGCACCGAAAATCACTTCATTTCCTCTACAACCTTCTTCACTTTCGATAATATCCTGCTTCTCATTGCAAATGCTCAAAGAGAAAAGTTCTCCGTGTGTGATGTTTTGTATAAGATTCTGTAATTCATCGGAGGAGTCCAGAAATTCGCCTACCATAACGACGTTATCGAGGGTGTATTGCTGCAGCATATTAGTTTGAAGAATGTGAGCATATATTTCTTCTGTCACAGATTTGATAGTAGGCTTCAAGATGCGGCTTATGAAGTCGTGAGGTGATAATTTAAAGGAGCAACAGGCTCCAAAGGGATGGTGAATTTGATTTGATTTTCCTTCAAAATCGGTGTTATCCTCAAGGTTGAGATGATACTAAATTGGAAGGCGTGAGTCTATGTATCTAATACATAAACGCGTTATATATATACCTTGGCGTAGTCCAATAGCCCTTTCAACAGGCCTTCCTCGTAAGCTTCGGAATACCTGTCATGATTCTTGCAGGAGCTATCTTCTCTCTTCAATTGTGTATAGCAAAAGTGTTGTAGGCGATCGAACAAAAATGATACAAAATCAAATTCTACTGTTGTGGATCTCAACTTTCGAATATTTCGATTTGCATTACAATGTATTTTCCCACTAATGGTAGTCGCCTCGTGGAAAGTCAAGTATACGCAGTCTCGCAATATTTGGATTTGCATAAAGTGATTGAGGTAAGCTTTTTTCTCTTTTTTACGACATTTTCACCCTGTGTCTTCAATACAGGCGGATGAAGATATTGCCGCTTGTCATCAATAATCATGATGTCTTCGATACGTTTTACCACTGATAAATCTGATCTGTTTAAGCACTCTATTAAAACAGTTCCCATGTCATTTCGATCGGGCATGCGACGTTGATCCCCTTCTTTCAGTTTTAATGCTAATAGTGGGATACTTTTCGCCAATGTTCCCCTGATCAACATATTGTCTATTTGGTTGTTCGTCTTGGAAAAATCATCTTCTGAGACTTTTTTTAACAAATTATCTGCCAATTTTTGGATAGAAGGCTTAATAATGTATTTAATGAAACCGGGCACGGTGAGCAATATCGTAAAGCAATCCGTGTCAATGGTTTTTTCAGCTCCGGAATTATCATCGTAAAAATTTGAGTTCTAATATGGTAGCGAGCATACACCATATGCGGTGTAAAAATACTTGGTTAGTAATTGTGATTAAATTGTGGGAAAAGAAATCCTACCTTATCAAAAAAATCTTCCAGATGACTTTTCAGGCTCTGAACACAACTAGCCGAGTGCTTGCTTTTGAGGCATTCACCATTAACTTCTTTTAATTGTTTGGACACACCGCAATCTTTGAGAGTAGTCGAAAAATTGTTTATCTCTCGAACCAGTGTTGCCATCAAATCAAATTCGAATGGTATGGGCTCTTCCGTCATCAGCTTCGGATCCTCAACTTTACTATCTTTTGAGTACGAATCTTGTGGTTTGACTTCGTAAAGAGATAGTGTGCCACTGTTACTCTCGCCGTCTAAGTCGATAAACCAAGAGTAGCTGTTGACGTTTTCATCCTTTATATACTGACTGTCTTCATAAAATATGGACGATGCGTCCTCGCGGTTTATAAGAAGAAGTCTCTTTGGATCATCTTCGTCACTGATTATCGAAGCTTCTTTAGCTACCTGTCTTACCTCCTCTCTAGAAGAAAAAAAGTCAAAACAATTTTCTATTGTCAAACAATAGCGAAGCTTTTCACGATTAAACTTTTCAGGATGTAAACCTTGAAGATAGTTGCAAGCGTAGGTGTAGATACCATTCAAGTAATTTTCGTAGAACTCATGGCACTCGTCTTTGTTGATAGATACAATTCGACTCAACGACGTTTTCTTTTTGCTATTTGGATCTACTTCTGCACCCCATAAAGATTGTCTGTTCTCGTCATCTTCTTCACCGATGTACTCGATGATAGTTGGAATTATATGTGGTTCACTGTTGTTTCTTCCTGGTCTATAAATTTATATGTTTTGATGTGTTAATAATCTCCATACTGTCTAATGCTTTTGAAAAAAAAAAAATCTTGTAAATATCTACATGCCTGAATTGTTCAGAATCCACTATTGTTATCCACGTTATATTTTTGTAGTCGATGGTCTTTTTGTTCACTTCTTCATTTTCACCCTCTTTCAGAAAATAATACCCGCATCTGGAGAAATCATACCCAATATCTGAGATATACATATTAAAATTCATGTTTGAATTCGAAAGACTGAAGCTCCTCTTTGACTTACCGAAACAAAGCAATATACTGTAATCATTGGGGTCGAAGCGTTGATCTTTGAAACGAACGGTCTCTATGCTTGTCAATTGAGTGCTCCTCAGACTGTCAAGACCACAGTAGATAGCACCTCTCATTGCAGCTACTTCTCCTGGCGATTTATTAATTTCGCTGTTCTTTATTTCACCTGCCTCGTTTCTATTGAAATGCTTTTTTACTTTTCTCACCAAGTAAGGTGAATTTCCAAACCCACCAAGTAAATAAGTTGTATCGATCTTAGAATTAGCATTTCGTATTTGATTTTCAATTAACAAGATAACCTCCTTCACTACTGGATCAAAAACACGCGAACATATCTCATCTCTATGTACCGTCAAGATTCCAATTTCATCATCGCATTGATATTTTGGAGACTCATCTGTGATGGGTTGGAGCCTTCTCTTTGTAAGGTCTAGTTTTGCAAGATTAAAAGAAATACCTACAATATGAAAGCAACACATTAATATTTTACAACTTTTCTAATGGAAAATTGTTCATAATACCATTCATAGTATCATCTTCCTCATCATCTTCCTCCTCCTCCTCCTCCTCATCATCATCTTCATCTTCATCTTCTTCATCATCCTTTTCTTCATCATCCTTTTCATCATCATTATATTCATCCTCGCTGTCTAGATCAAAATTAAGCTAAAGATAAAGAGATGAACATTACTTGTGTGCCTAAATGTGCATCATTCTATCTACGTACCTTATAGTTATCTATAAAATCGGTCATCAAGGGAGCGACAAACGCTTTTTTGCTTTCCATTGGGATATCGTTGGCGCCATAAAGCAATATTTCAATCAATAATGATTCCATACGATCATCCACGTACCCTGATCCACATTTCTTACCGCTGTCAGTTGTCAACTGACAGCGCCCAATGACATTTTTTTCATTATCTCCCTCCGTGAATGGCAGCGTTGATTCGTACGTAGCCAAATCCACAGTTCCACCGCCAGCATCACAAACAAGGTACCGATAACCCTCTGTAGGATACACTGATTAGTACAAAATTTCGTTTACGCAAATTCCCACCAACCCTTTTTACGGTCTGCTTTCTCCTTTGTCCCAACTGCAATCTCATTTTCACAGTAAAATGTTGCGGCATAGGACTCATTGATAATCAGCAATCTGTTTTCATGGTCGTTTCTACTTATGATCCCAGCACGTATAGCCATGACCCTCATAGCAATTCTTTCATTCTCGGTCCATTCAGCAGGAACGGTAAGAATATATCTGATTTGGTCTTTGTCGACGTTGTAGTTATATGTACGTTTCATGGCTTCGAAGGTTTCATCATTAATTTTCCGCAAGTAATCAACAGTTGCAGTAAAGTATAAATTTTCAAATTCAGGTTCTAGCATTTCTGATTCATCGCCCAATTTAGTGTTATCCTTTTTCAACTTCAGTTTGAACTTCCTGAGGGTAATTGCTTCTTTATAAAGTTCATCAGGTAATTTACTGCTATAGCCATCTTTCCAGGTTTTATAAGCGTCGAAACCCCACTGTAATAGCTCTTTTTTTTCTTTAGAATATATCGCTATTGTAGGTACTTTTTCCGTATTTACTGCTGTCCTGTGGTTTATACATACGTATTATTTGATGTGAAGTATAGCGGGTTATGGGTACAATAAATGATTTTACCAATTAGTGTTAAGTATTTCTTTTTTCAATCCGCTATTTGAATAATCTCCTTTATCGATAATTTCGGTATTTCTGTCAGTGTTAATGTAGCAACTGCCAGAGTACGTGGTCCCAAAGTCTATTGTAAATACAATCATTTGTTTTCAAGATTTTAAATTATAAGTTTAATAAAATGAGGTGCGTATTAAAACGACTTACGCACCTATACTGACTATGTAAATGTAGGCGTTATAGTCAAATGCCTTCATGTTTTCCCACTAGTTCATAGGTTGAAATTTAAAGAAAAAAAAGGAAATAGAAGCTTGTAGTGATGGGCGTATTTATCTCAATAAATAGGTTACACATCGTATGTTTGTGATAGTGAGCAATGTGATACATGAAGGGCTAAGCCCGTGTTCTTAATTACTGACCTGGGAAAGGCTAAGCAATAAACAAAAGCTCTAATCTACTAGAACTTTTTTAAATTTATGTATAGGGTTTTTCATGTATTGCAAATTTTGGATGTAAGACGGTATTGCACCATTCTCATTATGTAAGGAAGTTTAGTTTAACAGTCGAGACATAATGAACCGTGTAATACGAATTTTGTGAGGTCACGAACTACAAGTACATCTTGGACGCATTCTTTAAGCAAGTCGCTTCTTTACCAATATACTTGAAGTAAAGGATATGTAAGGAACCCTAATCAAGTGCTTCTTGTCAGTTGAAGTGTAATAATTTAAGTCGCATATGAGGTTTCCTATTCCATCAACTCATCGCCAATAGCTTCAACAACGCCATGAAGATCGATTTTAGCTTGTGCTTCGCTTTCACCGCGTAATTCAGAGTAATACTTGATCTTGGGCTCAGTGCCACTGGTACGAATGGTAAAGACAGTATTGTTGGCCAAGCGGAAAGTGATCATTTCTGAGGAAGCAGAGACGGGAAGGGTAGGCTTATGGTCCTTGGTATTGGAGTCATATCCCACAGTCAAATCACGCACGCCAGTCACTTGATGTCCTCCAATGGTCTTGGGATAGTTTAACTTGTCTCCTTCCTTGACATCGCCATAACGAATACGCTCAAAGATCTTTTGGATCTTGTGCTTATCGTCGCAAATAAAGTAAGAGTTCTCAGAGACAAAGTAGCCGTACTTTTTATAAAGTTCCTCCAAGTATTCGTAAGCAGTGAGGCCGCGCTTCTTGAGCTGGATAACCCATTCAGAAAAGAAGGCTAAAGCACTCACACCACGTACACACTCAGAGTTATGCACTTTACAGCGAGGAGAACAATCACCCCCATCGCGTCTTTTGAGAAAAGGGCTCATTACTCAAGATTTTAACATAGTTCTCGCGACGTCTTGCCTCATTGCACAAAGATTACAATTGTTTCCACTTTATGTGGGTACTCAGGAACTTCACGTTATTTGGATGATGTCTATGGATATGGAAATTACTAGAGCTCCTAGAAGGCAATGGAAACTTTTTCTGGGAAATACAAAATGACCCGATACATCGTCAATGACGAACGGTGATATTTTGCCACAAGAAATGGCTTAACGTTGTAAGCACCATCGTTCATTTGAAGCGCTGCTCTTTTTGGATAATTTGAACCCTGTTTAGGGATTATGGAGTGGTTAATATGATGACGATCAACTGTTACACAATTTATCTCCACTACTGTAGAGTTCAAAAGAGGTTGTTGGTTAGTGGTGGAGGTGACATAACGAAGGTATTTCGGGACATAAAAATCAAGAGATCTACTTCTTTTTAGACGATCCGAAAAAAAAAAAGTGGAAAAGAGAAATTCGAACGAATCGAGCGTTACTGTTTATTGGTTCAACATCGATTTACCATGTTTATAAAAATTCAGCAACCAAACAGATGCATGTTCCTTATTCAACATATTTTCTGGATAGTGTAACAAAAGATATATAAACATTCAGCTTACATGATCAACCTTTGTGTACTTGGTGGTGCTACGATGATAACGTCATAACATATAACCTTTTCGGCTCAACATTTTAAAACATGAGAGATATAGTTCGAATTCGTAAAGTGACGTTTTGTATAGCCAATAAGCTCACGTCTTACTCGGCATTACGCTTATTTAATTGGTGATTTACAGTGAAAAAAGCGGGGCGATACACATTTTTGAGCCCAAATAAAATTCGATACCCGCGCTGAGGACGCATATAATATGAAACCCGAAAAAAGAAAAAAAAAATATTTAAAATCCCTTTATTTTCTTTTTTCAGCTCTTTTTTATATATTACTTTAAACCCATTGTACACTATGTCAGCATCCGTTGTCAAGCCTATCGACACTACTAATATCATTCGTTCAAATTCACCGGAACCTCTGGAGGAATTTGTTCCAACTTCCAATACACCTCAACTATACAACTCTAAGTCTATTCCCATCAAAAAATCCGCTCGATTTGGCTCCTTCTTCTCATCCAATAATTCTCGATCAAACTCGAAACTTTCCTCGGTGGCAGGAGATCCATCTCCTCTTCCTACCTCTGCTGCACGCCCTCACCCTTCCAACTCGACTCCCTCCAACGGGTTACGAAGACGTAGCAGCAGCGGTGCCCAAAGCTACCTTAGCGTCGATAACGTCGAGGGCCAATTAAGTCCCCGTCACCAGCACAAATTGAGCAGATCCATTGGAAACTTGATCACAAGTCCAGCTTCTTGGACTAGAAAGCACTTACATCATCCACACCATTCCTCTTCGGAGCCTTCTTCTCCTTCCACCTATGTGCCGAAGTTGAGCGAAAAATACGGCGACTATATCAAGCCCAGTAAAAAAGCAAGCACCAAAGCATCGGGTGCTACCAACAAGCACAATATCGGTAGTGGTGCCACTGCAGTGATCCGACTTGTTCAAATGCATTCAACAGGTAGAATTTTAGCTGTAAAAGAGTTTATCAAGAAGGATAAGACCGAGGACGAAAAAGAGTATCTCAAGCGCATGCATAACGAATACTGTATTAGTAAGACAGTGAGTGGTCATACCAACGTAGTAGAAACCATGGATTTGGTGCTGGACGAGCACGACCGTTGGTGCACCGTCATGGAATATGTAAGTATCATTCATGTGTATTTGGAATCGATCACTGATGTGTTTTTTCTAGTGCGACGGTGGTGATTTATTCAATCTTTTAACGGAAAAGCCCAATATGACGGTGATGGAAGGCGGATGTTTATTTAAGCAACTCATGTTGGGGCTCCAACACTTGCATCATCTTGGCATTGCTCACAGAGATATCAAGCCCGAAAATCTTGTGTTAACAAAAGGTGGTACATTGAAGATTGCGGATTTTGGTGTTGCAGATGTCGTTCAAACCTGTTTTGAGAAAGAAGCCCATTTGTGTCACAAATGGTGCGGATCAGAACCTTTCTGGTCTCCTGAGCTTTGGAAATTGAAGAACAACGAAGAAGGATACAATGGCCAGGCCTTGGATATTTGGAGTGCTGCCGTTACTTACTTTTGTGTTCGCTTCCAACAATTGCCTTTCGCCGCGGCGTTTTATACGGGAAAACCTGGTTCCAGCCCTCCTGCGGGTGCCAAGGAAGGATCACCTGCTGCCGTCGCAGCAGCAGCGACTGATGGCGGTGATCAAGATTTCGGATTGTATATTCAGCAACGAGAAAAAATGGGTCCCCTCAAGTGTGATCTTTGGGATAGTTTTGGTAGTACTGAGGGCCTTACGGATGACGCTAAAGAATGCTTAGCAGGCATGCTGGACCCTAACCCTGAAACGAGATGGACAGCAGACCAGGTTTTGGAGTCCAAGTGGGTTCAATCCATCGAGTTATGTAACGACGGTGAGCTTCCCAACGGATGGAGACACTATCACAGTATTGGTTCCAGCTCCTCAACCACCTCTTCTTCATAGATTCGTATAGAGATAGATTTCCCTTTTTTGTAACTATATATTTATCCCTCAAGTTTTTTTTTTTCATATGCTCAATATTGGTTCCTGTATTCCCCTCACTAATTCAAATGTATTTCAATTCAACACACTGATCAAGCAACCATTTCTCATGTATTTCATACAAATAAAAACTTTATGACCATGCAAGACTTTTCATAACATATAACCTTTTCGGCTCAACATTTTAAACGTACACACTGTGATCTTTGGGATAGTTTTGGTAGTACTGAGGGCCTTACGGATGACGCTAAAGAATGCTTAGCAGGCATGCTGGACCCTAACCCTGAAACGAGATGGACAGCAGACCAGGTTTTGGAGTCCAAGTGGGTTCAATCCATCGAGTTATGTAACGACGGTGAGCTTCCCAACGGATGGAGACACTATCACAGTATTGGTTCCAGCTCCTCAACCACCTCTTCTTCATAGATTCGTATAGAGATAGATTTCCCTTTTTTGTAACTATATATTTATCCCTCAATTTTTTTTTTTCATATGCTCAATATTGGTTCCTGTATTCCCCTCACTAATTCAAATGTATTTCAATTCAACACACTGATCAAGCAACCATTTCTCATGTATTTCATACAAATAAAAACTTTATGACCATGCAAGACTTTTTGTTTTTTTCGGGATAGGATAAAAATCCCCACTTTTTTTTTCATAGCGACCCCATATTTCCCCGTTCTTCCCACGTCGAAGTGGAACTTCTTTGGAAAGTATGTGAAACCGCTTCTTCTGATCCATGAAATCGTCCCTTAACTGTAAGTTTCACTGTCACAATCATGAGAGGTTCTTTTACTTTGAGATCAACTTTTGATCTTCACAAATGCCATTACTGTAGCAACGAAGTGACATTTGAACGGGACAGCGGTAGGAAGCTTTGTATACTTATTAGAGACAAAAATAATGCTGCTTACAACCGAATCCCCACCACCCTGAAGAAGCGTCTCGATCACCGCCAAGTTGAAGTAACAGGAAAGTCACCCTGAGCTTTCAACAACAATGTATTCATAGAATATTACTCGGATGCCTCCAACAAACTCATCGTAGTGACATAACAAACTCAAATACAAAGAAAAGACTTGGTCGGTAAGAACGATTTTGTAACAAAAGAATTAAAAAATTAAAATGTGGGAGAGTCTATAGTAGTGTTATTGTAAGTAATTCTAATGGGCTGCCGCTATTCTTCAAAAGGGTTTTTGTCTTCTCTAATGGTTGATAATAAAGGCGATTTTCCCTTTTTATTGTTGTGCTGATGGCTGATATCATCTTCTTGTGTGGCGGTGGGACTCGATGATGATAAAGTAACCGGCGTACCTTGTTTTTCTAGCACACCCACAATTTTGTTGATGGCTGCTTGGTTTTGCAAGGTCAGTGTTAATAGCTGTTGAATTTGATTTAAAATTTCTTCCTCTCCATTGTTTGGCAATATTCCAAAATTGGAATGGTTCGTAGCGCTAGGATCTATAAGTGGCATTGAAATTTTAGCTTCACTTTTCATGACACCATGCTACAGAAAAATGTTACCTGTGGCTCGACTTGTTTCGGTTGCAGGATGCTCGGGTAAGGTGCTCGCTAAGACATCCTCTCCTCCACCCATTGGGTTAAGCCCCATTCGGTTCGAGAATTGTCTTCTTCTCATACCTTCCCAGACAATCGTGAAATTTCTTCCCACAATAATGGAAGGGAGTGCAATGAGCTAGTTGATAAAGTTCAGACTCACTGCTGCACTAAAATATCTCAAACTTTACTTACTAGCACACCAAACATCATGGCCGGAAACGTGATGAGCTTTCCTATAAATGTAGTAGGCACCATATCACCTACAGGAGAAACCGAGTGAGTGACATTGCTCTTAACTACTGAATACTTTTCAATTCTTACCGTAACCGGTGGTGGTAATAGTCACCAAGACAAACCAAAAGGCGGCCGGAATACTATCAAATGAACTTTTATAAAAAAGAGAGTAAAATGTGTCAAATTTCCTTATATGGCTTTGTGTTTCCATTTCACATTGAACTTTTTTTTTTACCTGGGCGATCCGTCGGAAGCGACAAATGTCTGAAGGGTTTCGTCCCAAATCCCACGTTCCGCAAAATACAACAAGGTAGAGAAGAGCACAACACATGTCACGGTAAAAAAGAACAAGGCCGATAAGGCATCCCCTGACCTTCTAAAGGCCATCATCATGACTTCGATTGTCATTACAATGGCATTGGAGTATTTGTAGGATTTAAAGAGCCGCAATAAACGGAAGAGTCTTAAAATTGTAAATCTAAATTCATACGTCTAAACATGCTTGAAATTAATCTTTTCCGGTCCGTGGTTTACATACACTCCTTATTACTCACTGTATCGTGCTTGGCAATGACTTCGATATAAAATGGTATAATCGAAATAAAATCGATGATGGAAAGTGGGGCTATATCATTCTGAATTAGTCCATTTCACATTGAACTTTTTTTTACCTGGGCGATCCGTCGGAAGCGACAAATGTCTGAAGGGTTTCGTCCCAAATCCCACGTTCCGCAAAATACAACAAGGTAGAGAAGAGCACAACACATGTCACGGTAAAAAAGAACAAGGCCGATAAGGCATCCCCTGACCTTCTAAAGGCCATCATCATGACTTCGATTGTCATTACAATGGCATTGGAGTATTTGTAGGATTTAAAGAGCCGCAATAAACGGAAGAGTCTTAAAATTGTAAATCTAAATTCATACGTCTAAACATGCTTGAAATTAATCTTTTCCGGTCCGTGGTTTACATACACTCCTTATTACTCACTGTATCGTGCTTGGCAATGACTTCGATATAAAATGGTATAATCGAAATAAAATCGATGATGGAAAGTGGGGCTATATCATTCTGAATTAGAGAAAAAAAAGGTCTATTCATCATACACACTTACAGAGAAAAAACTTTCTCAACATCCGGAACGAGTCAGAGTGAGCAAACATTCTAAGCAAATATTCTAGTGTGAAAAAAGCAACCATAGCAGATTCCAGTTGAAACCTATAAAAAAAAAAACCGATCAGCCCAAATTGTTGGCTTGTACAAACAAGAAATTTTTACCAAACTCGGTTGCTTTTGGCTGATCGAAAAGAAGGGATCGTCTCAATGGTGGTTGTTACCGCACTAAAGACAATCAAGAAAGAAACAATGACGTTTGTCCAAAAGGCACTTGTGCTACTGGACGGTTCCTCCATAATGAGGTACAACTTTCGCTTCAATTCGTTTTTAATTTCAGGCATTGGTGGGGCTGGGTCATCGACTTCCAGATGGGTGGAAGGACGTGGTTGATGCTGCTGAAGATGAGGATGAGTGACTAAATTAGCAACAGACGTCCACCCTTCTTCCGCCAGTCTACCAATTTTACGATAAATGGGATGACCTTCATCGTGTCGAGTATAGTGAGGAGCGGCTGAAGAAGAAGAGGATTCGCCTGGTTCACTCATTTCTATCGTTTCACCATGGTGAAGTGGTTCAGTTTCTTCTTCGTCGTCGTCTCCGTTTTGAATTTTAGAAAAGTTTTTGCTTTTCGACCCAAACAGTCCCATATTTCATTAAAAAAAAAGTATATGTAGAAAGGGAAAAGAAAAAGGTGTACAAACAATTCACAGGGCACAACACAACATGAAGAAAGGGTTTTCGTATTTAATAACCGACCATTCACCTAAATAAATTTTATTTAAAAATGGAAGGAGAATTGACTACCGCCGCTGCCAAATGGGAAACCATGGCCTCCACCACCGCCGAAATGATGGGCAAAGGGGTTTCCACCATGTTGACCGAAAGGATTATGTTGTTGTTGAGCAGATTCAGGATCATAAGGATCAAATCCATTATCAAATTGTTCTCTCTTTTCAGGATCACTTAATACCTCATACGCTTGATTAATTTCTGCCATTTTACTCTCTACTTGGTCTTTATCAAGGTCGCCAGAGTATTTATCAGGATGCCATTCATGTGCCTTTTTACGATATGCCTTTTTAATCGATCTAGGGTCAGCATCTCTTGATACATCTATCGAGTTTGTTAGTCAATGAGGCATTTTATGGTGTTACACAGACTTTACCTAAAATCTTGTAATAATCCCTCTTTTTGCTTTGTCGTAATAACTGTTGTGCGCGCTGCAACATTTGTCGAATACGATTATCCTGTTGTCCACTGGCTTCAAAGGCCTTTTCCAAGTCACGTACTGCTCCCTCAAAATCATTATCATTCAACTTCATCTCACCACGTTTGAAGAGTGCTTCTTGGTGATCAGGATCAAGCTCGAGTGTGGCTGCACACCATTTCTCTGCTCTTTCAGTATCTTTTCCTTCTGAAGCAATAATACATGCTAGTGAATAAATCTTTAAATGAAGTCGCTTGGGTAAATGTGTTGATGTGGTGAGGGAAGTCTCCAACGCTTTGAACTTTTCATCGATTTCGGCCAGCGAGCTCTTGGCACCCACCAGGGCGTTGAGTGCAGTAGCGTATCTTTGTTGTTCTTGGGCGTCGACGGCCTTTTGAATGTCCTTTTCAATGCGTTTAATGAACCGGAACAGCCCCTTACATAATTTGTCGTCAGGGTCGTAGTGAATACATGATTTGATTTGCACAAGGGCTCTTTCGGGTTCGTAAAGTGACAAGTAGTTGATACTAGACACTTCCATCAGTAAATTCTTGTTGGAAGGGGTCAAGACAGCCACACGGGTTAAATCACTGGCAGCCTCTTCGACCTCCCCTTTGCCCATATGACATTTTGAGCGGATCAAACGCCATTGTGGCTTCTGAGGAGCAATACGAATCACTTCTGTCATGTGTTGAATACATTGCTCGTATTGCTTCTTTTCATAAGCCTCCAAACCCAATTTACTCTCATTCTCGGCGAGTTGAACAGACTCGAGCTATCATAAAAAAAAAACTCAATTAGCTCTGGTACACTATAAAACTTGAAACCTTTGCAATGACTTACCAAAGTCTTGACTTCGCCGTTGGAAGCATTTTCTCTATGTTGTAATAAATCCTTCTTGGCAAGCGTAAACTCACCGTCGCTAGCATACAATTTGGCTCTTTGCAATAAGGCTCTATCAAAACCTGGCCTTAATTCCAAGAGTGTGGTAAAGTCGTCAATAGCTGAAGACGTTCTCCCAAGCGATAAGAACGCAGTGGCTCTTTTATAGTAGGTCAAGTAATCGGAGGGATCCTGAGCTATATACACAACAATATTAGCATCACTCTCAAAGTTAAGCTCACTTGAATATACTTACAAATAGCTGCGTCGTAGCTGATAATAGCATCGTTGAATTTACCAGTTGTCAAGTATTGATTTCCCTCGGCAAGATGTTGTTGTACGTCCTTTTCTGCAAATGTAGAATTCACAAAGAAGGGTAAAATAAAAGCAAACAATAAGCGACGATTGGATCTCATGGCGCTTAGAATTGTTGTGGAAAGGAATAAGGAAAAGAGAGAAATAGGGTTACCTATTTTTATACGATTCTCTGGTAAAGGCAGCCTGAGATATGACAATAAAAATAACTGTCCAATAATAGTGCGATTAAACCTCAAATTGACACGTAAAAATATTTAGTTTGTCCATTGTGATTGGTCAAAAAGACGTTGCACTTCATCAAGTTACCTAATAATGTAGGATTAGAGACACATTGTTCCCCTACGTAGTAGCCCAAAGCGCTCTCCAAGCAATTGCACTGTGTAGCACACACCACCAAAGAAGAGAACATGCTGGCTGTAGTAGTCGTATTCATACTTGGAACCCGAAAAAAAGGCATTTAGATAAACGATGATTGTAATTTTGACCATATTCATATCACACTGGGTAATTAAATTAATTATCTAATAAAAGGGACACTTTCTATATTTGACTAAAATAATGCTCGGTTCTCAAGCAGGCTCACAGCAGTAGGAACACTGTTTTTTTGATTGCGCTTTGAAGGTTGTGCAGAGCAGTTTCAAAAAGACTCTTTTGACCGGAACTCCAAATGAATAGGTAGAAATTTTTTGCTCAGTCTTTCCGCATGTAGCACAGGCTTTTAAGTTTCGAAAATTCCTATAGAGTAGTGCTTTGCTGCATAATACAAGTGCATAGAGTAACATAAAGAGCTTGGTTCTCTAAGAGCGTTCTTTTTTCACAGACTTGGCACAGCTGCTGCCATTGGAGTGTCAAGGCTATTGTTATCGCACAATGGGTAGTTATATATCGAACGATATTTTCCGTTCCACACAACAGTTGATCCCTGGAGCAAAAAGCAGAGATGATGGTTGTCCAAGTGACGTACACACTATAATGCTCGGTTCTCAAGCAGGCTCACAGCAGTAGGAACACTGTTTTTTTGATTGCGCTTTGAAGGTTGTGCAGAGCAGTTTCAAAAAGACTCTTTTGACCGGAACTCCAAATGAATAGGTAGAAATTTTTTGCTCAGTCTTTCCGCATGTAGCACAGGCTTTTAAGTTTCGAAAATTCCTATAGAGTAGTGCTTTGCTGCATAATACAAGTGCATAGAGTAACATAAAGAGCTTGGTTCTCTAAGAGCGTTCTTTTTTCACAGACTTGGCACAGCTGCTGCCATTGGAGTGTCAAGGCTATTGTTATCGCACAATGGGTAGTTATATATCGAACGATATTTTCCGTTCCACACAACAGTTGATCCCTGGAGCAAAAAGCAGAGATGATGGTTGTCCAAGTGATACTTCACTCCAAGACCAGCCACAATAAAGCTTTACGATGTGGTGCTGCAGGGTGCGGTCAGACTGAGGTCATTATTTTCTCAATAATATCGATCAAAGAAAAGTTGAGGATGAAGAGGAGGAGCTGGGATGAAAAATACATAAATCCTGTCCTACGTTACTGTCGAACAATGTGATTTCCTTGATGCTGTGAAAATAGACAATAAAGTAGAGCTGATTTTGACGCTGTACTAGGGCGTGGGTTGTTTTTTTTTACGGCGAGCGTTGAGAAGAGAGGGCACACTTCAGTAACATGCGTACCTTAACAGAGATAGTTAGTCAATGATGCCATCGGTTGTAGTACAAGGTTAAAGTTTAACACTTTTTTTGTTTTATTCTCGAAATCAAGATGAAGAGGGGCTGTTTGTTGAAACTGGCATTGCAACGAGACAAGCCTTGTGATAGTACTTTTATCGAGTCATCCCGGTATGTATACGATGCCGCGATAGAGAGAGAGAGAGAGAGAGAGAGATGCTACGTAGGAGGATAATTATACAAGTTTTTGTTTTTATTTAAATTAAGATGCCGAACGGAACGAAAGAAAAAAAAAAAGAGAGAATCAGGGGAAAAAAAGGTATTTTATAAAATCAATGGTATTGTTTCTTCATTTTGAGAAAGATGATTGTGCTTGTGTTGTTTATGATAAGCACCAATTAATAAAAAGAAGGATGCGAATAATAATAGAATGCTAAAAAGTGTGAGCGATAAGTAATTTATCCATAAAATAGCGCAAGAAATTGATGTATTTTGTTGTATTTCAATGGGTATCGTGTCAATATCGCTTTTCATTTTATAAATAATATGAGTGCCTATTTATAAATAATTATAGATAAATCATGACATTTTCCATATAAATAAGTATATTACCAAATAATGAGAAAATGATTTGTATTAACAAGGTAAAACAGGTAATACGTAGAAACCATGATTTTCTATTCACCACTTTGTTCGTGTAATCATGTTGTTGTTGTTTCTGATGATGATTGTTTGAAAAGTCGTCGTTTTCTCTTTCTACTACTACTACTACTTCTTCCGCTGCTGCCGCCGCTGCCGCTGCTACGGTGGGTGGCTGTATCATAGTGGTGACACCTTGAAATTTTTCAGGTTTTGTTTGATGTCGACAGCACGCAGTGAACGTCAAAATAATTTCAAACAGGCTCGAAAAGAGAGACCCTGCTAAAAATATCATATAGATCTTGGCATCTGAAGACAACTCAAGGTGCTTCCAGTCGCCATGTGTCTTTTGGAGTTCGAATTGTAGTAAATGAGTGCCTGTGATCACCGTGGTGTATATATTGTAGCCGTTCAAAGGCAATAATGATAGAATCGATAACACTAAACCAGTCATACCGATAAAACTCAATAAAAGTCCTATAGAAGATATGAAGCTACGTTTATTGGCCATTTCTTTCAGGTATATATAAATTAGGTGAGTAAAAAAAAAAAGGATTCGATAAAATAGTTTTTTTTTTTTTTATTCTCTTTAATTGGTGTTGCCTGGCTTTTTATTGGATTGCGTTGTTTTTTTCCCCATTTATTTATTATTCGTCTTTTATCAATAAGTCTTTTAAATAAGGGTTTCCTTCAATCGCTTGACGGTATTTATCCAAAATTTCATCCACCCTGTCGACTGCAGCTTCTGCATCTTGTTCATAGGCTACGGCAAGTTCTCTAACAATTTTACTGACAAGCGCATTTCCCTCCTTAAAAAAAAGAAAATAGAAACAATGATGAGATGCATAATACAGGGTTTTCTTTTATTTGGGCTTACCAAGACTTGTTCTGCTGGCTTGGAATCACTCTTGTCCTCCCCTTCCGTCTTGTCATCTAATTCGTCTGCTTTCCGTTTGGCTAAATCAATCACCGTGGGTGGAAAGTCAGCAAGCTCAGCAACGTGAATACCGAAACTGCGATCTCCCACACCTTCAAGTACTTTGTACAATAAAGTCACATCGTTCCCTTCACCAATATGAACGGCAACATGTAAATTCTCGACATGCTTTACTGTATCCGCTAACGTAGTAAGCTCATGGAAGTGAGTAGCAAATAAGCAAAAGGCTCTGATCTCAGTAGCGATATGTCTAAAAGCAGGGTCAATCATCATCCACTGTCTCGCTCATACATATAAAAAACTTACTCTGAAATAGCTTGTGCTAAACCTTGACCATCGTAGGTACTTGTACCACGACCCAACTCATCAATAATGACAAGCGAGTTTCTAGAGGCAGCCGTTAAAATAGTTTTTGTTTCGAGCATTTCCGCCATAAATGTAGAGACACCAGTGAGCTGACTGTCACCTGCTCCCACTCGTGCCAAGATCGAATCGAAAACACACAATGAAGCTTTTGTACAAGGTACAAAGCACCCGATTTGGCCCATTAATGCAATCACGCCCACCTGTCTGATATACGTCGATTTACCACCCATATTTGGACCAGTAACAACCTTAAATTCAGATGTGTCTATGCAAAAGATTAATTCATGCTCAAAAACAAGTGGTATGTATCCCTATTTACCTCGAAGCATTTTTACATCGTTGGGAATAAAAGTGACATAGTCCTGCACTTCCAAGCATGGATGTCGTGCGTCTTCCAAAATAACGTCGCCTTGACCGCAGGGAGTCATGGTGGGTCGGACATACGGTTTGGGCGCCATCACAGAAGCATAGGCAAAGCTTGCCAGCACGTCCATATGTGCAAGTACAGATCCAAGTGCCTCCAAGGTAGGACAATAGGTGGCTATACGCAAAATAACCACTTCAACAATGCATTCTTTTCACAAAGTGAAACACGTTACTTACCAGCAAGATCAATCACTTCTTTGGCCAACCCTCTTTGGGCCACTTCGTAGCTCTTGGAAATATCTGTGAATGTACTGCTTGACTCCTTGAGACGACTTGTTGTAAAGTAGGTGCCTGCCTTCTGTGTGGAAAGTTCAAAGTAGCTCGACTTGTTGCGGATTTTCGATCCTTCTGTTCTTCCAATCACTTTGAAACAGTATCCGTATAAACTATGTCTTTCCAATCGCAACTTCTTTTCCACTTCCAATTTGAGTTCGCTGCCAACGCGCGCTAATTCCTGATTCATTTTTTCTTTCAATTTGTTCAATTGTAAGCTGTACTCTACAAAAAAAATGCGTTAAAGGGAAGGATTTCGCTAATTCTTTGAACTCAAAGCAACACACCTTGCAATTCTTCATTGTATTCTGCTTTAATGATATACTCATGGTTATCCAAGGCTTCTAAATCAATGGTGGTGACGACAAGCTCTTTGAGATTCTCCAACTTGGCGTTGCAATGAACGATAGGCTTGGTGTAAGTCTCGTGGATCAAATGAGTGATCTCAGGCGTAGAGAACTCACTTTCTTTCAAATGACTAATCAGCTCAGGCACACGGATCACAAACTGATAGACTCTGACCACATCTTGGAGGGTGGCTTTTCCCTTTTGAAATCGCTTAGCGATACGATGCAAATCAGGCACGTACTTTAAATCCACTTCTTGGATCAACTGTCTTGTTTGTTCGTTCTCCACAAACGCTTGTACGATATCGTGACGACGGTTGATCTCATCCAGGTTCAAAAGAGGCTGCTTTAACCATTGTGCAAACAATCGACTTCCTTGTGCGGTTTGACACTTGTTTAATAATCCGTATAAACTTGTGTTTTTGTTGGGCCCATCTGAGGGTGAAGGCATCAAGTTGAGTGCGGCTAATGCAGGCCCGTCTAATCGCATGTATTGTGATAAATCGTGGTGCTTCAAGGTGAATTTTCCAAAATTGCTCTCGTTGCTCAATAATTGTAAGTACTTGATAATACAGGCACAGGACGCTAAGGCATCCTTGAGCTCGAATTCGGCTAGAGAGAATTCTTAGCTGTGGTATTTTTGGAACTATACAACTGTACTTACGTAAGGCTTCCACGCTCATGTCTCCTTCTAGAAGTCTATTTAAATCTTGTACGATATTCTTGGTATTAAAGTCAACTAAATTGGATATGGATGAATCATCTGTGATAGTACGCTACGAGTTGTCCATAAATTACCTTTTTTTCTTTCTGTCGCAATCACATCACATCTGGTTAGGATACTTTTGATCTTTAACCCCTCGTAATCCTTTTCTTCAGCTCCACTGGTCATCAAGATGCATTCCTTCACGCCCAATTGAACAATAATTGACTATACCAAAAGTACCTCTGTAAGTCACTCTTCCTAGCATAAATCCACTTTTCTTACCTCCAAGTTGGAATAGAGCTCATTATCAATAAACTCTGTGATACCAATTTGATTGATTGTTGTATCTGCAAAAGCAACACCTACAGTCTAAATACAAAACGTCAGCTATTTTCTATCCTCAACACTTTTTTCCAAACTTTACTTTGTGGTCACCCGAAACACCATACTTGACAGCCAACACGACAGGCGAGGTGGTCATTTGCGAAGTCGAGAATAAAAAGTCCTCGACTTGCTGTAAATTACCAGGCGAAGCTTTATGAATGATTTGCCACTCCAGTCTTGTTTGCTTCCAAATCTCAATTCGCATTTGTCTGTTCAGCAAAATATCACGTAAAAAGTTTTCGGCCACTTTTTGGGTTAACCTCGTGGTAGGAAGTCCAGTTCTTTCATCACCTATAAGAGTGAATCATCAGTTCTCTTTTTCCTTGGGGACTCTCTGTATATTACTTACCGAACCAGTATTTCAAGACAGTGGTGGTTTGATAGACAGTATCGGCAACGTATCGAGCGTCATCGCCATGTGAAGTGTAGTACACTCCTCCATTGGCTTCTCTTTCAAATAAACGGATCGTGCCTTCTTCCGGCTACATTGTTATTTATAATTAGTAAGATCGCACAGTGTTGACATCTTATTTTGACACCTACTGTTTCTAAACGTCTATAAAACTTGACAAACGACTGTTGCTCAGAGTTTTCTAATAGACAAGAACGTGAGCCTTTCTTTTTTAAGCGAGCTAAAAGTAAGTTCTTGTCTTACCGATTTCCGGAATTTCTTCAGTTGCGTTGACAGAGGTGCTCATGGTGTCAAAGAAGAATATACAAGAAAGAAAAAAAAAAAAAAAAAAACCTTGGACGCGTTTTCCGACGCCAATTGTTTAGTTTGACGCGAATTTAAACTTCAGCCAATATACATAGATCAAAGCTTGTCAAACTGTGATGCCAACAACAAACTATTCATCTGAACAATTTTATTTGTCATTTATATTTTTATGCGAGCGAGAAAGTGTGTGTGTGAAATAAGTTTATGTAGAGAAAATGGGAAAATAGTAAATTAAATTATCTAAAAGTTGATGGCTTGACCGAAAGAAGTAATCAAACAAGCTTCACGGAAAGCTTCGGAGAGAGTCTGATAAAGAAAAATATAAAAGTTTAGATGACCGCTTCTAATTTTCTCACGATATGATTAAATACTTACAGGATGGGCGTGACAAGTACGACCAACATCTTCAGCAGAAGCACCATATTCAACAGCAAGGACACCTTCAGCAATCATTTCACCGGCGTTAGGACCAATGATGTGAACACCCAAGATACGATCAGTCTCAGCGTCAGCAATGACCTTGACAAGACCGTCGGAATCATCGTTGGTACGAGCACGAGAGTTGGCAACGAAGGGGAAAGAACCAGTCTTGAATTTAATACCTTCTTCCTTTAATTGAGTTTCGTTCTTACCGACCCAAGCGACTTCGGGGTGAGTATAGATGACGGAGGGAATAGCGTCGTAGTTGACGTGACCGTGACCAGTGGAGATCATTTCAGAGACGGCGAAACCTTCGTCTTCGGCCTTGTGAGCCAACATGGGACCGAAAGTAGCATCACCGATACAACGAATGTTGGAGACGTTGGTCTTGAATTCAGAGTCAATGACAACGCGACCACGGTTATCGAGTTCGACACCAACGTTCTCTAAACCGAGACCCTTGGTGTAAGGACGACGACCGATAGAGACCAAGACAGCATCAGCTTCAAGAGTCTCTGCGTTACCGCCCTTAGCAGCCTCCACCTCAACCTTTACAATATCACCTTCTACCTTAGCACCGTTGACCTTGGTGGCCATCTTGAACTTGAGTCCTTGTTTTTGCAAGAGCTTGTGGAAGTTCTTGGCGAGTTCAGGATCCATACCAGCTCCAATGGCATCAAGATATTCAACCACGGTGACTTCAGCACCAAGACGGGACCAAACGGAACCTAATTCAAGACCAATGACACCAGCACCGATAACAACCATCTTCTTGGGAACTTGAGCGAGCTCAAGAGCACCAGTGGAAGAAACAATCTTCTTTTCATCAATCTCAATACCGGGAATAGGGGTGACTTCAGAACCAGTGGCAATAATGATGTTCTTACCCTTGATAGAGGATTCGGAACCATCTAAACCAGCAACGGCAATTTCGTTGGCGGTCTTGAAAGAACCAGTACCCTTAAGATAGTCGACACCGTACTTCTTGAAGAGGAATTCAACACCCTTGGTCAAACCAGTAATGGCCTTGACACGAGCCTTGTGCATTTGAGGCAAGTTCAACTTGACATCAGACACTTCAATACCACGGCTCTTCAAACCATGTTGAGTTTGGTGATAGATGTGAGAGTTGTTCAACATGGCCTTGGAGGGAATACAACCACGTACACACTGGGAACTTGAGCGAGCTCAAGAGCACCAGTGGAAGAAACAATCTTCTTTTCATCAATCTCAATACCGGGAATAGGGGTGACTTCAGAACCAGTGGCAATAATGATGTTCTTACCCTTGATAGAGGATTCGGAACCATCTAAACCAGCAACGGCAATTTCGTTGGCGGTCTTGAAAGAACCAGTACCCTTAAGATAGTCGACACCGTACTTCTTGAAGAGGAATTCAACACCCTTGGTCAAACCAGTAATGGCCTTGACACGAGCCTTGTGCATTTGAGGCAAGTTCAACTTGACATCAGACACTTCAATACCACGGCTCTTCAAACCATGTTGAGTTTGGTGATAGATGTGAGAGTTGTTCAACATGGCCTTGGAGGGAATACAACCCACGTTAAGACAGGTACCACCGAGAGCACCACGCTTTTCAATACAAGCAACCTACAATATATGGCATTGAATATCTGATCCTTCCTTCGATGCATTATTTTTTTACCTTGAGACCTTGTTGGGCAGCCTTGATAGCAGCGGGGTAACCACCAGGTCCACCACCAATAACAACAACATCGTACTCGGTTTCTATAAACAAATGTTTTAGCTCACTCTCTATATGAATAACACGGTCATAGCGTATATTACCAGCAGGGGTACTGTAGAAACGGTAGAGTTGGTTAGCCATAGGGGCACGCACAGTCTTGACAGCGGCATTGCGAGCAGCAATCTAGTGGTAGTCAACAAATAAGTCAAATAAATTCATTTACTTTATTATTCCAAGCAAATTTACGTTGGCTAATGGAGCCTTGGAGGCGACTAATCTGAACATTTCTTATTTTTTTTGTTTTGTTGTTGCAAGTAAACGAAAAGTTGGAAAAAAAAGCGGGAATTTGGATATAAATATTCCCCCAGAAAGTAGAGTTGGGGTAAACCGTCACGGTGCGCCCGAAAATTTGAATCTCAGGCTGAAGACCATCTTTACTTTATCCCAAATACAGCGTATTTTAACTGTAAATGAAAAAAGATAGATCAAAGAGTATAATATCCTTTTTTTCTCTTTTCAAAAAAGCAAGACTTTTTTTTTTATTATTTGTTTTTTCTACCTTCTGTATATACTCTCATTTTCTGGATTGAAATGAGCATTAGGTAAATTGAACTTTTCTTATTGGTTTATCCGAACTTTTTACTAAAATTCTTTTAATTTCAGCTAGCACCTCTCTTTAAGCTGCGGCTTTATCGTGATATAAAAACTCAAAGGGCTATATATATTTCCTCATCTTTTCTCTTTTACTTTCCTACTCTCTCTATATATCCTTACTTTTTTTAACATATTAAAAAAAAAACTGACCGTCAAGCCCATCTTTTTCTTTGATTGCGATAATTGCTTATACGTAAATATTCCTTCCCCCCACTGTGTAATTCTACTTTTGGATAAAAATTAACCTTTTATATACAAATTATCTATAGAGCAAAGATTTGAAAGTGAACGTCTTGATGAAAGAAAAGTAAGAGTTTTAAAACGCACTGCGATTCAATGCTAATACTAACTGATAATAATAATTAGAATTCGAGAATACTTTGTCGACGTTGTTGGAGTTCCTGAGGAAGAAGGTAAGTTGCCATGTTACACTTGTCGGTCCAAGAGAATTAACTGATATTCGTTATAGTCGTTGAAATTCAAAATAAATACCATTCAGAATACGGATTGTCTTTGAGAGGCCTTACGAAACACCATAGCGTTGATCCTATTCATTTCGGTAAGACCGATCTAGTTGCGATGCTTGCGATTGAAAACCTAGATCTAAACTCTTTATATAGATGAGCAAGTCGATCAAGCACTCCCCTTGGACGGTTTGATCACTCGGGATGACGAGTTGAAGCATATGCTTCGAGGCTTGAACTGCAGAAAGTGGGTATTCACCAACGCATATAAAGTGGTAAGCTCATTTGTATTTGTTTGTTAGCTTATGTGAAACGTTCCTCATCTTTTTAATTTTACTATAGCACGCTCTCCGCTGTTTAAAGTTATTGGGTATTGAGAATGAATTCGATGGTTTAACATACACCAATTACTTGAAACCTGACTTCAACTGCAAACCTGGTAGGTACAAAATTACATGGAAACGTTACAATTGAAATCTAATACGTTGATAATAGAACCCGAGTCATTCTTGAGAGCCATGGAAGATGCAGGTGTTACTGATCCAAGTCTTATTTACTTTGTGGACGACTCTGCACTCAACATTGACGCAGCTCAAGTAAGTTCCTTCTTTCTTGTCCGAACCGTAAATCAATTACCATGTCAACTAACCAACATCTCTCACTTAGAAATTGGGCTGGACTACGGTTCATGTCGCTGACGATGCATCGAAATCAGTGTGTACGTACTACCAAATTAATGATATTCACGAGTTACCCCAAGTATTACCCGAGCTTTGGGAACATTATTGAGAATGAATTCGATGGTTTAACATACACCAATTACTTGAAACCTGACTTCAACTGCAAACCTGGTAGGTACAAAATTACATGGAAACGTTACAATTGAAATCTAATACGTTGATAATAGAACCCGAGTCATTCTTGAGAGCCATGGAAGATGCAGGTGTTACTGATCCAAGTCTTATTTACTTTGTGGACGACTCTGCACTCAACATTGACGCAGCTCAAGTAAGTTCCTTCTTTCTTGTCCGAACCGTAAATCAATTACCATGTCAACTAACCAACATCTCTCACTTAGAAATTGGGCTGGACTACGGTTCATGTCGCTGACGATGCATCGAAATCAAATCACGGTGACTACCAAATTAATGATATTCACGAGTTACCCCAAGTATTACCCGAGCTTTGGGAACATAGACATCACAAGATGAAATTCAGAAGAGGTTCCATCTCCATCACCACTGCAGCATAATTCTCAATTATTACTATTTTTACTACTTCATTACCTTCTTTAAACAGCTTTTGCTTTGTTACTTTTGCTTTTGATTACTAATAAATTGCCTGTCACATCTATGTCGTACAAACGTAAAGAAGTATTTGTCATGTTGCATGAATTGATTCTTCAGGGTAATAAATTCTCTGCTGCTATTCAAAAATGGCTTGTGGATGACCGCAGTAATCTCTGAGTCATATATACGGTGTAGTTGATATCTATATCACAAGCACATACGTTTTGAAAGAGGGCGGTTTGGACTCGATAATTTATACGGAGATAAAACAGAATTACCTTAACCATAGCGGTAGGCCTAAAATATCGGCCACTAGGCTTAATACTTGATCTATAGACCTAGTTGCTCATTCCTTAGAGTATATGTAAATTCTTTTAGGCTCCAGCTGGTAGACACAATTATAGTTCTATTACGATGTGCGAGAATTGCGATACTGATTGTAGAGTCTTTATCTATACAGTAAATGATGCTTTTGAGCTTATTTAAAGATATGAGCGATGTATCATATCTTGATTGCATTGACATCAATGATGCCTATGCGTCAGAATGGTATCTGCTTCGAATTGTGTAACAAAGAATTACATCATGATCCCTCGCCAAGCGAAGGTTCATCTGCTTATACTCCGCTATGCGTGGATTGGCTCCGCAAAGGATATGAACTTACAGTGTGAGCCTCTACAGCTACTCTTCTTTATTCACTTTTTATATTCATTCAAGGAAAGAGTCGACTGACTAGAGTCCTCTTTTTTTTCTTCAATCGATTTTAAAAAAACCACTAATTAACCATGTCTTCACCTGCCATTTACGAATTAACCAATGCACCCATCACGGCGCATTCCTTCAACAAAGACCGTAAGTTGAATAAGCGCTTTAATCATCTCGAGTTCAAATATACTAACGCGGCGAGATGCATATGTGTTGATAGAATTGGTTGTTTGTCCCAACACCAACGATGCTCAAATTTACCAATACGGTCACTCCAACTCCAAATTGGAAGCTACTTTGAAGGGAGTAAGTTTTGATGGAGCTTTTTTTTTTAGTGCGCGTATTGTGAATACTAATGCTCTCATCTCTTTCATCAGCACGATAAGGTCATTACTAGTATTGATTTCGCTCCCAACACCAATCGTATTGTCACTTGCTCTCAAGACAGAAATGCCTATGTCTGGACGAACGAGGGTGGTGTTTGGAAGCCAGGACTTGTTCTTTTGCGTATCAACCGTGCTGCCACTTATGTTCGCTGGTCTCCTAACGAAGAAAAGTTCGCTGTTGCCAGCGGTGCCCGTTGTATTTCCGTTTGTTACTTTGAGGAAGACAATGATTGGTGGGCCAGTAAGCACTTGAAGAAGCCTATTCGTAGTACTGTCTTGTCTATTGACTGGCATCCCAACAACGTCTTGTTGGCTGCTGGTTCTGCTGATATGAAGGCTCGTGTTTTCTCCTCCTTCATCAAGGGTTTGGACAAAAAGCCTGCTCCCAGTAACTGGGGTGACAAGTTACCTTTCAACACTGTCTGCGGTGAATTCAGCAGCGGACGTGGTGGTTGGGTGCATGCTGTTGCTTTCTCTCCCTCTGGTGATGCTCTTGCTTTTGCTGGCCATGACTCTTCTGTCAACCTTGTTTATCCTCAAGCCGATGGTAACCACACTGTCTTGTCCATCACTGCCAACACCTTGCCCTTCCGCTCTCTTATTTGGACCAACGAATCTCAAATTGTTGCCGCTGGTTTCGACTGTGCTCCCATCCTTTATGAAACCAAGGATGGTCAAGACTGGCACTTTGCTGGTTCCTTGGACACAGGACGCAAGAAGATCTCTCAAACTGCTTCCGTCTTGGCTCGTTTCAAGACCATGGATTCTCGTGGTGAAACAGAGAATGATACCACTTTAAACACAATTCACCAAAACACTATCAACGAAATCCGTGTTTATGCTGGTGAACGCGGTAATGTCACCAAGTTCTCCACTTGTGGTGTAGATGGTAAGGTTGTTATCTGGGATTTCGATCCCAGTCAACTCGTTGCTGATCTTTCTACCCTCAAGATCTAATGTACAATAAATAAATAAATTCGTTAAAGAAAGTAAATTACTTTATATCTTTCATTCCAAAGAGACGGAAAAAAAAGAGAGTATATCTATGTATGAGTGTGTGTGTATGTGTATGTAAGTGAATAATAAAAAACTAGTAATAACAAGAAAGTAAAAAAAAGGAAGCATAAATAATGTACGATTCGAAATTAAAAAAAAAAGGGGACTAATAAAGCAAAACGAAAGTAAAAAAAAAAGAAATATAGTGAGAGAAGGGGGAGAATAAATAGAAGAGATTATTTTGCGTGTAAGAATTCTTTTGTTAGTTCATAGGAATAAAACGTAACACCCATGGCAGGTGCCACCTTTAAATAGTTTGGTAATAAACCACGGTAAAGTGATTTCACACCTTCTCTCGTTGCTGATCTTTCTACCCTCAAGATCTAATGTACAATAAATAAATAAATTCGTTAAAGAAAGTAAATTACTTTATATCTTTCATTCCAAAGAGACGGAAAAAAAAGAGAGTATATCTATGTATGAGTGTGTGTGTATGTGTATGTAAGTGAATAATAAAAAACTAGTAATAACAAGAAAGTAAAAAAAGGAAGCATAAATAATGTACGATTCGAAATTAAAAAAAAAAGGGGACTAATAAAGCAAAACGAAAGTAAAAAAAAACGAAATATAGTGAGAGAAGGGGGAGAATAAATAGAAGAGATTATTTTGCGTGTAAGAATTCTTTTGTTAGTTCATAGGAATAAAACGTAACACCCATGGCAGGTGCCACCTTTAAATAGTTTGGTAATAAACCACGGTAAAGTGATTTCACACCTTCTTTTTGTGCCATTGTTTTCAGTGCGTGCCATGTACCATTGTATTTATAGTCCATGCTGTTCATTCCACTCACTTGGAAACGTCTACGAAGCACATCTAATCATTGCACTTATGTTAGTTGCCGTCTTTGGGTACAAATGAATAAGTCAATGCACTTACCTAAAGGATAAATGATAGTCTGAGCAATGGAACCTGCTAAAGCACCACAGAACAATTTTCTAATATTGCCATGTTCTGATTCTGCAGGAATCATGTACTCTTTCAACACTTCGTAGCACTGGAAGTTGAGCGCAACGTACGGAGCGACGCCCAGCGTCGTTGGCCACAAGCCTCTATATAATCCACGCATACCACCTTCTGTAGAGTAGATCATTTTCATGGTGGATACAATTCCCGGTAATTTCTTTTTGGTTGTGGTAGCAGCTGCTGTGGCGGATGATGATGATGATTGAGCTGATATCAAGTTGGCTGCAGATTGAATTGAGAGTCGAGTACGCACAAGATCTAAAGGATAAGTACAGGCAACAGACACAGTTCCAGCTAATGCACCAGCTAATAATCTACTTGGTGTATCCAACTCTGTTTTGCCTTCCTTCATCAAAATTGATTTGAATTGTTCGTAAGCAGCGAATTGAGAGGCGCTGTATGGAATCATTCGAATAACATTTGTACCGTTTCCTCTCATAAATCCTTTAAATCCTTCTTCTTTATACATTCTCGTCAATGTGGACCACACACCTGTATAAGCAGGCATATTTGGACCTTGTACCTGAATTATGAGGGATAAAGTAAAAAAAAAAAAACGTCAGTATGCTCTCAAGTCACGGTGTGTGATAATTCATGTGATATCAAATGATTTTATCCGTATATAAAAAATATAATAAGTACCTGAAATAAGATTTTCATGCGTTCCATTGGACTTACAACTGTACGAGAAACAGCTCCTGCAACACCACCAGCAATTAAATGTTTCATTGTATCTGAGGTCAATATATTCATCCAATAGTCGAACGTAGAATTTGGGAGAGCCTTGGACGGAACAGACAGGGTATGAGTAACAACGATATTCATGATTTTTCCGAGGTGTTCCGACTTAATATCACTTGTCATGATAGAATGACGATCTAACAAAGAAGCAAACTCTGAAAATGCCAACTGTTGGTGTTCATTCGAGGTGCTCATTTCACTGTTCTTTTTTACGGCGTTTTGAATTCCCAATATCGTTTGCTATTGTAATATTGTATATAAATAAAAAAATTAAGCTTTTTATATATGTACATAAGGGTACAATGACTATAAAAGGTCAATTTACCTGATCTACAAGTGAAGCATCGGGAGAAGTGCACATGGCAGCAAGATCTTGCACATCAATCACTCCATCCTGATTCTTGTCCATGAGTCCAAATAACTGCCGTACATTCCAACTATTCGAAGTCATATTCATGGTTTCCACGTATTATCTCGACAAAACACTCGATAAAGAGAGAGAGAAAAGAAAAAAGTAGAAGAAAAAACAAGAGAAGAGTGTATCGAAGCTGCACAAAAAAAAAGGGGAAGTGCTGTTTGGTCAGTTTGCGATGACACCTTTTTTTTGATGATTCGGAGTTACCATGGAACCAACCCCCCACACTTTTCGTTCATGAAAAAAATTCACAGTGTCCAATTCAGGGCAAGAGCGAAACCTACAAGTGCTTGAACCGAAGAGAAGACCCTCGGGCCAATTACTAATAATGGAAAAGTACTTTTATCATCATTTTCTAAACCTTGTTTACATGCCGCTGATATTTAATTTTTTTACCCCAGGATGACTCTGAACTCATAGCGATTTTTCTCTAACACGCGGGAAAGCTGATGATGGGATCATGGTGTTACAAGTAGATCGTGGTAAACATTAAATATGTACAAAACTATCCTAACTTATCTCTTGTTTGACCGCACCATCACCTTGTATTCATGACGATACATCATCTTTCTCGCTTTTTTTCTCATAGTAAAATTACCGAAATTGCTTCAGTGTTTATCAGGGTTTGTTAATTTAGACTTATTTATGTGATAGCCGTTCTCGATATAAACACACGATAGATTTGTTGGCTTTCGATAGACCATCTAACCGCACCAATGGCATATTTGACATTGAAAAAAGTTGGATGAGCTGATACTGCGTTACCGAGGGTAATTCCCATTTTACACTGAACTTGCTTTCTGTTACTACTATAAAATATCACTGCAGCCAATAAATAATCGGCATCAACGCCACCACCACCATTTATAACCCAGATTGCAGAGCGACCAAATCGCTCTACACGACAGCATCCAAAAGACATAGAATGCTTTATTATTGACAAGACAGACATATATGTCGTTTATTAGTTAGAAGCGTGTACATCCTAAACTATGGAGTGTCCTTGGGCTCACAATGATAGGTCTTGATACTACAAAACGTGTAATCGCAACAGGGAGGCAGGTTACGACTGCAACGTTGACCTTGAGGTGTGCAGACAGCGGAGACAATAGCTGGGACAGCAAAGAGTGCTATAAGACAGGAGATCTTCATTTTTATTTTTTCTTGGTACGTGTGAGTGAAAATAACAAGAAAATAGGTGTCTTTTATACACTTTCTTCACCCTGTGCTTAGTATGAGAGGGTGTCATAAGACGCACGCGCAGCGATACACTACATGAGTTGTGCCTATTAATATCAAAGTGGTTAGTATCGTTTATTCACTTTATTGTATCAATTTAGAAAAAAGGGCCTATCTTTGAAATTTATGCAAAATGCATACAATCCATTTCGAGAAAAATAATGTTTAAAAATAGAAAATAGACTTTCCTTGCTACATACAACCCGGTCGTTCACCCAGTGTCCCGTACATCACACGAAACAATAATAAACGCAAAGTGTACGAATCAGGTTCGTATCATACGTCTTCAAATCTTGATCAAGATGTACTTGGTAACGTTGGTACTACGAGAAAATATCAGGGATCAAAATAATTACCTTTAATGACGCAAACACTCGAATACATTTAAAAAAAAACTGGCTTGTTGCTCTTATTTTATTTAACCTATTTATCACTCGTATTGAATGTGGTTCGTGTTCACTTGAGCATATTTTTTGCTTATCTATATTAGATTTTTTACATTGTTTAATAATACGATTTAGCTTTCAATGATGCAAAAATGAAGTGCATACTATGTATATAATTCTATACGTTTAAAGAACGAAGATGAAACTAATCACATTTGAATTATCTGATTTCATCATTTACTTCTTTGAAAAGACAGTGCTTACATATGGTTTCTATAAAAGGATTAAACGTTCATTTAAAGCCCTTTTTAAGTCAAAAGGAGGGGGGAAAGACTGATAATAATGAGATTAATAATCATTGACTATAACGATTGAAAAAAATTCAGATTGCGGAAAGGTGGCGCAACGAGCGACGAATGTAGGAAAAAACGCTTGAGGTCGGGGAGAGGATGATGCCTTGAAATATATTTAAAATCGCAATGCCAGATATCTTTTGAATGTTAGCAGATACTTGCAGCATAGTCCGTTCATAAAAAGTTCAAAGCGCCGAAGTATGGGGGGGGGGCTTGTGAAATGTATATAGGAACTCTTTGTATGTGATAAAGTTGCAAACAAGATGGGACTCGAAACTGAAGAGGATAATTTTGAGACATATGCTTTGCGGCGAAAAAAGGAGGGCCATGAGAGAGGCAAACTTCACATAAAGAATTTATGGAGATTTTGTCTGAGGGTTTGATGCCCCTAGAGTGTAAGAGTGAGGAACACGAATAATTTTGAACCACTTATAGATAGATTTCGAAGGATTTCTTAAAGATCGAAATAGTTTCCATCAGGAAAAATCAGACAGGGTCAATGTGTTGTGCAGGTAGGTCTTGTCAAGATTAGATAAAACTATGTATCCAGAAATGTGACTTAAAGGATGGAAGTTGAAGGAGGAACAACAAATTATAAGAAACCATGTACTACAGGATAGAGGCAGTAAAACAAAAACCTCTTTTGATAAATTTGGGTGATATTTGAAAAAACAAAAGTATTAAGGACTAGTTGATTGTTACCAATTGCCTATACTGTATTGTCGCATAAGGTAGCAAGGTGCTGTAAAAGACGGACTTGTGAGGAAGAAGCAGCCGATAAGCAAGGAAAAAATAGTGGTGAAGATGGAGTTTCCATTAATGTTGTTGACAGTAGGAGGGAAGATTTTTCTTTGAGTATTGAGTTGAAATGAAAGTTTTCAAGTGAAGATGGTTAGAGGTTTGATGAAAAAAAAAAATGAAGATAATCATATTGATCTGTTGGCAGAGCAAAATTGAAATAATGTCAGTGGCGCGTAAAATGTTTGTAAAAATCTCGAATACAGATGCTTCTTCACAAATGAGGCAATGTAAACGAAAGAGGAAGGTTCGTTGATAGGTAGGAGCTGTGTGACAATCTCTATTTAGAAGCTTTTAGTGTTAGAAGGACGTGTTTGGCAACTGTCCTACCAACATAGAAACGAAAAACCAGCTGATTTTTTACGCCACAAACAACTTCAATAAAATTAGCTTTGGCATACTTCTTTCTCATCTTATTTCTTTCTCTTGTGCTTTTTCGATAGACAAATATAATGTTCTCAGACGAGGGATCGTCGCAAAAAAAAAGCAAAAGTCATTTTGATAATTACGAGTACGACATCCTTGTGGGAATAGGTACATCTCAAATATAAAACTGCTTTTACAGTTAGCAAATCATACTTACTGATGTGTTGGTTGTGTAGCTTTCCGTTCGACATTTACAAAATGTTTATATTGCCGTATACAGACGGGTTTTCTTTTTGATGAAAATTGGTAAGAGATGATTAAGAAATTAACTTAAACAAACATATTTACATATGTAATTTATTACACAACAAAACTTTTCAAATCACGTACGTAGTGTTCCATCAGCTTGCTTTTACAATTGCACCGATAACGACTACGACAACGCCACGTATCACAGCTGGGGTTGGGAAGCCGAGAAAAATCGAAATGCTTCCACCGGGATATATATCGATAATTTATGCGATAAAGTGGAGTACTTATTCAATATCGAACCTGATATAACAAAACCATTGCACAATGCAAAAGATAGACTTTATAAGAGAGCTATCATACAGTATCTCAAAGAATCTAAGAATGAAATCATTTCAGAAATTGGCACCTCATCAAATATTCGATATTCAATGACATACCCATCCGATTGGACACCAGAGAAGGTAGATTACTTGAGGTTTTTAGTCCAAACCGCAGAAATTGTGGACAAAGATGACCATCCGGATCGCCTTGTGATGTGTAGCGAAGGCGAAATGATTATCCACCTTCTTCAAATGACAAACCAATGGTTTCTTCAAATGACAGACCAACGGTTTAGCATCAACATCAAGCAAGGATATAGTTATCTCATCTGCGATGCGAGCGATGCTCACCTGAAAATGGCATTGTACGATATATATGTAGAAAACAACATAAAAGTTGGACGGTATTGTAGCTGGGATATTAATTATACGAAAGAGTCCTGCCGACTCCCTATTGGCATTCAAGATTTAATCGAGCGGTGTGAGAAATACCTGCTACCCAAGTTATTTGATCCTTCAATAGCTCTTGCTATTCAGGATGTTCAGCAACAAAATGAGCCTTTATCAGAACTAAGAATGAAATTTAGAAGTTTCAATGACAAAGTAGTAACAGAGTGTATGAAGGTATAATTTACTACAAAGTACTTTCTTGCGCTCGTACCCTTTAATAATTCCTTATATATAACGTATGTAGAACCTCTCCAAAAAAACAATTACAAGAAATGAACCTATCACATATGCACTTCCCTTATCTCTTCAGCCTCATGTGCCACCTTCTGCTAGTTCAGGACTCAATCTTTCTGGGTCAAGTTTTTTATTCACTGATACAGATGAAGTCGATAATGAGAGTCTTGAAAGAAAAGCGAGTGTATCTGCAATTACTATTTATCCCAGTGAGCTTATGGAGAACATATTTGAGCCAATTTCTGAAAAGATTGTCAAGTACTTTGATAACATTTTACATAGCCTAGGCTCTTCTGTGGAATCCATAATACTTGTAGGTGAACTTTTTTCCTCTGTTTATGTTACGGAAATGATTGAAGAAATCTGCTGGAGAGCAGGTACAAAATGTGTTAATACATTTCACCCCGGTGACGATTATCCTGAGGCATATGATACAGGTTTAAGAGGTGCCATTAATAAGATCATAGATTCAATGAAAGTATATGATGGCGTACCTACAATAACCCTGGATAAAAGAAGCGATTCAATCAGTTCAAAAGTAGACGATTTGCACGAAGCTTTCATATTTATAGGTACGTAGCATTTGTTTCACAAGAATATTCTACGTAGAGATGTACGTATGTATGTAGGAATTATTTAAGCTAAACTGTTACATGTAGATTACTCAAGCATAGACACAAGAATCTCATACATACTCGATCAACCAAGTGAAGTCTCTGATACTTCGCACATCAAGTCAATCACGGATTGGCCAGGGCAAGCCTGTTCAGACAAATCGTTTCCATCAGTGGATGTTATGCTTATACCAAGGTGCGTGTTACGAATGTCAGATATATGATATTTAAATTAAGTATCTCTGAAGTACAATCCATGAATTTAACAATAAATCAAATGGAAATAGTGGCAAAAGAATTGTCAGTTTGAAAGAAAACGACGATCACAACGATCAGTTCTTGAAGTATACACTAGGAAATGAGAGAGAGTACGAATATCACACCTTTAAAAAATGCAAAAGAGACATCATCCAGTACATTCATCGTCGAGAAATTGTCAATAGTGAATCTACACAAATCCACAACAATGTTGAAGAATTACTGATTGCTCAAAGCATTTCTAATTCATGCATGAATGAAAAAAACGTTCGGTTCCACCGCATTAATAGAATCAACTTTTTCAACTTGCAGCCTTCCAAATGATGACACTAGTCTTCCATACTCGTCAACCATTACTCAAAAACGCATATCCTTTCAAGAGTTCTCAATGATGTACTTCGAATATTTAACCTCATTTTTGTACAGCTATTTCTACGCTAAGCCAGGTGTAAAAGATGTCAAATTTCGATTTTGTATTACTCGAGATAGCCATTCTGAATCTGCTGGTTTTAAGTTGTCAGATGAACAAATATATAGCATTGCAACTAAATGCGGTATGATTTCAAGAGAAACTCAACCTGGCGACAAAAAGCTCCTTGTCCTTGAGCGTGCTGAAGCTACAGCTATACATTGCAGAGAGTTAATCAGCAGCAGTTACATATACACATGGAAAGGAGATACTGGCTTTATCCAATTGCAGCTGACTACAGATCGGTGCTTACTTTTGATGAATCGAATTCCTTTCTTTGATGAAAGTAAAAACGATACACAGTCCGGACAATCATGGAAAGGCATATACAAATACGCAATATCTAAAAGTATTGCTTTCAATTTTATGAACGCTATCTGTCAAAACTTATGGATATATGTACAAAATCAGCAACGCGACTTAGTAAAGAGGTGTGGACGACATCTATTATCTAGGCGATTTTTTTCTTTCAACAACATGCGCACATTCAACAAATCACTACATGATTTTTTTTCTACGGTAAATATCCTTATTCATGGTGGAAGTGGCGGTATAAATGTATCCTTACTGATTAAACTCTTACACGTACTCTATGTAGGTATCTTTACACATCATGGATGACAAGAAAGTGCATGAAATTTGCATTTGCAAGAGCGGTCAAGTAAAATGTTGCTGTATATTTATCGCAAATATGGATCTTGTGCAGTTTGGCATAATACCCGCTATCAACAGCCTAGTTTCCAAAATTCAGAGTAGCATTTTAAAGTATGAGTTCCATCAAAACTTACACATTAGCAACATTTTTCTCATAGGTGAATTACTCTACTGTCGATCCCAGCAAGACTATGACCTACTGGAAGATTTACTATTAATGAAAATAAGAAATATGAACTTAAAGCGCTCGAAAATTCTCACAATAAATCGCGAGATAGAAAGGCCGAAAGTAACAAAAATTAAAGGGAAAAATCGAAACGCTAATAATGAATGTATTAGTGCAACGGATCAAAATTCTCTTGCAGATATTACATTGGAAGGGTCATTCATTTATTGTATCAATCCCGAAAATCGACTAGTTGAGCGATTTGCTAGCGGAACGTATGCCATTGGAATCGAAATAGAATTTTCAGAAGACGAATTATCCGGTAGTGAAAAGGAGAACACAGACAGTTTTGCATCCATTGATAATGAAAATAGTGATAATGAAAATAGTGATTTCATTGCTAACGCTGAATCGACTGACACAAAGAACAACTCATCTATCCAGCAATTTAATGAACATAATGAATTAATCAAGAGTGAAGATGAACCCATATCTAATCCTGGAGCCGCTTACATTATTTGCAATAAACTAGGAGCGCATGTTAAGGTAGTGGATGATATGTTAATCCCCCTTGTAAAAAAGGGCACACTATTGTCTTCATTGGCACCAAGAGAAGGGGAGTTCGAGACTATATTTACGATATTTAACGGTTCGGAAAAGCTAGAGTTTTTCCTCAGTAAGTGTATGCTTATTTAATTCAGAAATGAAATTGTCAATTAAAACTTTATTACAAGCTCTGTATTTTTTGGAGGAGGAAGATGCAGCAAAACTACCTTTTGTACGCCCCAAAGAACAAAATGCACTAGCTTTATTTTATATTCCTCAAGCACACCCTTCTTATCCTATCGTCTTTAAGAGTCATCTATCCCAATCTGGATCATATGATTTTTGGGTCGAATTCAATGAACATGTTGATTTTTGGACATTTCACGAGAAAGTCCAACTTCTTGAATTTTGGTCATCACAAGAGAGAGTTCTACTGAAAGATAATTATCCCATACAATTTTAAAATATGATGACAGTTGCAGCTTTTGCAAATAAATAGTAGCGCTTCATTGCTAGTGAAATTACGTATGGGCAATAAATATGTTTTCAATGGTGCAAAAATAAAGTGCCTATATATAATTCTACAGATTTTAGAACGAAGAAAAAATTAACCACATTTGAATTATCTGAGTTCATCAGCTACTTCTTTGAAAAGACAGTGCTTACATATGATTTCTATAAAGGGATTAAACGTTCATTTAAAGTCCTTGTCACAAGGGGGGGGGGGGAAGACTGATAATGAAGAGATTAATAATTATCTATAACGATAAAAAAAACTTGAAATTGCGGAAAGGCGGCGCAACGAGCGACGAATTTAGGAAATGACGCTTGAGGTCGGAGAGAAGATGATGCCTTATAATAAATTTACATATAATCGCAATGCCAGATACCCTTTGAATGGTAGCAAACACTTGCAGCATAGTTTGTTCATAAAAAGGTCAAAAGATCGAAGTATGGGGAGTTGTGAAATGTATATGAGAACTGTTTGTATGTGGTAAGGTTGCAACCAATGATTGGGACTCGGAACTGAAGAGGACAGTTTCCAGGCACATTATTTGCGAAGAAAGGAGTAAAGGAAGCGATATTGTATCGATGATGTTTGGGAATGTGGGTTATGATAGAGGCAAATTTTGCACAGTTAAGTTATAAGGGTTTCACCCGAGAATTTGATATGAATGATTCTGAAGCATGTATCGCGAGCATTCAAAAGAATCTCTTGTGACCAAAATAGTTTCCATGTTTAGTGACGACTACTAATGAAGAATTCTACCATTTGAATCAATTACATTATACGTACTAGAATTTGCAGAGCGATTTGAAAATTTGATCACGTCATATTGAGGCATAAACTGATTACGGTAGTTATTATGCCAACTTCTCTGAGCTACGTTGTAAAATTCATGAATAAATAAAAACGTAGCCGTTCAAGCTACAAAGTGTACCTCACCATACAAAAGAACTTTTTCCCACGATATTTGAACTGCCAGACAAACCTAGTGGCAGATTTTAGTCAAAGTTGCCAAAAAGCATTTTAATATAAATATCCAGTAGTTATAATTTTAGTTATAGTTGTCAATCTTTTGTCATTACAATGAAACTTTGACTGTGAGTTTTGTTTTAATTCTTTTTTATTCTCAGAGTAATTCAATCTTTCCTCATCAAATTATCACACCATGCAGAAACATTCGAGGAAACCAGTGTGTTCTCTAGGAAGTTTCGTTCAACATGAGATGAAGTTTGGTGTCTAGAAAAAGGAGGATTAGAAGTTGAAACAGAAATGAAAGCTTGTAAGAAATAACGTAGGGAATTGATGAGAGAGGTCAAAACAAAAAAAAAAAGAAAGATTCCATAAATTTTAAAATTTTATATGAGAGAACGAAAGGAATAAGAATTTCTTGATTGCTATCAATGATCTGAAGTATACAGCTGCATATGGTAGTAAGATTTTGATGAAGAAGAGGAAAATCACGACGGTTTTGTAGATGATAAACGAGTTTTGAAGATGGTGAAGATGTATTTTCTAGTAATGTTCGTTAAGAGAAAGAAGAAATGTTTTAGCTATTGTTGATACAGAATGATAGTATTGAAGTGAAGGTGATCTGTTGCTAAAGAGCTGATGAAAACTTCAGAAATCGGTGAAGAAAAACGCGCTGATCTGCTGGCAGAGCAAAATTGAAAATTCTCAGAAGTAGAGTAATTAGACTCAGCTACATTTTTGGAGGTGAGACGACATGAAGGGAAAATGTGGAATTATTTGTAATAGGATGGGGCTATGTAACAATTTTTGCTTAAAAGCTTTTGATGTCAAGCCAGAGGCTATTAAAACTATAATGAACCACTTGATTTTATACTTCAGACAATGATTGTAAATTTATGTTAATATAGTTCCACGTTCCCTCTTTCTCTGAGTGCGAATGTATTAAAGGGATAGGCAGAACAATAATAACTACCCAAAAATAAGCAAAGGGATACTTTATTCTCACAGGGAGGGGGGGGGGTTAACAGTAAGATATCACAAAAATGGTAAGTGTGAAGCTCGACTGTTTAGTCAATGATGAATTGCTTTCTAAGCTCTTTCGTAATAAACTAGCTTATATATATATATATCATGCAAACTATATAACAAAAGTAATATTAATTGTTTGCTTACTTAATAAAGCTGTTATATGTAAGAGACATAGAGGAAGTTATTGACAGATCACGTTGACTGATGCCATTGGGGGGGGGATAACAAAGATTTACCTCCCGCAAAAAAAAACGGTATAAATTGTTGCAAAATCGTTTTGATCCCTTTCTCTTTTCATTTCTTTCAAACACATTACCAATGCCAAAACTTACCATCTTCCATAACCCTACTTGCACAAAATCCAAGAGAAGCGTTGCCTGTCTGGAGTCTAACAAGACTGATACCAATTATGATTTGGATGTCATTCAATATCAAGTGGACACGCCCTCTGATGAGACCTTGAAAATTCTCTCAGAATACCTTGGTTTGACAGAAAAACCTCTTAATGAAGAACCATGGAACTACTTGTTGCGTCCTGAGGCTCAAGGAAAGGCGAAATCATTTGAAGAAGCATTTGCTATCATTCAGCAAGATCCCTCCCTTCTCGAGAGACCTTTCGTAATCGATTGGGATCGTAAATTGGCTGTTCTTGGTCGCCCCGATATCTCTCGCGTTGAGAAATTAGTATCAGAGAGAGTAGAATTAGAAAAGCAAAACTAAAGATCCTTTAGTGTTAATAATATAATACTAAAATTCGTAATAAAATTTCGCTATTTTGTTCAAATATAAATTTCTTTATTCACTTGATTTATCGCATGGTCCTCCATTTTGGTACGAGTTGATAATACATATAATAATTTAAAACTTGTATAATTTCGAATCCTTTCATTAAAGTCATTGCTTTATTTTGGTCAAAGATGAGCAATTCCATGCAAAATGGGGGGAGGACAGCATTTCTCAGATCGAAAACTATTGAGCGGAGGTTATAATTTAGATTTTCAACATTTTCAATGGATTATTAATCCAGTTTTCAGGGTCAAATTGATTTTTCGTTAAAAAAATCGTCTTCGAGTTACTGCTACCGTAATCAAAGATTTGTGACGCTTTGTTCTCCTTGCTACTGGCGTATGTAAAGATCTATTCTTTCTCAAAGAAATATTGTACTGTACCTAATCTTGACCAAACGATAACCTTTGAAAAAAAAAATGTATATTCTACCCGGTACACCACCCCTTTTCAAACATTTTCGGTTCAGAAGGGTAGGATGTACCTCCATGCATTTTATCTCCTCAGTTATTTTTCTCAAATGTTCAAAAGAAAGTATGTACGTATATCATAAAGAGGCAAATTATCCAATATTTACATCGCTTTAACAAACCCATTAGGTATAAATACCCTAACGTCGGGTTTTTGCATTGTTCTCTATTTCCCAAATAAATAATTGATACATTAAAGGCTAGCCCTTACCTCTTGAATAATAAAACTCAAGTGAACATAAGATTATTGAAGGTCTTTAGCGTAGCAAGAATCATTGTAAGATAGCAAACTATATATATAATTTAATGTAAACTTTACTCGATTTTCAATACTAGCTTCCCAACAGTTCGGTGCGAGTTTATTTTTTCGTGTGCACCTTGGATGGTATTTAATTCGTAGACACTACTGCTGTTGCTGTCTCGAACAATAGGTGCCCTAATTTTTTCATTTTCAAATAGAGGCGCAATTTTGGTCTTGAATTGATCGAACGGAATACCGGCTACCATGGTGTACTTGTGATTAGAGAACAATTTCTTGTAGATAACCTTTGAAATCATGGAAAGTACTGTGGATATAATTGATACATTAAAGGCTAGCCCTTACCTCTTGAATAATAAAACTCAAGTGAACATAAGATTATTGAAGGTCTTTAGCGTAGCAAGAATCATTGTAAGATAGCAAACTATATATATAATTTAATGTAAACTTTACTCGATTTTCAATACTAGCTTCCCAACAGTTCGGTGCGAGTTTATTTTTTCGTGTGCACCTTGGATGGTATTTAATTCGTAGACACTACTGCTGTTGCTGTCTCGAACAATAGGTGCCCTAATTTTTTCATTTTCAAATAGAGGCGCAATTTTGGTCTTGAATTGATCGAACGGAATACCGGCTACCATGGTGTACTTGTGATTAGAGAACAATTTCTTGTAGATAACCTTTGAAATCATGGAAAGTACTGTGGATAAACCCACATAAGAAGATCCAACGTGTTCGATTGGGCCCACAGCAGAGGAGTATATTCCATCTTTCTTGAGCAAGGGTTCCAACGCATCAAAGTACGTGTTGCCTCCAACACAATCAAATATTAGGTCAACAGAATTTTTCTTCTCGTGAACAAATGCATCGAACGCGTGTTTGTTTCTATAATCTATCACCTGATCGACACCGAACGATCTCACAAATGCTGTATTTTTCTCGCTACATAGCCCAATGACTGTATTCTCGGGATGCATTGCTTTCGCAATCTGTATAGCATAGCTCCCTACACCTCCTGATGCACCTACAACGACCACTGTTTTTTTACTTTCAATGTCCACACCTCCATTGTTGACGATACCATCGTATGCAGTTAAAGCAGCAATTCCCGCAGCGGCAGCATCTTCGAACGTTATATTTGTTGGTTTTTTAGCAATAGCGGCCTTTGCAACATTGACTACAGTATATTCGGCGTACGTTCCATCCATGCCAAAAGGAAGTGGTTGGGTGCCAAATACACTATCTCCAACCTCAAAATCTGTCACTTTGTCACCTTTTGAGACAATAATTCCAGAAAAATCGCCACCTATAACACAGGGGAAGGACATCGTCATAGTACCCAATCGAATATTTCCACTAGCAGCTTTTACCTCTGCTGGATTAATGCCTGCGGCCTTTACATGAATGAGAACTTGGTCTGGACTTGTTATCTTGGGCACAGTGATGTCTTTGTCGTATACAAGCGATTCACTGGGTATTCCATATTTTACTAGTTGTACACCTTGCATCACTTTCGGTATCTCAAATGAATTTGACATGGTTTTTTTTTTTATAAATAAATGAGCTTAATTTTGGTTTTCAAGAAAAAGATAAGAGTGCGAGTGCTTTTTATTACTTGGGGTTTTATATCACCAAATCTGTGAGAACTTGTTGGTACTAATTTGGAAATATGACTGGAGCAGGAATATCTCGGAATGGTAGCTTTTTGTCAGCTGGGTATTATAATAGTTTTCTGGACCGTGTTCACAAAGATCTATCCAAAAACATGTACAAATGGGAACGAGCTGCGAAGGCTTGTAGATTTATGTGTCAAATAAATAAAAGTGTCCGCAAGTTATACATTCATCTGCATATGAGTCATATTTTTATGACACTTGACTCCGATGAGGAGGCTTATTTGTGTTTCCCAAATTGGTACGTACACAAGTAAATAATTTATGCCATTGTTCATCCTAAACTTTGTCAATACACTGTCAAGAGATGATACAAAAACGCAATTTACTAATATCTTTTTTATATATATATATAGTTGTTGATTATTCAGTTGCAATTTATCTGTAGTGTTTCACAGTGATGGGAGAAAAAGTGGATCGGATCAGTCTTTGGTGGTCCAGCAGCTCTTCAAAGGAGTGTACGAAGTGAAACCGAGTTCATGAAGCCCGAGTTTAGTAGCCCTCAGCCTTGGTTGAGTGATAGTTCCTGAGAAGGTATGGGAAGGAGCGTTCATGTGAGCAGCCATAGTATGGTGCATTTGTCTCCTGCTCTCTAGTGAAAGTATGATTAGTCTCTAGTAGGAATTAACTTGTATCTGAAAGCACTGAAGTCTGCGATGTGTAATTCGGTGCTAGGGCAGGGTGGAAGATGTTAGCGGTAGCATCTCGCCGTCCTCCCTAGTATTCGGTTGCCTTTACAAGAACTGAGAATGTGCACTATCTTAGGCCGTGATTTTATTCATGAAGCTCATATAGGGTAGGATGGTGGTGTACTAGATCGTAGCCCGCCCCCCTTGAGTGTGTAGTGTTATATGTATCCGACTAATGATGGCGGGCCAAGGCAGCGGATAGTCCCAGAACTCAAGAGCATGTTGTTTGCCGCTAGGGTAGAAACAAAGACGGGGACAGGACCTTGCCGTCCCCCCTAGTTGATTAAACACTTGTCTGGGGAGCAATGATGGGGCGTGTGTCTTTATGGCATAATGTGGCAGTGGTTGATGTACGCACTGTGAATCCTTGTAGTATCTGATGTTGGCTGGGTGCTTTTTTCGGATTAAAGAGGCATCGGAGTAGATGAAAGGGCAAGATGAGTGAGGGCTACTATGGTACCGGTTTGGAAGGAGGGTACTCGGTGGATCCTCAGTCGTGTTTCTCTGTCTGGTAACGATGAAAGTGATTTGCTTGCGTGTAAAGGAAGCCTGACTCGAAAGACAGGTTTGTGGTCTTCTAGATTTTCTAGATTTTTTCAGACCGCAAGCAAAAGAGTGTGCTTTGCTTGAGATGAAAATGAGTCTTGGACTAGATGGGTACCTTGGTTGAGGGGAGTAGAAGCGAATTGTTTGTAGACCACTGTCCTTTATTCATCATGATGAGTGTTGAATATAATCCACTTTGAATGAGTAGTGGTAGCAATCGATTTCAATGAGAAAAATCGTAAATATCCGTTTGGAATGAATGGTAGTTGATACCGACCCAAGGCTGGTGCTTGCTCTTTAGTCTATGAAACTCGGTGATGCATGCGGTGTTTGTTCTGTGGAGTTTCGAAGCTTGGTAATACCATTTTAAAAACATGAAATTATACTAACTCTATGCTGCACTTCCTCTGGTGTTTAGAACGCTCTCTTTCAACCTTAGGGTTTTTGGAGCATAACTGAAGTGAAATAATGGTTGGCATGTGCCGTAGCATATTATTGTCAAGGCGAATGGGCTCGGTTCTCATACTCTACTGCTCTCAGACATAAACCTCAACACTAAACAATGCCTATATAAGATTAAATCTACTTTCTTTCTCAATTAATATCCAAAGCAAATATAGGATACAAGCATAAAATAGGTGGCAGTATGTAAATCTTATCATGCATACAAACATACACTTCTAAGAATAATAAATTGCTTATAAGGTCCACCATGCCACAGTATGAGTTGCAGATATGTTGAATAGTCTGTTTGTAGAGCTGATTATTCGACATGCTCCACATATTTCATAATTTACTTGTGAGCGAACAAAATAAAGTTTACAGAAACAAGGAAGTATTTCTATTCCAAAACTGTTCACCCATTTAAGCTTTTAGGGAGTCGAGAAGACCCACTTTTCTAACGACCTCCCATAATTCCAAATTGACTTACTGTTCAAGCGTCCAGGTTGATGCAAAATCACACCCATGTAGACAACACCTATATCTAAATTAGACATGTTTGTGCCATCGCAATTATTCCTTATTGAAGTAATTCAAGTGACTCAATCATATTCAATGTTTGTGTATCAGTTAGAATTTGGATGGGGCAGGTTACTGTTGTCCAAGTCGTATCTACATCAAGACTGGACAAATCACAAACAAGGCAGCGTTATTAAACTCATTAACTAAAGTTTCGGTTATCTAGTAATTAGGTTGCAAGATTGAATGAACGGCATAAAGAAGACGAACAAAACCTAAACTTCTGACAAATGGAGGGTGACACAGGGCCGGCTCATGACTGCCCTTTCATATTTTTTGTAAATAAAAAGTTGGCCATGAATTTCCAACCCTTCCTTACTCGTTTTACATTTTTTTTTGTTGGTTATGACGATGAATCCCATTACCGGGTTACTTGGTAAAATCACAGGTGTACCTGAACCCACACTGCGTTTACTATTGACTGTGGTGTTGGGCTACCCTACCGCCGCTGCCTACAGTCGCAAGTTCTTGAAGAACCCCACCACCCCTTCTACATTCGAAGAACGCAATCAGTTCATTTTGTTGGCTGGTTTGGGTCTCAACTTCTTCTTCAATGGGTTCAGCATGTACCATTCCTTGGTGACAGTGGGTGTAAGTTACGCTATTTGTTTCTTTGTTGGCGAGAATATGGGTGACCGTAAGCTCGCCGCTGCCGGTGTCTGGATCTTCAACGCCGTGTATTTATTGTTGGGCTACTATTTCATGCAAACCGACGAATACGATATTACATGGACCATGACACAATGTGTATTGTGTCTTCGTTTGATGGGTTTTGGATTTGATTATTATGATGGACGTTCAAAGAAAGCAGCTCACTCGGCTCCTGTGCCTCAAACACCTGCAGGTGAAATTAAACCTGAACAAAAGCCATCTGGCAATCCTTTGCCTCTCTCTTTCCAAGCTGACACCCCCTTGGCTCAGTTACCCAGTATCCAAGAGATGTTTGCTTATGCCTTCTTCCCTTCTGCTTTCCTCATTGGTCCCCAATTCTCTTTCTCGCTCTATAGAAAATGGTTGGCGGATACAGAAACTACCTTGACTGGAGAACAAAAAGACGAGAGAGATCGCGCTCAAAGTTTATACGTTTGGCGCTCCGTCGTACTTGCCGTTGTCTACTTGGGCTTGCAACAAACCGTCGGTGCTGTCTACTCTACCTCTTACTTGTTGACCGAGGAATACCAATCCTTCTGTTTCATCAAGCGTGCCGTCATCTTTGCTATTGCTGGTAAATTTGCTTACAACAAGTATATTGGTATTTGGTTATTAACAGAAGGTAAGTTCAACTTTGTGCAACCTGAATGTTGCCCCTATTCCCCAAAAAATCAATTCTTACTGTAATTTTCAGGTGCCACTGCGAAATTTGGTATCTCCTATGAGGGTCATGATGACGAAGGTCATGACCAATTTGGTGGATTAGCCAACGCTTTACCTGCCCAATTTGAGACAGCTACCTCCATCGATCATGTCATTGGCGCCTTCTACTTGGGCTTGCAACAAACCGTCGGTGCTGTCTACTCTACCTCTTACTTGTTGACCGAGGAATACCAATCCTTCTGTTTCATCAAGCGTGCCGTCATCTTTGCTATTGCTGGTAAATTTGCTTACAACAAGTATATTGGTATTTGGTTATTAACAGAAGGTAAGTTCAACTTTGTGCAACCTGAATGTTGCCCCTATTCCCCAAAAAATCAATTCTTACTGTAATTTTCAGGTGCCACTGCGAAATTTGGTATCTCCTATGAGGGTCATGATGACGAAGGTCATGACCAATTTGGTGGATTAGCCAACGCTTTACCTGCCCAATTTGAGACAGCTACCTCCATCGATCATGTCATTGGCGCCTTCAATATCAACACCAATTTGTGGAGCAAGTACTATGTCTTTAAGCGTCTCAAGTTCTTGGGCAGCAAACAAGCTTCTCAATTTGGTACCTTGTTCTTTTTAGCTATTTGGCACGGATTCCACATCATGTACTTTGTCACTTTTGCCTTGGAGTTTTTGTATGTTTTGTGTGAAATGACTTTACGTAAGCGTCTTGGACCTCTTGTTCAACCCTATATCAAAAAGAACGATGTTTTGTGGCACGTATGGAATGTCGTTTCATGGATCGCTTGTCAGTTATGTATCACCTATGCAATTGTTGGATTTGAGTTGTTGAAGGTACATAAGGCATGGGTAGCTTACAAGAGTGTTTGGTTTTTGGGTCACTTTGCCATCCCTCTTATTCTCTTGGGCGCCAAGTACTTACCCAAGCCCGCCAAAGCCGCTGTCAAGAAGCAACAATAAATCAAATAGAAAGATACATTAGAAAGAAAAACAACAACTTGTATATACATTTATAAAGAGGAATATTAAAATTTTATTTAACCAAATAATCTAGCTAAACCCTTCTTCTTTTTCTTTTCTTTGGAGTCTTCGGTGTTTTGACTCATTTTATCTAGAGACATGCTGGAGCTTTTGTTGCTGAGATGTGGGGAAGAGTTGGAGGAGGAGGAGCTGATATGCATGTGGGACATGAGCGAGGCGGTCTTGCTCATGGATGAATCGTGTTTTTGCATTTGTGGAGGTGGGGGTGCGACGTAAGGTGCAATGACTGAGCGAGGCGCTGGGACGGGTTGACGAAGACTGCCTAATTCGTGTATAAAGTGTGTGGGTCTTAGAATCTCTGTCGTGCCAATATATACATCACGATTATAAGCTTCACTGATTTCGTAAGTGGATCTGATCTCTGAGTAAGTCGCTCCGCCAATCACAAAGACAATCAATTTGGCTCCATTGTTGACAGGAAGAGGGCCCTATATATTACAATCAGTATCACAGGCTATACACATAAAGTTATGGTCTCACTTACCGTTGTACTGTTGGTACGTTTTGACCAAGTGGGTTTTGTTGTACGTAAGGAAACACCACTGGCAGGAATACCGCCTTGTCCAGGTGCATGGCCATGATCCTCGGTGGGTTCCATATCCGACTTTCTAGTAAATGCAAATTGAATAGGATCCAGTGTGTTGGATACATGCGCATCCATGATCTTCTTTAAAGTGGGCACATAACGTGACAATTCGTAGGGTGATTCTTCATCCTTGTTCTTTTTTGGCTTGCGCTTCTTCAAGAAGGATGACTTTTCCTTGGAGCGAAGACGTGTCAACTTGACACCAATCAAGGGCAAGTTGTTAACGGCATCACGATATTCTCCTTTCAATTTGGCATGTTCAATCAATTTACGTTTGTCGTCTTCAAAGATACCGCCCTCTTTCCAAATAATATACAACATCAACAAACGTGCCTTGTCGGCTTGACTGACATGTGGGTCGTCTAATAAAGGCACCATATCCAATACAATCGTCTTGGGTGTCTCTCCATCGGCTGTCTCTCCTGTAACCATATTTTGCTCCAAATTACCGACTGAATTCAACTTGTGTCTTTCAAAAAACGACATACATTCTTGAGCAATACTCAGGTGAGCAGAGTATTTTGCCTTGAGGTCTTGGAATTGAGGTAAGTTGGTGAGCATTTCCTTCATTTCTTTGAGACTCTTGGCTGAATTCTTGGGCGCCCCCGAGGTTGAATTTCTGTCCCCTGTTGCTGCTTTGTTCTCGGATAAAAACTCATTGAACTTTTCAATCAAGCGATCTGAACATTCAGCAATATGCATATGACGAATGGATTTATACACATTATCGTCCTCGTCTAAGAGAACATCCTTTGATCCCATTGATCCATCTGCTTGGTGGAATTCGTAACTGTATTTAATGCCTGTGCCATTTTCTGTATCTTCCACAGGTAAAAGATCGTTGATCATGGCTTGATAGGTAAATTCGTGTAGTAAAGGTGCGGCGGGGTCGATGGATCGATCGACAATTAAGAGGGTTGCGCGTGGTTGGGGTGGTTGACGTGGTGGAGGGAAATTGGGATTCAATCGACAAAATCCATCGACCTCTTGCTGCACCATATGCGCTAATTTTCCTGCAGGAGAGCCTTGAGGATGAATCCCACCTTCAGATTGTGCTTGATATCGAATGATGGGGTCCTCCCCTAATGTGGCACATACAGAAAGTAGCTGAATAAAGTAATCAGACACATGTGAAGCTTTTCATAAATGAGAGAAACAAGAAAACTTACCTGTTTGGCTGTGGTCTTTAGAGATGCGTCAGGGTCTGCTCGAGGATCCTCACCAAACACGGATAAAAAGCTAGTTGTGGGATCTACAGTAAATACAGAAGATTCGGCGACTAGGAATACACTTTTACTTTAGTATATAAGCACCCAACTCATTGTTTGTATGATATATTACCCATAAAGTCGACATAGAGTTCTTTGAGACTCAGGATATATTCAGCTGCTCCAGAAGATTTCAAACGTCTATTTAAATCATCGAAAAGTTGATCACTTAAACCTAATTAAAAGAAGCATGAATTTTAAACAAAACTTTAAATTTCATTATTAGAATAAATTCGTACCACTTGTAAAATGAACATGAGCTGCTTTGTATGCTGGTGGTTTTGTAGAAAAATCATCGACAAGACGAAGCACAGATTCACGACAAGGCGTTAAAAAGTACATGGCTTCTAAGGTGGGGTACGGTTGTCGTTTCTTTTCTATATTTTCGACCACTTTCGTTGTAGTAAAATGATTAGTTAATATAGGTATAGTGAATTGGTAAAGATGAAAGAGACTCGCTGCTTACAAGTAACCTAAGCATAAAGCAGACATTTGTCAGTGAGATTCTACAATGATGGAAATTAAAGGGAAGCTGGAGGGAAGCAACTTACATTTTCTTCTAGAATGTCGTACATTTTGCATGCCGCATTCAAAATAAGTGAACTCTTGGAATCCACGACAATAATTTTCCATTTTCCCGCTGGCTGAATGGAGCGAATAGAGTCCATTAAGCCTATTGTTCATAATTAAGCATCCATTAGTGTATATGAGTTGGATGACTTTTTCATAGCAAACTTACGCTTTCGCATAATCTCTGCAATACCCGACGACATGATGATAAATTTCAGGGACAGGAGATGTTTATAGCGTATTAAATTCTACGAAATATGTATCGCAAGCTAGTTTCTATAAAGAAAAAGAGGCTACCGTTGTGTAGAGTGAAGGATAGTAAAAAGTACAAAGAAAAGGAACAATAACCCCCTCTCTTCGCTGCTGCCACACGTTTGTAGAACGACCTTAATAAATCGCAAGTCGGGACAGTCACAAAAGGTTAGTTCAAGTGCTCGATTTTTGCAAGAATAATTTGTACCTACGTCCCTAGACCAACTGAAGATCAGCAACGTTCGTCCCTAAACCATCCGAAGATCAGCAACGCTGTTGTCGAACCGTCTCTTCGTTCAAGAAGGCAGTCGAAAGTGATTTGAACCTATCAGTGTTGAATTGACTGATTTTACTTGGTGAAGACGCGGGCATGTACTTTCCAAATAGACAATGTGAAAGACCAAAGATGCCAATAGCCAAAGAGGATAACACGTCGCGAGACTTTGCCGCCTTGCCACTCTTGACTGAAACGCAGGCCGGATTGATGCACAAAAATGAGCCTTTGATAGGTTTTTGATTTTTCCCTTTTGGATGCGTTAGCTTTTGGAAGCAAAAAAGACAGAGCTGAGAGGTGTTATGCTCGTTGGTGATACACACTTTGCTCCTTTTCGACCTCAATTTCTCCAACCATTTTCCACCGTATCTCCGAAAACCTTCAAGTGTTGACCCCACTCCTGTTCCTCGAACACCGACGAACTGAACTAGCGTTTTCACATCTATTTTAAGTATTAGCAAATTGATTTTCACCTTGGGAGGGATTTTGACTTTTACCATTGGCATCCGTTAAAAAAGCTTTTTCTTTGTTCACTATTTTATCGGAATATCTGTCCTTTTGAGTTTCTATGAATCGAGACATTCTGGCACGATTAGCTGAACGGTAAAACTTTCGTAAGATTTTCGACTCTTTTTGATGTGTATCACACGCATTTGTAAAGTCTTGAATGGTTCGGCACGAGTTTAACGATGATTTTGATAGAGCCAGCTCCGCCTTCAACACCTTTCTTCCTTGCCTGGATTTTCTCTTTTCCCTTTCCAGTCTTTTCCTTGCTTTTTTATGGCCACAGCCAATATCGACGTCCGCAGAGTTAATGACAAACTTTTTTGGCAAATCCAAATACTTCATGTGATCAGCATCATCTATATTGACATCATCTTCTTGAAGCAGTTGATACCTATTGTATAATGCCAAATGAAACTTGAACCTTTCAGCTGTAAATGGAACAGTTGTTGACATATGTACGGGGCCGTTGTCAGTACCAGAAAAGCCAAACAGATAAGGATCCTCCACTAAGCATTCTGATGTTTTGAATAGTTTGTGCTCAGTAGCACTCAATGGCTGGCGGGGAGGTTGCTGCGCATCAGGTGTGGTTTCTCCCGAAAGCTTTGTATGGTATCTTAAAGCCATTCTTTTAAAAAAATGTCGATTGTTTAATTTCAGACACCTCCTTCCGTTGGTTTACTAAGGATTGGTGGGCGACAAATCTTTCATTTTTGAGCACATTGATCTCATCCGTCAATTTTTTCTTGTCTCCTTCTGCACATTCCCTTCGAGCAAACTTTTTCTCCCTAATAGTATTGGTAGTACGCCCATAGTTGTCTTCTTTTAAAAGCTTTTTCAAATTGACTTCGTGCTCCACAAGTAACGCCTCTGCAGCTTGGATTTCTGTGGTAAGAATATCTATGCTTTCCCCCCCCCCTCCTTTTGCACTTCCTTGTTGCTGAGGATATCACTTGTGGTTGAAGTAAACTTAGAGAATTCCGGAGTGGCCTGAGCTAATCTTGATCCTAATAATCGAACGACCTTCATTCCGGGCAATATTTGGACATGATTTTCAAAATCGAGATTTGCGTCGGCGCAGGCAGCATGGATAATTCCCATATTGAAAATGGAGTTAATGACTGCGGAACCGTTTGACCTAGCAAATTCCACGGAGTCGATTCTAAAACCACTGTAGTCCGCAATATTGAGAGGCTGTGGTGCTTTCGTCAAAGTTTGGTATAAAGACACAGGATTTATTTTCAATACGCTCAGCTGTGAGAAGGACGGCGCAGGGAATAGCTTTCGAATAAACTTCACACTGTTCGTCAAGGAAAAGACACCGTTAGCCAGAATGCACAAGGGGAGCTGATGGGCAATTACAAAGCGGTCTTGTTTTGCTGGAATATAATCTGTAAGATTTTTTACGACCAACGTGATTGTTTCAATCTCCTTTCTAGTTACTTGATGCAATTTGTTTTTAATCATCGTTTCAGAGAGAGGCTCCTTAGAGTATAGAAGATTTTTAGCAACAGATTTGATTGCATTGATACGTGCTCTAGAAATATCGATCTCTAATTCTTCCATCTCAACATTTTCAGCCGAACGTGCAGCAGGAGGTTCGCCAAAAGATCTACCAGAAGGTTCACCAGAAGGTTCACCAGAAGTTTGAGCAGAGATTTGAGCAGAAGATTGAGCAGGAAATAAAGCTGAAGAGCTACTGCTGGCCTCAGTACGTGGCATGGTTTGAGAAGCAACATTGGTATCAATGGAAACCTTTGTAAGCTTTACTTTAGTATTCATGGGTTTATGACATATTGCAGTGACGCCTAATAAAATATCATCTTACCAAAAAAGCAGATCTTGGTAAGCTCTTCAAATAATCCAACCTTGCTTTACTTCTATCACGTTGGATTTCTACCTTGTCCTTCTGAGCTCCTGTCACATTCTTCCGTTTCTTTTCGAATTTACGCAGTTTTTTCTTCTCGAAATATAAAACTTGACGCTTGCGGTTACTTTTCTTCTTATTTTTAGTCTTCTTTTCAGTGAAACGCTTATATTCATTTGTTCTTTTTGGGGATAAGTGTAGCCTTAGCAATACCAGAAGTAACTTATCCAATAGCTTATTGAATATTTGCGTGCTTTGCCACATATTCTCCACATTAGTGATCAGGGCACTCATAACGCTTTGCGCTTCTTCGCTTTGTAAGTCTTGCTGATAAGATCCACTAGGTATGCCTTTTACAACAAGTTTCTTGAATAGAAGGTTCTGTAATGGATGAGCAAGTAAATTCAGATCAGATGATCCTCGAGGGCCGCAGAAGAAACTGTAAATTAGCATTAAGTGCTGAGCTGTAAACATAGTGTCCAGATCAGATTTGAAAGTTTCTTTAACGTCAGCAGGCAAAGGGGATGCAGAGAAGCATCGTGAAAGGTTATTTTTGGCTACGTACTCAGCCGGCAATAACTTTGTCACCTCCAAGGTATCTTCCTCCATCCCAACTCTATTGTTGTTCCATACAAACTTGTTCTTTTTCAAAAGAATGATCATCATTTCCAGAATACACGAAATATACGCTTGTAAATTGCTGCTATTTATCGTGGCATCCTTCAATTTTTTGATAATGATATTCAGAATGTGCTTGGGGATATCTTCGCGAAAAACCTTGTTACTGGCGATAGAGCAAGTGCGATAAAGCTTTTCTTCTGTGACAGATGTAGTATTTACAGGTGTAGAGGCTACTGCAGACGATGTGGATTGCTCGGTATCTGCTTGTTCGGTGGCTTTCTGTAGGTTTGCGACAATAGACGAAAATTCCTTATCGATGTAGTTGCGCCATGATTCAATCAACAACTCAGGCGATTCATTGTTCAACTGGTTTCTGTAAGCGTTGTCGGTTAAGTAGCTTCCACTGCTTGGCATCTGGTCGGATAAAGCTTCTCTTGCGAATATTGCAGCTGATTTGATGATCCCGCTTGGCAATCGTTTTGCTTCCGATAAATCTTTTTTTATTTTCTCCAAATCCGCCTTCACATCCTTCTTACCTATGTTGTCCAGCTTTTTCTTTATAGCCCCCCAAAGAAAGGCACGCATGGCTTGGTTGAAGAAAGGGACATACTTCAACTGATGTTGAACTTTTGGCCTTTTAATTATGCGCTCCTCATCGCTGTTTTTCACCTCAGGTGCTAATGTTGATGTACCGGTGTACAAGCTGTCCTGCTTTCTTTTCCGTTTACTCATCAAGTGATCTTTGAAAAAAAACCGTTTCACTCAATAGCTGCGTAGGTATTTTACACAAGATGAATGGGCATATATATTTATTACCTTTGAAACTAGTGCTCGTACGTTTAGCGTTTTAAGAGAAGGTAGTCAAAGTGAAAGCGAAAACAAGATGAATAAAACGTAAAAGCTATTAATTTCGGAAGTGCAATAGTGTAATTGATACAGACTTGACAACTTTTACATGAACGAATCACTATCTTTCACTCAAAAAATTTACCATAAAAATCCCATTCAAAAGTCTCCAATATATCAGATTTAAATGATGGTATTACATTTGTATGGCCATTTTCATGTCAAGCGGATGTGTCTTTTATTAACACGAAATATAAACAAAGTAGTGCTTCATCGCCATCATTTTTCAATTCTCTACAGTTGCATGAAAGAGGAGCTATTCATCGTCAAATTCCACAGGTGATTGCAAACAACCCAGTTCATATTGTACTTGCAAAATGATCTTTTATACATACTACGTAACTTTGTGAGACAATATTTTTAGCTCTTTATAGCAAGTACTTCAAATCGAATCTTCAAACTCCCTCTTAAAATTGGTGTTGTTCTGGTAATCTTTGAAAATAAACATATCTCAACTTAATATTCTCAAAAGAAATGCTTCATTCCTTGAAGGGATGGATTTCTGTAACGACAGCTTAGTTTAACACTATCCTCCACTCTTACTTGGAGCAGGATCTACTTTCACGGTTAAAGTTACTTCTTGTATAATCGGATTTTAAGGCCTGCTTTGTCTTCTCACGCATTTCAAAGGCGCAGATAAAGACAATAACCAGTTGTTTCGTTTGTAATGCAGGAACCAAACGAAGAGGGTTATTCTCGCACTATGGAAAACGAGTGACTGTCTCGACTTGCGATTTATTAAGGTCGTCCACATTTGTAAGTGTCTGAATTTCAAATTAAAAAGCAGTGTGTTTCAGCGGGATGGATGAGGAGGCAGCAATTACATTTCGCTCCATGCAATATCAGGCTTATTATTCAGAAATTACCAATAAATCTTGCTTCAAGGATGGAAAAATGGGATAAAAATACGAGAACGGGATACGAAGATAGCACTTTTCTAAATTCTAAATGGTGCTGAAAGATTTTGGGTAATACATATGGGGAAATATATACTGCAAGTGGCGAAATTTCAATTTGGTGGTAAAACAGACCAATCCATTTTTGCTGTAAAATTTAACTACTCTCAGTGTCTGTATACCACCTTTCCAACATTGTCCCGGTACCGATTTAATAGGCAAACCGTTGTTATGCCCTCCTTCTGTCAAAAATATTATTGTCAATGTTATAATAGGTGAGGGCTACCTATTTGCTTTTTTCAAGATACATACAGTTTAACATAATTCTTTGATAATGTAGGTTTTAAAACCTGTTCTCAGTATGTCGGCCTAAATAGTGGACGACGCTCAGATATGTTATCCGTCCCCCCCCCCATTGAAAAATCAAAATGTAATAGACCCCAAGTTTATAGAAAGAACTACTCAATACGTACGTACGTAGAGCATTACACTTATCAAAAAAACAAAGTGCTTCATAGTCATTGTTCTGTCCTCGGCATTGTACAAAGTGATCAAATATCATGAGTTAAATCTTTTTGCACTGTGGATCCCATCAAAATCATTATTTGCAATAGAACACTTTTTGCACTTGATGTCAACGCAGATCAATTTTCATCTCAATGCAAATTCATGTTGTTCATGGTACCGGTCTGCTTTTAAAGAGTTTAATTAAAGAGCTCTTTACAGTGCAATAATCCTTTTCCATTTTATCATCTTTTTTGTGATTTGCAGGCGACATAGACGAAAGAGGAAGGATCGTTGATAGGTAGGAACTGTGTGACAATCTCTATTTAGAAGCTTTCAGTGTCATAAGGACGTGTTTGGCAATCGTCCTACCAACATAGAAACAAAAACCACCTGATATTTTTACGCCACAAACAACTACTATAAAATTAGCTTTGGCATACTTCTTTCTCATCCTATTTCTTTCTTCTGTGCTCTTTTACATAAAAGATAGACAAATATAATGTTTTCAGACGGGAGATCGTCGCAAAGAAGAAGCAAAAAATATTTTGACAATTACGAGTACGACATCCTTGTGGGAATAGGTACATCTCGAATATAAAACTGCTTTTACAGTAACCAAATCATACTTACTGGGATGTTGGTTCTATAGCTTTCCGTTCGGCATTTACAAAATGCATATATAGCCGTATGCAGACGCGTCTCGTTTTTGGCGATAATTGGTAAGAGAAGATGAAGACATTATTCAAACAAACGTATTTACAAACGTAATGTATACAAAAAAACTCTTAAAATCACGTACGTAGTGCTCCGTCAGCTTGCTTTTATACTTGCACCGATAACGACTACGACAATGCCACGTATCACAGCTGGGGTTGGGAAGCCGAGAAAAAACGAAATGCCTCCACCGGAATATATATCGATAATTTATGCGATAAAGTGGAGTACTTATCTAATATTGAAACCGATATAAGAAAACCATTGCACAATGCAAAAGATAGACTTTATAAGAGAGCCATCATACGATATCTCAGAGCATTGAACGATGAAATCATTTCAGACATTGGCACCTCAAAAAAAATTCGATATTCAATGACATACCCATCCGATTGGACACCAGAACAGGTGGAATATTTGAGGTTTTTGGTCCATAGTGCAGGTATAATGCATAAAGATGACCATCCGGATTGTCTTTTAATGTATAGTGAGGGTGAATCGGTAATCTACCTTCTCCAAATAACAGAAATCGCCTATATTAAGCAAGGATATACTTATCTCATTTGCGATGCGAATGATGTTGGAGTAAAGATGGATTTGTATGATATTGAAGTACCTGTTAATGTGGAAAATAACGTGAAAGTTGGACGACATCGCGACTGGGATATAAACTATATGAAAGAGCCTTGTCGACTTTCTACTAACCTTCGAGATTTAGTACAACAGTGTGAAGCATACTTGCTACCAAAGATCTTTGAGCCTTCAACGGTTCTTGCCATTCAAGATGTGGAGCAGAAAAACGAATCTGTGTTGAACCTAAAAAAGAATTCAGGGAATTTGTTGATAGAGTTATTAAAGACGGCATCGAGGTATAATGCACCAATGATTAGCTTCGTTCTTTCCCATCTTCTTATAGTGCTTTCCGTGCAATGTAGAAACTCTCTAAGTGTACAATTGCAAGAAATGAACCGATCAGATATTTACTTCCCACATCCTTTCAACCACATTCGTCACATCGCTTTACTATTACAAAGTCTGATAAAGCTGGATCAAAATCCTTATTTTCTGAAAAGGATAAATTTGATGGTGAGAGTTTCATGGAAAAAAAGGACCTATCTGAATTTATTTTATACACCGGCGAAATTTATGATAAAGTATTCAAGTCAACTTTTCAGAAAATCTCGAATTTCCTTGAAAATATTTTGCATAGAGTAGGGACCTCTGTAGAAGCAATCATTCTCGTTGGTGAACTTTTTTCCTCTGTTTATATTACGAAAATGATTGAAGAAATCTGCGAAAGAGCGGACACCAAATGTGTTAATTTAGTTCTGCCTTTATCAATTGCGACACAAGACGCAGCTTTATATAGTACACTTAATAAGATCGGTGACTCAATTGAAGTAAATGGTTACTTACCTAAAATAGCGCTGGAAAAACGAAATAATTTAATCAGATCAACAGTAAACAATTTGTACATATCTATAGGTACAAACATTTGTTTCCACAAAAATATTCTAGATATGTATGTATGTAAACATTATGGAATTTAAAATATTGCATGTAGATTATACAAGTTTGAGCACAAGAATCTCGTACATATACGCTCGGGAAGGTGAATGGCCAGATAATTCGAACATCAAGTCAGTCACGGATTGGCCAGGGCAAGCCTGTTCAGACAAATCGTTTCCATCAGTGGATGTTATGCTTATACCAAGGTGCGTGTTACGAATGTCAGATATATGATATTTAAATTAAGTATCTCTGAAGTACAATCCATGAATTTAACAACAAATCAAATGGAAATAGTGGCAAAAGAATTGTCAGTTTGAAAGAAAACGACGATCACAACGATCAGTTCTTGAAGTATACACCAGGAAATGAGGGAGTCTACGAATATTACACCTTTAAAAAATGCAAAAGAGACATCATCCAGTACATTCATCGTCGAGAAATTGTCAATAGTGAATCTACACAAATCCACAACAATGTTGAAGAATTACTGATTGCTCAAAGCATTTCTAATTCATGCATGAATGAAAAAAAGTTCGGTTCCACCGCATTAATAGAATCAACTTCTTCGAATTGCAGCTTTTCAAATGATGACAGCAGTCTTCCATACTCATCAACTGTCATTCAAAAACACATATCCTTTCAGGAGTTCTCAATGATGTACTTCGAATATTTAACCCCGTTTCTGTACAGTTATTTCTACGCTAAGCTAGGTGCAAAAAATGTCAGATTTCGATTTTGTATCACTCGTGATAGCCATTCTGAATCTGCTGGTTTCAAACTATCAGATGATGATATATATAGCATTGCAACTAAATGCGGTATGATTTCAAGAGAAACTCAGCCTGGCGACAAAAAGCTCCTTGTCCTTGAGTGTGCTGAGGCAACAGCTATATATTGCAGAGAGTTAATCAGAAGCAGTTACATAAACAGCCGGAAAGGAGATACTGGCTTTATCCAATTGCAGCTGAGTACAGATCGGTGCTTACTTTTGCTGAATCGTATTCCTTTATTTGCTGAAAGCGAGGATGATGCACAGTCCGGGCAATCATGGAAAGGCATATACAAATACGCAATATCTAAAAGTATTGCTTTCAATTTCATGAACGTCATCTGTCAAAACTTATGGATATATGTACAAAATCAGCAACGCGACTTAGTAAAGAGGTGTGGACGTCATCTAGTATCTAGGCGATTCTTTTCTTTGAACAACATGCGCACATTCAACAAATCATTACATGATTTTTTTTCTACGGTAGATATTTTTACCCATGTGTGGAAGCAGTGGTATAAGATGTATCCTTACCATTTAAATTCTTACATATACTCTATGCAGGTATCTTTAAACATTATGGATAACGAGAAAGTGCATGAGATTTGGATTTGCAAGAGTGGTCAAGAAAATTGCTGCCGCATGTTTATCGCAAATAGTGATCTTGTACAATACGGCCTTATACCCGCTATCAACAGCCTAGTTTCCAAAATTCAGAGTAACATTTTAAAGTATGAGTTCCATCAAAACTTATACATTAGCAACATGTTTCTCATGGGTGAACTAATTTACTGTCGACTCCAACAAGATTATATGTTTATAGAAGATTTGTTATTAATGAGACTAAGAAATATGAACTTTACATGCTCAAAAAATCTCACAATAGATCACGACTTAGAAAGGCCGCAAGTGATAAAAGTCGAAGGGAGATATCGAAACACTGATGATGGAATTAGCGATGAAATGGATCAAAGCTCGCTTGTAGATATTACATTGGAAGGGTCATTCATTTATTGTATCGAACCCGAAAATCGACTGGTTGAGCGATTTGCCAGCAGAACATATGCCTTAGAAATCGACATAAGAAATTTAGAGGGTGAATCACTGAATGATGGAAAGGAGAGCTCAGACAGTTCATCTATGAATATTGAAAGTAGCGATTTTGTTGCTAATGCTGAAGCGACTGATAAAAAGAACAGCATATCTATCCAGAAATTTAATGAACATGAAGGATTAATCGAAAGTGAAGATGAACCCATATCCAATCCTGGAGTCGCTTACTTTATTTGCAGTAAACTAGGAGCGCATGTGAAGGTAACGAATGATATGTTAATCTCCCTTGTAAAAAAGGGAACACCCTTGTCTTCATTGGCACCAAGAGAAGGGGGAATCGAGACTATATTTACGACATTTAACGGTTCGGAAAATCTATACTTTGTCTTCAGTAAGTGTATGCTTATTTAATTCAGAAATGAAATTGTCAATTAAAACTTTATTACAAGCTCTGTATTTTCTGGAAGAAGAAGATGCAGCAAAACTACCTTTTATACGCCCCAAAGATCAAAATATATTAGCCAGATTTTGTATTCATTGCTCACACCCTTCTTATCCTATCGTCTTTAAGAGTCGTCTATCCCAATCTGGATCATATGATTTTTGGATTGAATACGATGAACATGTTGATTTTTGGACATTTTACGAGAGAGTCGAACTTGGTGAATTTTGGTCATTACAAGAGAGAGTTCTACTGAAAGATAATTATCCCACACAATTTTAAAATATGATGACAGTTGCAGCTTTTGCAAATAAATAGTAGCGTTTTATTGCTAGTGAAATTACGTATGGGCCATAAACTTAAAAGCTGTTTTCAATGATGCAAAAATAAAGTGATTGTATATAATCCTAAAGATTTTAGAACGAAGATAAAACTAACCACATCTGAATTATCTGATTTCATCATTTACTTCTTTGAAAAAACAGTGTTTACAAATGGTTTCTATGAAGGGATTAAACGTTCATTTGAAGTCCTTCTTAAGTCACAATGAAGGGGGAAAAGAATGATAATAAAGAGATTAATAGTTATTGATCATAGCGGTTAAAAAAATTCAGATTGCGGAAAGGTGGCGCAACGAGTGACGAATGTACGGAAAAACGCTTGAGGTCGGGGAGAAGACGATGCCTTAAAATAAATATATAATCGCAATGCCAGATATTCTTTTGAATGTGGGCAAACACTTGCAGCATATGTAGTTTGTTCATGAAAAGGTCAAAGCACCGAAGTATGGGGGGGGGGGTTGTAAAATGTATATGAGAGCTCTTTTTATGTGGTAAAGTTGCAACCAATAATGGGGACTCGGAACTGAAGAGGACAGTTTCCAGGCACATACTTTGCGAAGAAAAGAATAAAGAGAGCGATTTTGTATCGATGTTTGGAAATGAAGGTTATGAAAGAGGCAAATTTTGCACAGTTAAGTTGTAGGGTTTTCGCCCGAGAATTTGATATGAATATTTCTGAAGCATGTATCGTGAGCATTCAAAAGAATCTCTTGAGACCTAAATAGTTTCCATGTTTAGTGACGACTTCTAATAAAGGATCCTAACATTTGAATCAATTACATACATTATACTAGAATTTGCAGAGCGATTTGAAAATCTGATCACGTACATATTGAGGCATAAGCTATTACAGAGTTTACTTCATCATATAAAAGAACTTTTTCCCATGATATTTGAACTGCCAGCAGACAAACCTAATGGCAGATTTCAGTCAAAGTTGCCAAAAAAAATTCCAATACATAATAGTTTGTATTAGGAAAAGAAAAAATCCAGCATATTTTAATTAGTTTTCCGTTACTTACTGCAGGTTCTCTTGGTCGCTCCCCTTTCTTGTGCGTATTTACTTGTCACATTACTTACAGATGGTAAGGACAGCTCTTTAGAGTATACATGGTAAGCTTCATGTACATAATGCGATTAAATACTTTGTCGAGAAGAAGTCAATATCGAATAAAGAGGACAACGCTACGTACCATGTGGAGATTAATTACTCAATCTGCAAGTGGTACAAAATCTTAGTGACATAAACAGCAAGCAGTTGGAGTGCATGTTATGTACATGTTGCATTTACGTATATAGAAATGGCTAACTTACATATCTTTATCTTTATGCATATTCTTTATATTCATGCAAACGTTAAATGCTTCTGTGGACATGATATTTAAGCAAAGTGAGATAAAATATGTAGTCGAGTACGACCATATGAAATTCATGCGGAACCAAAGAGGCATTTACAGCCGACGTATATGTAGTGAGGAACGCTCCTGTTACATACAAGTCGTACGTATATTTAGAGGGTGAATCACTGAATGATGGAAAGGAGAGCTCAGACAGTTCATCTATGAATATTGAAAGTAGCGATTTTGTTGCTAATGCTGAAGCGACTGATAAAAAGAACAGCATATCTATCCAGAAATTTAATGAACATGAAGGATTAATCGAAAGTGAAGATGAACCCATATCCAATCCTGGAGTCGCTTACTTTATTTGCAGTAAACTAGGAGCGCATGTGAAGGTAACGAATGATATGTTAATCTCCCTTGTAAAAAAGGGAACACCCTTGTCTTCATTGGCACCAAGAGAAGGGGGAATCGAGACTATATTTACGACATTTAACGGTTCGGAAAATCTATACTTTGTCTTCAGTAAGTGTATGCTTATTTAATTCAGAAATGAAATTGTCAATTAAAACTTTATTACAAGCTCTGTATTTTCTGGAAGAAGAAGATGCAGCAAAACTACCTTTTATACGCCCCAAAGATAACATGGGGCTCAACACCATTTGACACAGCAATACAACAATGATTAGATTTTCGCGTTTCATCTTTTTTTTTTATTTGTCTGAGATTGTTTTTAGTTTTAAAAATGTGTCCACTACTCCCAACCCATTCCTACTTTTTCTTTCCTCCTCTTTCTTTTCTTTACTTATAATACAATAGATACATAACATGTCAGCAACGTTTGAGCTTGGCTACCACCCTTTAGAATACATACCATGCATCGTTCAGCCCATCCCACTCTCACCGCAACAACAACAAACGCCACAGGAACAACAACACATTGATCAAGAGAAAAAAGACCAACTGATTCAAGCCGCAACAAGTCGGCTACGACAAAAGCTGCTGGAGCATAAATACCAAAAGCTCATGTCAGACATTGTAGAAATCCAAAGCAAACTCGATATCGTCAAGTTAGAAGCGTCGATATCATTACAATCGATGGATAATCATCTGCATCTTGACCATTTCGAGAAAAGGCTCGAGAATCACAAGCTACAACTCCAGTCGATTATTATGGCTAGCATCACGTCATCTTCACCTTATCCAAAAAGAGAAATGATGGTTTTAAACAATCGATCTATTTCCTCATCCTTATCTTCGTTCTCGTCCACCATCTCTTCCGTGCTCTCTTCGTTCACAGACAAAGATGTTGAGGAAGAAAGCGAACCTGAGGATTATTTTGCAATCCTGGGACATGGCAGCAGTAGTCAAAAGAAGAGAAGAAAGAGACAAAAGATGACACAACACAACACTGTAGTATATGATATCGATAGTCATGCTAGTAGTAGTGCTAGCGATCATAGTCATGATAGCAATCATTTAGTAGACAACAATATCACACCCATCACCTCAAACGCCAATAGTAGTGTAGTAACAAGTTGCTGTAACGGTCATGTAAAATATGATGAATCCGACAGTGATGTATCCACCCCATACTTGAATGTGAAAAATAAGGTCGTCGTCCCGGAGATCGGAAGAAAGGGATTACTTGTGTTACACTCTATCCATCAAGAGAATAATGGTCTGATAAAACAAGAAGACAAAGAGGAAAGAAACGCGCTTGATGATACGCTCAGTTTCTTGAACGATCTAGCATCTGATTCAGATGATGGTGGGTTCCGAGAAGATATCATACAATTATTAGATACAATGCACTATAGCAATTACTGTCAGCCGGAAATGCCATCATGTCGATCGATTTCTTGTTCTTCATTTTCTGCATCAAAGTCTAATTTACTTTATCGCCCAGCACCACCTTATCACTCACCTTTTATACATAGTAGTTGCAGTCATCGTCGCCGAGGCTTTTTAAAGTCCACATTTTATAGCGTATTAAATACAAGTTGGAAATGGATACGATTTGCGCTTGTCTTGACATTAGCCATATTAATCAACCTAAGAAGAGGACCTTCATTTTAAATACATAATCGATTTCATGGTCCATGTAAATATATATAAACTCAAGAAATAAATAATTTGTTACATATTTTTTAATTGTTGTTGCTTTATTTGTTGTTTCTGTGTGTCAAGTGTTTGCAGTACCGTTCAAATGCTCTAGTAGTAGTAGTGGTGTATTTTGTTACGTATTTGGTGGCGGATGAAAGGTAACACCAAAAGATGTACGTAGTACCTGCGCTGCTGCTGCTGAAATCACTCACTTTTGTTAACTCGAGCTGCATGTTAGAGATAAAAAGTTGGTTCTGCTATGATGTAAACAAGTATGAACTACACGGTTCCTGGGCTCTTTTCAAAATGCCCCACCAGCTAATATAACTCTCATTTTATCCGCTAATTAACTTTTGTCTATTATTATCCTTATAAAGTTTATTGTAGTAAATTCTCTTTTTTTTTTCCATCAAACATCATATTCATAAACAGAGGCGGGCTGGCTGTACAGAGTAGAATTGGCGTTTAATATTTATATAAATGAGATGGGAATCTGTTTAACGTCTGTATCCTTTACTAAGCATTTCAATATCTTTGGTATCTTTGTTGATGACTTCAATAATATGCTGGACACCATTGTCCTGTTCCTCCAAGATCTAATAATTTAAATACTTCATTAAGCTGACTGTGCAAATATAAGCTTTGTAACTATTACTACGTACCTTTGTGATACCGCGCATGTCATTTTCACTGACTGAATCCCACTCGTCCACACCACTCGTTTTACCATACTTTCTCCCTGACTCCTTGATCAATTGTAGTTGTGCCCATAATTGACTCAATTTACCATGAAATTGCTCTGAACGCTGTAATTGATCATGGATATTTTCGAACCTTGCGCGCATGGCTTCCTCGTCGGGTGTGATGGATAAGCCCTTATTACGCAATACTTGAGTATATTTTAAGAACTACGCAAAAGAGTGTGTTAGTTTTCCACAAGGAGGTTCACATCAAGATCCACACTTACTTTGATGACACGTTGTGCTGCTTCCATGTGTTTACGTTTGTATTCAGCCAACTTGGTAGCTGTCTCCACCATATCTTTCGATTGAATCTTTTTCAAAATATCTTGGATTTCTTTGAGTTTCGCGCTGTGAGCTTCGCTTAATCGATGTTGTTGATCCAATCTTTTTTGAACGTCGTCAAATCCAATAGCCAAAGCAGGCACCAAACTAAGTAAAAAAGAAAATAATTGAGCATCTCTTTAGGTCACTCACTCTGATGACACACTTACGTTGTGGGATCAGGATTAGCGGCTTGAGCAGCATCCCAAGCAGCTTTATCGTGATCAGCAGGTTTGACATAGAGTGGCACTTCTTGAGGATTGACCACGTTATAAAAGTAATGTTTAAAGCGACAATTAGGTGATGTAGGATCCCACCATGATTTCAGTAAAGCGAGTGCTTGCCACACATTATCGGGTTTATAATCATCACTGGTAATGGAAGGTACTGCTGCCTTCCTTGCTTCTTGGTCGGCTTGTACTAATAATTGGTAAATTTGTTGATCACGTTGTTGAGTTGCGTTAGCTCCTCCTCCTAATAGTGAAGATTGTTGACCGAATCCTCCAAATCCAGTGGTGGTTGTGGCTGCGGGTTTGTTGGCACCAAAAAGACTAGGTGTGCTTAAACTAAAAGAGGGTTTGGCGGCACCCGCAGTGTTGGCACCGAACAGTCCACCACTTCCACCAGCAGCGGATGTGGCAGTTGTGTTTCCAAATCCTCCAAATCCTGTCGTAGCTGTTGAAGTAGCGGGTGCGGAAGATAAACCGCCAAATGAGAAAGAACTACTAGTGGCGGGTTGTTGTCCGAAAGGTGTTGATGTAGCAGCTGGTGTAGCAGTGGCACCGAAAGGTGTGGAAGTGGCAGTAGGTGCCTGTCCAAAAGGTGTAGAAGTGGCTGTGGGTGCTTGTCCAAATAATGGTGCTGAAGTGGCTGTAGGTGCTTGGCCAAAGGGTGTAGAAGTGGCAGCTGGTGTTTGTCCAAATCCACCAAAACCAGTTGTGGCAGCGGTAGAGGTAGCAGGAGTTTGACTAAAACCACCAAAACCACCTGTAGTTGCAGTGGAAGTGGCAGGAGTTTGTTGTCCAAAACCACCAAATCCTCCAGCAGCAGTGGAAGTGGCAGGTGTTGTGGGAGCAGCTTGACCAAAGCCGCCAAATCCAGTACTAGCAGCAGGTTGTTGAGTTGCAGCACCAAACATTTTGTTTATTGTGGAAAATGAAAAAACGCGTAGAGGCAAACAAAGATTTTCAACAAGCTGGGAGAAATAACAAGAAAAAAAATATTTGCAAGTCACACACTCTATGCAAACTGCGAATTGAACAGAGAGCAAGGGCCTGTTCTTTCCTCTTTTTTTACTGCAAATACAATTGACAACAATGGAACACCAACCTACTCGTGAAAAGCTTTATTCTACAAAGAAGGGATACGGTTTTAGCCCTGCTTTAGAAAGAACTCGTAAGCCTTTTGCTGTCCGCAACATGCTTACTTTGGCTGGTCTTTTGACATTCACCGGCAGTGTCTGTAAGTCTCTCTACAATATATATTTGTCATACGATTTAATTGCTAATGTCATTTGGTAAATAGATGCCTACTCTCTTTTCGCTGTCAAGCAAGATGATTTCAGTGATGTTCCTTTACCCAGTGCTCTTCCCGGTGTTCAAGACGTTACCAACGAACACAAGAACAAGGATTAAATACACTACTCCCACTACTACTTTTGTAAATAAATATCTGATTAAAGCAAGTATATTCATTATTTTATTATGAGCGATAGATATTCTTTGCACCAATAGCCCTTGTACGCCAATCAGGCTGAGCTATTGCTGCTGGATAAGTTAATGTAGTAGGTTTCTTTAGACTTGGTGGTTTACGGGGTCGACTTTTAGTAAGCTAATAAATATGAGGATGAGTCAAGTAGTTTAGAGTGAAAGAAGATATCAACAACTTACATGAGTTAGCTTTGGGGGAGGAGAAGATAATGTTGTGGAGACTGTGCTTACCTTGCTCTCAGCTTTAGGCTTCTTTTGGAACATGTCTAGTAACTTGTTGGACAATTTTTGTGGAGCAGGTTGTTGCTGGTTTTGAATAGTGGTAGGTCTTGGAACGACAACAGGCTTCTTGACTATAGGTACAGGGATATATTTATCTCGAGGCAACACGTTCACTTTCTTCTCAGCAGCTAAGGCAGTACTTGTCTGCATGAGTTCTTGACTCAACGTACGGGTAAATCTTGTCATGGAGTTATTGATAGAGGACTGGTCATCCTCAGTGACTTCACTTTCATCGTCAGGGATGACAGTGGATAATTGTTCTGAGAATGAGACTCTCTTTTTGATGCAAGGACGTTCATAGCCTTGTTGCATACCGTCCTCCTCTTCTTCTTCCTCGTCGTCTGAGGATGGGACATCCAACATACCGTTATTGCAGAAAGACAGCTCGGGAGAGAGTTGTGGGAGGTACATTTGGATAGAATCCTCGCTACCAGTAGGGGATAAATTATCACTGCGTCGATCAATCACTGTTGAAAAGTAAGATTCAGATTGCTGTCTTGGCAGCATGGATGAATTTGATGTGACAGGTACTATCTTATTAGCTGGAGGCTATACTCATTAAACTGAATTAGTACATAGTAAAGGATGAGATGCCTGTTTGTTTAAACTTACTGTTAAAGGAGTAGATAGAGACGGTGTTGAAGGTAGTTCAAAATGCTGAGGTAGCTTGGGAGGAGGGCTTTTAACAGCGGGCGTCTCGAAAGCAGATATGAATGAGGACTAAGATTTAAACCATGATAAATACTCACAACTTTAGACGTCATGTACATTTTACTTACAACTTGTCCGCTTTGCTGTCTTACCATCGGTGCGACGGGTAAAGTCTTTTTAACTGGTGGCTGTATTTGACGTTGTTGCTGTTGAACAGCAAACAACTTTTGCTTGGCTTCCAATAAAAAGTTATTAGTTGGAGTGTCGTTGTTGGGTAAAGATGAGACTCTAGGAGGAGGTCTGGTCTTTAACAGTGTAGACGATGTCAAAGGGTTCTCCTTTTTCAGTGAAGAATCGGCTGAACTCTCTCTGGAGGTGTTTGGTCTATAGCGAGATTGGACGTCTTTCTTCGGTGAGGTTAACGCGGCATTCTTGTTATCCGAAGAATTAGAGGAAAAAAGTGCCTGCTTTCTTGCCTCTAACCCTCCACTGGCCATTGGTGTGGTAGGTGTACTTGGTGTTTGTATCGGTGAATAGGAAGCCCTCTTTTCTTGAACAATAGATGTAGTAGGTGCGGGCGAATTTTTTACGAGTGGATAGCTGTCCCTCCTTTCTTTAGCGGGTAGTTCTGCTCTTCTGAAGCTTTGAGTTTGTAATTGACTATGAGTGTTGCTGTCATTAGTGCCGCTGCTATTGTATTTATTCAAAAGTGACTTGTCTATTGGCTTTGCGGTGATCTCGTTTCTCGATGGTTGTGATGGCAGCACTTCCTCTTTCTTTGTAACAGGACTGTTGGTACTCTTGAGTTCATAGGAAGGGTATCGGCTATTCAAAGGTTTGATATCTTTATTAATTAGTGATGGACGAGCCACTTTAATCGTTGATGGGGTATCGTTTTTACTTTCGAGTGCTTGTTTTAGTTGACTTATCGATGGTGTCACTATGGGATTCTTCGTTATCGGTGCTGTTTTGGTTGACTTTACTTCAATTTGTTGTGAATTTGTGGGTATAGCTACTGGAATCACTTGTTCTGGTTGAATAGGTTTAGGTGACAAAACCAATGGTGGTGAGTCTCGTTTTTGTTGTTCAGGAGAGGGACTTGTCTTGTTTCTCGCAAACCTCTTTTTTCTCCTTTCGTTCAATTCCTACACAAACTGTATTAATCAACTGCGATTTCTATACGAAGAGTTGTGCTCCTACATTTTCTAATAACTGTAATCCTTGAGGATTTTTGTAAATCCACATTTTATCTTTTCTATGCAGCGAGGATTTTTTCAGGGAAGATATGCTTGTGGGACTCATGGCGGACTATATCAACAAAATTAATGAATACACCACTCGCATGAATTTCTGTTATCACCACTTACAAAAGCACTATATAAAACAAAATGAAGAAGAGATAAAATATATTTTTATTCAAAACAACAAGATACAATAATAAAAATACTAAATAGAGAATATATATATGTGGAATTTACAAAAAAAGGTGTGGAGGGAGAAGAAAAAAAAACATTGGTCCTAAAAAAGTAATAGATACACAAAAATTAAATGTCATCATGATGATTATTTTTCTGTGAGGATAATTCGTTTGCCCATTGTGTGCGCAAGTCGTCTATGCTACTGGAAGAATAGCGGTAGTTGCCAGGTCGCTTCTTGGCTTGCGAGGCCTGGGTGTGTCCCGAGGAAAGTCGGTCAAAGACGTTATTGGCAGCGGCGGAGCGACGCAGCTCGTACGAGTTGTTGGGTGACGAGTCGACTCTGCGCATGGCCGTCGAGGGACGAGGGACATTATTGTGCTGTGGCGCATGCATAGCTAAAACGGAATAGGAACGTTGTTTTTGTAATCCAGGTATAAAGGTCGTGCCATGGGTGGAATATTCTCGGTTATCGAAATATTGCTGAGGTGATTTCATGCCCATGTCTGAAACAGGCTGTGGTGGAGGTGGTACAATTTCTCTCAGCAAAGAACGACGACGCAAAGTGGATGGCATGGAAGGGGGAGGTTGTGTGCTTGGAGGTTGTTGGAAGGAGAATGCACGTCTACGATTCAGTACAGGAGGTAGTTCAGATCCTGTGTTGTTGTTATTGTTGGTGGGCATAGCAGCAGGTGGAAGCTTGCTGCCTGAAGATGCTCTGGTCATCTGCTGACCGGACCAGTTAGAAGAACCAAAAGATTCAACAGATTGGACGGAAGATCGGCGACGCATCACACTACGAATAGACGATGTGGATGATTCTCGATCATGTTGGTATCTAGCGAACTCGGCAGGCTTCATCAATGGAGAGGGAGGAGGACGGACGTCCTTGGGTGTTTGCATCATTTGCATCAAAAATTGTTCAGGAGACGACATGGAGTCACGACGGTTGGCTAAAGGAGAAGTCGACGGTTTCATAGGTGCGGAAACTGCATTCAAACGATTTGATGAAACAGATGTGGGATGAGGGCGAAGATAAGGATTGAGCTCGTTTTCAGCCACTATAGTAAGGGGTGACTCAATAATGCTATAGTCTTCAATCTTGCCGTTGATGCCATCATTGTAAATTTTGTCAAAGAGGCTTTCCACATGTTGGTATTGTTCTTCGGAATACAGATCAATAGCAGAATCTGCATCGCTGGAGTCTTCCATGGTGGGTGAGGAGTGATTGCTCAACTTGGAGCATGATCGATCTCTCGACATGGATGTACGACGTGATGGACCCATACTTTGTTGTTGTTGCTGAATTTGCAAACGTTTCAGCTTTCTTTCATTTTCGATCGTTGTTTCAATGGCTGCCTTCTTCATAACAATCAAGGTACGTCTGAGATCTTGACTGGACTTTTCTAATTGTTGAATGGTCATCTTGTTATTGTGTTCTTCCATACGAAGTAATACAATGTCATCGATAGCCGATTCCATAATAAGACTAGCTTCATCATTGGCCATTGATTTGATAAGTCGAGAAATTGTTTCGAGTGCCTGATCAGGACCAGCACTTGCAGGTAAGCTATAGCGTTCTTCAAGAGCGTCCATATCGAGCCATTCTTCTTCGATTTCTTCTTCACGAGCCTTGCTAGGATCAGCAAAGGTCACTCGTTTCTCGGGAGCATTGGCACGATTGTCCAAGAGAACAACTTCGTCATTGCCATCTTCTTCATCTTGCATAATTTCGGCTGCGGCATCATTATGGATGGCATGGATACGAGCATTCAAGTAAGAAATCTCAGCTTCAACAGTTTCGATATTCTCGTCAATAACTTGTCTAAAGGCATGATCAATGGTAGAAAGATCTTTGCTATCTTCATCAAGCAGAAGGAGTTCGCGCTCGGAAATGTACTCGATTTTACGTTGAGACAAATCGTTACGTTTGGCCAAGAGTTGCTTCATTTCTTCCACAGCTTGTTTGCCTTGGATAAATTGATATAGAGCGTTGTCCAAAAGAACCTTCTTCTTCGCGGCACGAGCCTCAGCAGGAATACGAGGTTGCTTCTTAGAGACTCTCTTTCTTCTTGCCATGTTACGGTGAGAGGATTGCACTAATGCAGAACCCATGTCGAGAAGACTACCACAGCTTGCTAATAATTTTTCGTCAAGGACACCACCTTCGCGGACAGCCTTCTTCAGGATCTTGACAAGAGACTTTAATTTCTGAGCGGTAATAACGGATTCATCAGTCTTCTTTTGAAGAGTTAATTCCATTTGCTTCAATTCACGTTCAAGACGTCTCTTGTGTTCGTTATCTTTGGTTTGCTTACGACGCAAGTTTTGAATTTCACGTTCATGACTATGTAACTTTTCTTTGACACGTTCGGCTTCATCTTTCATGCGTTTGATCATGCGACGTTTTTCAACCTTGAGGGACTCAACATTGACACGGAGCGCTCTTAACATGCTTTCATTTTGATTGCGAGAAGATTGAATTGTACTTGAAGTTTGGGTGTACTTGCGACGCAAGTCGGATAATTGACCCATGAGAGCCTTCATCTTCATTTCGTAAGCTTGACGAATAGTGTTCATGTTGTTCAAACTGGCGGCAGAATCACGACGTTTAGCTAATGGATTCACAGGTTGCTGTTGCTGCTGTTGCTGTTGCTCACGACGTAAAGTCAAGATTTCGTCGCGAAGAGCATAAATCTTTTGCTCAAACTTCTTGCGCATTTGACCATATTCAACTTCAGTCTTTTCAAGTTGAAGTACAAGATCTTCATTGACTTGAATGTCAGATTGAATTTGGCTGACCATGCGGAAATATTGAGGGTTATTTTCATAGAAATCAGCAAGTTCAGTATCGTCCATTTCAGCGGAAACCATACGAGATCGAGGAGCACGCTGTTGAGGTACTTGTGCATCGGCACCTTCAGATTTACTTGACTGTAAAAAGAAAAAGTTGTGTGTGTGTGAGTGTGAAATCAAATATAAATTAAGCAATATAAAACTTACATCATTGGCAAATTCTGATTCAATGTCTCCAAAGAGGCTTGCATTGTCTTCAGACTGAAGCTGAACAAAGAGTTCATCATCGGCTAAAATATCACAGTCATATTCAACTTCATCAACTTCTTTCGCCTGCGAGTTTGTCGAATAAGAGTATTAGTAAAATAAGTTTGAAAAATGAATAGTTATGCATACCTTGCACTCGTCCAAAACTTTCAAAGCTTTATCGATTTGAGAACGAGCATTTGAAATGGAGTGCTTAGCGTCTACACGTAGACCAGAAGATTCAGAAGTTTGAATATTTCCCATGGTTTCTTTGAGCCAGCTTTCGATATCACTGTCATCTTCATCTGTGGTAGAAGCAGCAACTGCAACAGGCTTTTTGGCGACATGTGGTACTTTGGAACGTTTTGTAGATCTAAAGGTGACATTACGAGAGGTAGTAGTGGTGCTGCCATTACGTCTCTTCTTGTTACCAAGACGACGTTTACCATTTGTAGTTGAAGAATGTTGTTGTTGTTGTTGTTGTAATACATTGGCAGTTGTTTTTGAAGTATGAGGAGTAGACACTCCAGCCATAGCAGCATGCATCAAAGGAGCTCTGATAGACTCAGAGAAGGCTAAACGTTCTTGAACATCCATCAATTCATTCTTGAGGTCTTGAATTGTCTTTTGGTATTGTGCCACAATAGGTAAAGTGTTGATTGCGTTATTGTTCTCATAGAATGAGGGTCTACGTTCAGACCAATCTTCTGATGACCCCATATGTTGAGCTAATTCTCTTTCCATCAATAAAGAATCACGCTCAGTGGTAATTCGGCAAATGTCGTCCGACATGCTCCGGACACGCTCCTTCAATCGGTCGATTTCCTCTTTGAGCGCTTTGGCAGCGTTGGTGTTGTGACCACCGACCATGTTTTGAAGCATGATGTCAGAAGGAGTTTTGCCATTACCAGCAACAGATGACGAGGCACGTAAAGCATTCAGTTCGAGTTTTAAACGGGCTACTTGAGATCTCAGCTGGTTGACTTCGACAGAAGAACCGGCAAATTCTTGATTAATGGTTACTTTGTTCTTTATGTTACGAGCACGATTTGCATATTTTAGAGTGCTCAAGGTTTCGAGAAAGTTGGAATCTGACGGAGAAACACACGCCATCATGAGCGTTTGTGAATTACCACCCAGTGAGTCTTGCAATAGTCGAGTGAGTTTAGAATCACGGTATGGAACGTGAAGGGATTTCCTAGAGTCGTCACCCAAAGCGCTAATGACATTGCCTAAAGCCAATAAACCAGAGTTGATTGATATACCTTCGCGAGCTCGATCACCTTGTGCATTGGTACGTTTTAGCTAAAAGTTTAAAGTCCACCGACCATGTTTTGAAGCATGATGTCAGAAGGAGTTTTGCCATTACCAGCAACAGATGACGAGGCACGTAAAGCATTCAGTTCGAGTTTTAAACGGGCTACTTGAGATCTCAGCTGGTTGACTTCGACAGAAGAACCGGCAAATTCTTGATTAATGGTTACTTTGTTCTTTATGTTACGAGCACGATTTGCATATTTTAGAGTTGCTCAAGGTTTCGAGAAAGTTGGAATCTGACGGAGAAACACACGCCATCATGAGCGTTTGTGAATTACCACCCAGTGAGTCTTGCAATAGTCGAGTGAGTTTAGAATCACGGTATGGAACGTGAAGGGATTTCCTAGAGTCGTCACCCAAAGCGCTAATGACATTGCCTAAAGCCAATAAACCAGAGTTGATTGATATACCTTCGCGAGCTCGATCACCTTGTGCATTGGTACGTTTTAGCTAAAAGTTTAAAGTTGTTTTGTTAAGCTCCTTTTGTTTGTTATTTTTTTTTCTTTTCTTATTGTGAATGAACTTACTCTTTCTGAACCAGCCAAATCGACAAAATGAAATTTACTGATGATGGTACGTGAGTCAGCTGTAGCGTTCTCTTGGTTTTCTTCTGGAACTTGTTGCTTAATAATAACTGAAAAGATAGCGTGTGATCTAGAAGAGACGGAATTCATATCTGTTGATCCGGTTGTACGACATAAAGAACCTTTTGATAAATAGCGAAGTAAATCATCCGGTGTTTGACAAGGCTCTTCGCGCACACCGCTCCAGTAAATTTGACCGTGCACATCCTCACGGATCTGCACTTCAACTTGCTGGGCTTTCTTTTTTTGATGGTTTAATAAATCTACAAGGTCTTCGTTGTAGAGTTCTAAGAATGAAACAAATACTTGATAGCTCAGTGCTCCGCCTGATTCTTTTTTTGAGGCGAGTCTTTTAAATAAATCGTGAATAAATCGAGGAACAATGCCTATTAAAAGATAAAAGTTTAGATGTTGTTTCAGTGGAAAACTTTCTATTGTTGTGTTGTACCTTGATGTTCGGAATTTGTATTTTCATCTAATGCTGTACCCATACTGTAAGTTTTTCCAGAACCTGTTTGACTGTATGTACATCAAATTAGTAAGATTTGTTTATCTTTTAAGGAGAAGCAAGTAAATAAACAATGGCTTTACCCATAAGCTAGGATAGTTGCGTTGAAACTGGTATTGCACAAAAAAATGGTTAGTGTTTGAGATATTGTGAATCGAACATCATCTTACCCATCAACAAATTTTTCTACTAGAGGTACGACACTTGTATCGTAAATAGGTTGTTGCGATGAGTGTGTATCAAAGACATAATCGTACGTAAATGAGTGGTCTTTGCCTATTAATATTTGGGGTTGATTTGGAATAAAAGATATACATTCTGTGCAATTTGAGAATTGTTCTTTTTGGGTTAAAGGGCGAACACGAAGTGCGACTCTATTATAATTTCACTTATTGTTAGTTGTCTGCATTCTATATGTAATATCGAGTGTTGTAGGTACCTAACGGCGGTGGAGGTCATTTTAGTTCAAATATATTTTATATATTCAAATTTTGTCTTTTTCTTCAAGTGTTCTTTGCTGTAATTAACATACACAGAGGCAAAGTTTAAATGGTAGTGATAAATTTACGTGAAGTAAAAGAGAAAAAGAAAAGAAGGAGAAAAAAAAATGACGAAAATTTATATATGATAATGTGTTTGTGATTTGAAATTTAAGCGTTTCAAGAATAAAATGTTAAGCAATGGGCTGACGTTCAACTTGCATAAAATTCAAGATTAAAGACAGCAAGAGAAAGAAGAGAGGAAAAAGTATAAACCTCATCTCATTGCACTTCTCTTTTTCTGTACCTTTCTGTACGTGGGCAAAGTTCTTTCGCCGTTTTAATTGATTTTTTTTTTTACTTCTTAAATCTTGGTGCTGTAAAGGGTAGGTCTTTCATTCGAATCTTATAACTACGTTGAACTCACATGACACGATAAACAGATGTTCGCCTAGGCCTATTATTTTAGTATGCAGGCATTTAAAAAAGTTTTATACATAGATTCTTTTTCTAAATACAAACTTGCTTGTGCAACAGCAACATTTTTTTTATAAACTTTAATACGATCCTAACGTCCCGGATCGTTCATCCGGGTTGGTTTTCAAAAAAGTACTGGATCACAAAGAGAGAGTGAAACTCTGCCTTAATCATATATTTATCTCATGATTACTATTTTCATGTACTGTCTGTGTACCTTGTAACTAAGCAAAATCACGTAAAAGTTAGGCGCTTTTGATTTTAAAATTTTTCAAATACCTTTTGCTTGTATCACAAAGAGCCACTTTGCGAATAACTACCACATTATATAAAAAGTTAGATGCATTTACTAAAACTACCCTACCCTCCGTTAAACTCTAATTCCTTCCTTTGACTTGTTTATATTATTTGTTGATTATTTTATCAGGCACATTTCTACAAGTACGTAATGTGTATAGAACGTAAAGGAAATAAATGATTGGATGTCTGTGGTTTGTAACAAAAAGGGCTATTTATGTGATACTCAGAATGATAGGTTCACTTGAAAGAAAGCTAAAAAAAAGATACGTACCACTATGTCATGAATGGACTGTATGACTCTCCCTCTAAAATCTCTATTAGGCTTTTCCGTGAATTGCTGCATAAATAGTTTTTGGTCATACCTTGTTTGTTTTGGTCGGTTAATATAACTGATCAATCATTTATAACACCAGAGAATTATTTACTTGACAAGAAAAATGCTACCCGTGACGAAGGGTTGCAAAAGAATGAGCCTCGATCGCCCTCTTTCTTTCACATTATACGGATAGCAACTGGGTGGCATTCACAAATTATTCTTGGATTTTATAGTAATTTATTTATACTACCTGTAAATAAGCGTGGAACGTAGGGTTGGTCATTACAGATCTTGCCCCATGTTACACCACTAATGAGGAACAACAAGATGTTGTGGGCCATAATAATCGACTTTCCCCCTTTCTTTCTTGTCAACTTTAAAAAAAAACTCAGGTAAGTTCAAACATGAAACAGTGTCAACTAAAACCACGAGATTTACGCATTTCCCCTTCCTCGTGAATATTGCATTTCTGATAAACATACAGATATAAACAAAACTTTATGTTTGAGCTTGGCAAATATAATTTAATGAAGTGCTACAATGGAATAGCTGGGGCCACCTCATAACAACAACAAATATCCTGGACACAGACTCACTTTTCCCCCTATCTTTAGTATATGTATGGAACCCCTGGTGGCACAAGCAACATAAACTGTTACTTCTTTTAAATGACACGTAATTAATTGAGTATTTTACATATTCACTGAAGCAAAGGCGCGATTTTGAAAAAGTGATAATACATCAGGTAAAGGAAATCCAGGGAAGACACATAAATGGACTTCTCCATCGATTTAAGGGGGCCCCCATACATACATACATTAAAACTTCCTTACAGCAGGAGCAACTTGACCGTACACGTAATCCCACTCCAACTCTTAAGTTCGCCACATTTTCGGAGCAGAGGTCAAGGGGCGTTCTTTCACTCGCCGGATTAATTTATCCTACTATTTTCTTGAGGCCCTACATATACTTTTGCAAACTAGTTTCTCATGTAAATTTGACAACATTGACCTTCGCTTTTGGGAGGATAATGTATAGGGTATTAAGTGCAATTGCACACATTATCCCATTCATATTGAGATTTACTGAAAACCCCTCCCTTATAAAATCAGCAGAGGTATAACATCACTGTGCAGTAAATCCGATCTTGCCAAAGTTACACGTACTTATCGACCATATTCACGTAAGGACTACTGAAAGAATAGAAGGACTATCTCAAAACTCTTCTTTTCTACGTTTGAAAACGTCTTCTTATTAGTCCTGAGTCTTCGAACCGTATATTCATGAGAGAAGACAGAACTGGTTTTTAAGATTATTGCATCCCTCACAACGCTCGATTTTACTATGTACTTCTCTGCTATTTTTTTTTGATATCTGAAACTTCAAGACAAAATCACTTCACTTTTATCGGACCAGTAGTCATCATGGAGGCTGTGAATTTGTGTCCATCGTAAGCCTGCTCTTACGTCCTGATTTTTATGCGTATTATTTTTTATATAATGAAGGTATAAGCAGTTTCCTTTCGTCTTGAGCTTGCGTTGATGATACTCGAAACATTTGTCTAGGTAGTTATTATACTATAACTCCAAGGAACAAATCTTATCATTCTCTATATAACATATTGAGTCTCTTGAGTGCGCTCAACTTTTCATCAGCCATAGCTAAAAAAAAATACATATGATTGGTTGCATTTTTGAAAAGTTGAAATGCTGTATGTATTGCAAATTAAAAGGTACATCACTATAGTGAATCATCTCCTGGGCAAGACTACTCTAATCTACATCGCCGTCGATATATGCCTTTTTCCGTTCACAAAATGTGTCCGGTTGTTGATATTGCATCTATGCATCATACAACACTGTTATTACTTTCGAAGCTGACGATATGATGTTCACAATTCCAACAGCAGAAACACTAGCTATTAAACCTACTCCTGTATTTATTTTCATGTTGCTGATAGTATAGTACATTGTTTTTGCTTTCCATTGTGACAATCAAATCAAGCAGTTTTTTCACCACGTACAAGTATTCCGTAAATTGATGGCACTTCAGAAGAAAGAAACGATATTTACATTTATCGGGAACAATACAGGTTGAATCCTCAGCTCGAAGTCCGTACATATGTAAAGCAAATGCAAATTTCATACGTATTCTTCTTACATTTTTTTCTAGTTATTGTATACTGAAAAAACGTACATAGATATGGCATTGCAAAGAGATTGATATGTAAGTAAAAAGATCAGTGGCATCATTAGTACATAAAGGTTTCTTTATTAGTATTAGTTTAGTATTATTATAAGTGTAAAAAAAGTAAAGTAAAAGAAAGAGTGAGGGTGTGCGTGCTTGTTTACCATCCGTGCTTGAATGCAAGAGAAGACATGATCAATGTCAATACAAAGAAGATGAGGTTAAAGATAGTACGAATAATTTTGTGTTCAACAAACAAGACGGCAATAGCGTAGATGATGGTGATGACAAAGAAAATCCATGAGAGAACACTTAAGGCTTTTGTGGAAGCAGCACCAAAAGCATTTAAAGATAAAGAGATGAGCAACATGAGCGCATTGTCTCTAACAGCGGTAAAAGAGTTACCAATACGAGACTATTATACAAAGACCGAATTCACATTAGTATTGCGTTTTATACGACGAGGGAATAGATGCGTGACTTACCAAGAATCCACCAGATTTCTTATCACCCATCTCGGCGTCAGAGATATCAGTGGTAGTTTCAAATAAAGGCTTGACCATGTAAAGAGCACCCAAGACGATAGAGAGAATATAAAGGGTGATCCATGCGCTCTTGACAGAGCCAACTTGAAGGTAGTTATCGATTCCGATCATTGTTATATTAATAGTTTAAAAAGTTATTTAAATTGAACAATGAAAAATCACATTAGAGACAGACAATGTTGCCTTTATTTATACTCTTTTTTGGCCCGAGCGCAGCAGCAGGTGAGTGGAGTTTGTTTTTCTAAAGAATGATAAGGATAAGAAACAGACAAGCTGACTTTTGATCCCACTTTAAACATGTTTGATGGTATAGTGTGTTTCGATGATAGGATGCTGATCCAGATATCATATAATCCGTGAATTGAACTTCTATTTACGGATCTTTCGCAATATGTTTGATTAAAAGTGCTTCACATCGAATATCATATCCTGAAAGGCTGCATTGTTCATACGTAGAAATCAAGAAAATGCCATGGCATAACTAAAGTTAATTTTTCGGTAAGCGTAACCGTAGCGGGGCCTGATACCGTCGCCACTTGTTTTTTTTGGGGCCATTGAAATTCCGCATACTTCATCGTCTGTAAGATTGACCGTTATACTGGCATTATTTTTATCAAGAATGAGAGTCCAGAAATAAACCGTAGGTGTTATGTATATATGAATCAAAAACCTTATCTATTTTAAAAATGATTACATCACAAATCATGAAGTTAAAGGTGTATGTACTGATCGCGTGCAATGTAGTTACACAGTGATCAAATCAGAGAGTGATTGCGATCATTGACATATTGCGTTTATAGCTCTTGTTTTTCAAAGACTATTTTTAAAAAGTACATCAAGATAGTAAGACATTGTGAGTGCTGAGCAACTTGAGTGTATTTATCTGATACGTAACTGTAGGAATTTTGGTTTATCCATCCATTGGAAATAGGTACACTTTTCCATTATTGATTTTGATTCCATGGAAATGATATGCCCAATGAAATCCACCGCATTATTCGTACATAACCTTATCCTGCAAGTTAAAGTAAAATTGATATATATTATATGTAAAAGGTGCTCATCTCAGTCGCTATATCTCAATTGCACCTATTTGTTGCTTGATGAACTAGATCTACGTGTATGTACGTGCGTCGTAATGAGTATCTTTTAAGTACACACGTACAATCATCCACTTATGTATATCAAAGTTCAGTCTCCACTCAGGTCCTTACGTACATTTGTAAAATTTAGCTGCTGCTGCTGCTGCTGCTGCCTGTATACCCGCCTTTAGTAAAATGAAACTAAAATACAACTTTTTTTATTCTTATTTTTAAAAATCAGGAAACAAATTTCTATATGGATCATTTTGACCCACCACACCGTACTGTTCTTGAGTTTCTGGATATTTATCAAAATGACTGGCATCACCTTCCCCACGGATCTGAGGTACGTAAGGAGCGCGAATTTGACGTGCCAAAATACGATTGAAATCCACACCCGTAAACCAACCATGTCTTTTGATATCGTCGCTGCCCGCTTTCAAATTACCAAATCGTTTTGTCAAATCAGGCGTTAGTAGACGCTTCAACAAGTCTTTTCCATTGGCGTCAAAGTATTGTGGCCATTTGATTTTACAGGCGAGAATCTTTTCGTATAATTTCAAATGGTCGTCGTCAAAAAATGGAGGATATCTGAGCGTATAAAAAAAAAAAAGTGAGTACCGAGTTTGTAGTGATGAGTGGGATGGATATAAAAAGAGACTTACCCTGCCAACATTTCATAAATAAGTACACCTAAACTCCACCAATCCACTGCCTTTCCATATCCTTTGGACTGAATAATTTCAGGCGCTACATAATACTTAGTAAATACCATGATTCATCTGTTTAACCCACCAACTTACCCAAGTAATCTGGAGTACCACACAAAGTCCAAGTAATATCAGGCACATATTTTGCAAAACCAAAATCCGTAATCTTGATGTGTCCTTGTGCATCCAGTAATAGATTTTCAGGTTTCAAATCACGATAGATCATATCTTTTGAGTGCAAGTATTCAATGGCAAGAATAACCTCAGCGGCATAAAATTTAGCCACATGATCTGGAAACCTCTGTGATCTTCTTAATACCGAAAATAACTCACCACCAGGCACGTAATCCATCACCATATATAAATTATTTGAATCTTGAAAAGTGCCCCACATATTCACCAAGAAAGGATGAGCCACGGATTCCAAAATATGTTTCTCGTTGTTTGTATGTTCTACTTGTTTGAGTCGAATCACTTCGGTCTTTTTTAATACTTTCATTGCATAAAAACGAGAATTGACTTTGGATTGGATCAAGTGAACTCGACCAAAAGAACCGGTGCCAAGGGTGCGGGATATATTAAAGTCATCAAGTTTAAGTCGAGGTCGATTCACTCGTTGATGGATAATCGTTTGATCATTGTAAACCGCTGTGTAAGCTTGACGCATCGGTTGTGCTGTAGTAGTAGTAGTACTAGCAGCAGTTGTGGTGTTTGTAGTAGAAGCAGTAGCAGAAGGAGTGCTATTAAAAGAAGAAGAAGATGATGATGGTACTTCTTGCTGGTTTGTCAGTTGAGATACTTGCATTTGCTGTGGTTGTGGGAGTTTCATAGTAGTATCAGTCATCTTTTTAATATCTACACAATAAAGAAAATTAATATTCCGTTTAAACTTGCTTGCTTGCTTGTTCATCACCATGATGACTTACCTGGTGCTTTGTTTTCGATTCTTTGTGTCTTTGCATCTCGATTATCGTCTTCTAACCAAGGTCTTTTTTGACCCACGTCGAGATTAGAGGTATTTGACACGATGGGAGGTAAAAAGACGTTTTCAGACTGTGTTTGAGTTTGTGCTTGTGGTTGTGGTGGTGCATTCACTTTCTTGTCCAAAGTATTATAAAATGCTGACATGATAAATGAGGCGCGTCTTTTTTTTTTCTTTCTCTCCCTTAACACTGAAAAAGGAATAAGAAAAACAAAGAAAGGAAGAAGAAAAGAGAGTGGAAAGTAAGGAGGGTTTGTAAATAAGGTGGAAAAAAAAAGTTTTTCTACTGTATTTGGTAAAAAAAAAAAAGAGGGAGTATAAAGAAAGAGGCCATGCTGATAGGTGGGTTTGTAGGGAATTGTAAGCTCAGCATAAGCGTACAATGATCTTTTTTATAAGGTGTTTTGCATGAATATGTTTCAAATGGTATCATTGTGCGTTCAGATTTGTATTGTTAGGAAGGTCTGTGTCGTAATCTAATATTGAATACGACGATTCTTTTTCTTTGACAATATAGCTAGTGTGTACGTAACGTACACACTTGACACGATGGGAGGTAAAAAGACGTTTTCAGACTGTGTTTGAGTTTGTGCTTGTGGTTGTGGTGGTGCATTCACTTTCTTGTCCAAAGTATTATAAAATGCTGACATGATAAATGAGGCGCGTCTTTTTTTTTTCTTTCTCTCCCTTAACACTGAAAAAGGAATAAGAAAAACAAAGAAAGGAAGAAGAAAAGAGAGTGGAAAGTAAGGAGGGTTTGTAAATAAGGTGGAAAAAAAAAGTTTTTCTACTGTATTTGGTAAAAAAAAAAAGAGGGAGTATAAAGAAAGAGGCCATGCTGATAGGTGGGTTTGTAGGGAATTGTAAGCTCAGCATAAGCGTACAATGATCTTTTTTATAAGGTGTTTTGCATGAATATGTTTCAAATGGTATCATTGTGCGTTCAGATTTGTATTGTTAGGAAGGTCTGTGTCGTAATCTAATATTGAATACGACGATTCTTTTTCTTTGACAATATAGCTCTATTAAATTGGAAAGCGTATAGAGTTTCCTTCTTCAATTTTATAGATTGGACGCCAAAGAATTTGATTTTCAGAAAGGTGTCAAATTCTGTATTCAAGTGGAAACTCGCAATATACTTGAACTTAAACATCGTTCAATTAATTTACTTGGTGCCACCGTCAATTATTTTATTTGCATCAATATCGTATTGACCGGAAGACGCCTCAAAAACGACCCGCTCTTTCTTTCTGCTATCATATTCCATCCCATCTACGTATCCTTGTCTTCGAAAAAGTAGTTTAAATATTATTAACTAAACGATCGAGTTGAGTAGGAAAATAGGACACTTGACCTTTATTATCCCAATTTTTTTTTCACTTGAAACAGAATCACCATCATCCAAACCAAATCTTGTCCTTAAAATAAAGTTTTTTAGGCTATTTTCGGATGAAATGAACAATTAATAAAAGCAGTAATGGGAATTTCTTCAAATTTAATCATCTTCTCACGATTCGTAACTTCCCCTTAAAAAAAAAGATCGTAACTATCTTATCTTTTGGCAGCAATTGTATTATGTTCTTGTCAAGTGGATCCAGTCATTGGTTCATGTAGCATGGTGGTACAATAAAAATCAATGCTGCTTTAAAATTGAAATTAAGCTTTGGGTTACATACACGTTCTGACAGATGTAAATCATTTTGCCTCTACATTTCACGTATGCTAATTTGGCATTTTACGATAGATTTGAATTTATGAAAACATAAATTACCTCAAAAAATGCGTTTCTTCATATATTCAAATGTAAACGTAGGAGCTGCTATTTTTATCTGCTCTATGTAAAATTTGATATGCCGAAGCACCAATGGTGCATGAATAGGATCGTTCATTCAAACATAGACTTCCTCTTTGGAAACCTTGTACATTAAAGAAGAATACATGTCCATTTAATTTCTAGGGACCTGCTATAGCTAAATGTAATAATATGCTCTAGGTGGAGGATTCATGGAATTACTTGCTGCGGTAAAATTGCTCTTCAACGTGGCAAGACATAACAAAAGTACGTGTTATAGAAATCCCGGTATATAACATGATTTTTCGAATCTCTTGCTTCGTCTCTTTTATATCCTTAGTACGTTTTCGAGCAAATTTAGAAATGTTTTTATTCGATTGGTTCTATAATATTCTTACTTCTCTCGGTATTTCAAGTGGCACTTTGGTGTCCGTTCTTTAACTAAACAAGCTCACTCTATAGGACTATTCAATAAACAAGCTAAAATACTCTTCTTGGGCTTAGACAATGCGGGAAAGTCAACACTTTTGCACATGTTGAAAAGTGGTAGACTAGCTGCGTTGAATCCAACCAGTCAACCTAGTAAGGTCAAATAAGCTTGATGTAATTGTGTACAGTCACTGATTCTTCTGGGATATTTTTTTCGTTATGTAAATTATAGCGTCAGAAGAACTAAGTATAGGGAATATCACTTTTACCACTTTTGATCTTGGCGGTCATCTTCAAGCAAGAAGATTATGGAGAGATTATTTCCCTGAGGTGTCTGGTATTGTTTACATCATCGATACAACTGATGTGAATAGACTGGAAGAATCAAAGCGCGAATTGGATGCGTTACTTTCCATGGAAGTATTGAATACTGTCCCGTTCTTAATATTGGGTAACAAAATTGATACAAAGAATGCCATCAGCGAATTCGATTTGAGGCTTCACATGGGTCTGCCACAAGGTTCAACCACAGGCTGGGTACGTGAATATATGCACATGATGATTCTATATTCTAACATTCACTGTAATACTTAGGATCCCTCCCCGCTTCATCAAAATGTACGTCCTTTGGAAGTATTCATGTGTTCTGTTGTCATGAAACAAGGCTATGGTGATGGTTTTCGTTGGTTATCTCGACACATTTGATATATATCTTTTATTACTATTACTACTATATATTAATGATCAAATCTATTCTAACTTTTTTGTTGTTGATGTTCCTTCTTATTTCCCCTTTTATTGTGTACTGATTAATCCAAGCCGAATAAATAGTATGCAAGTTGAACAGTTCCGAAAATAATCTATTTCATTGTTTAAAAAAAAAAAAAAAAAAAAAAAAAAAGGTGTGAGATACATTAGCTATAAAGTATCTTACACAGGGACTTACGGGTTGCCAAACGACTAAATAACGAACGCCATCTAACAGGTTGAGGTAAAGTTGCTGTTGTGTATCCCAACTACAGAAACATACTATTGAATGACTCAATCTTTCCTAAATAGCAATGTATACTTACGGGTTACGCTTAAACTGGTTGAGATCCACCTTCTCCTTACTGCGAACAACAATCAATATATCAATCATGCACAGTGACTGCTAGTAACTTACCAGTATGGACAAATATCCTTCTTTCCAATCATCACCCAACCTCGAATACACTTTTCGTGGAAGACATGCTTACAAGTTAATTGATGAACTGGATCATCAGCAAACATAGGGCGCATGGCTGGATCATTATGCAAGCCAACTTGACCTGCGCTAGCAGAAGTAGCATGACCACACACAGCACAAATGCCTTCTCCCAAGTACTTGTTGGGTAATCCATCCTTTGAATAATAACCAATGGTTGCTGCCATTCTATCCGAACAAATTTCCACAAAGTCTCTACCCAGCACACTATTGATTTTTTTTTTCAGCGATTAATGGGTACACTATTTCCATCATGGCTCATACATAACTATTACTTTACCCAAAATAAAGACCATAGGAAAGGAAAATGATGCCTACTTGCATAAATCCAGGATCAAGTCCGAAAAGTGCAGCAATGCCAAAAAAGACGGCAAGAATAATCAAGTAACCAATCAATCCCACAACAAAAGATACATTGTACACCACTGTGTACCACTTGTAAACCATACGTGGTGTCATGGCTTCCAAGGGTTGTCTTGTAGCTCTATAAAGCACTATGCAAACGTTGAATTTCCATGTCGCCCCTGTGTATTCACCTTTTTCTTACCGTATCCATTCAACGCGGAGAACAGGGCCCAGAAGACAAGGAAACGATACCACTCTGCATAGAACCCAAACAACATGGGGAAAAAGTAGAGCCCACTTAGACTCACTGCTTGGTATGACTTGTAATGTCTCTTCTTCCAGTACAGAATCAAGAACTGTGAAGCAAATAACGCAAACAAGAGAATGAACGCCATCAATTCATGCTGCGACTCATGACCTATTGGACGCTTTGTTAATTAACCGTCATTACTAGATACACCTTTTAATTACCTTTGTGTTCTTTATTGTATTGTAACTGCATGTTGTAGCTATTATGTACATAAAACGTAAGTGAGTCAACCTTATTCAACTCCTTCATCGCAAAGGCGATCTTTACTTTTCAAGTTGCTGCTCAGTCAAACCTGCTATCTGCTCATCTGTTAATTTTCCTTCCGTCCACGCTTCCATAAAGCTATGGTCACGATGCTCCCCATAATCTACATTCATCTTTTTTTCTCGAAATTGAACAAAATAAAAAAAAAGGTTAAAAAAGGAAAAAAGCGTAAAACGAGAAAGGGCACAAATAATATTGTGTTCCGTTTTGATTCGTTCTCTCACTTCTTTTCTTAAAAAAATTCGATGACAGGAAGACTACCGTTCGTAGATATGATTACAAGTAGTAACGGGTCTCTGGTGATGGTGGGTCTTTTATTGCTGCTGAGAAGTAAGAGGGGATAAAGTAAAATGCGGGTATTATGTAAGCGGGATTGAATGCAGCAGCTGGTTGGACTGTGTAACTTTGGTCGCACAAGATACAGAAGCATAGAGCGGTATCCTTATTACTGGACTTGCGATTGCAGACTACCGCACATCATTTATTTCTTTTAAACGAAGGAAGAAAATCACAAGAGAACGATAGAGAGTTATAACGTAGACCTAGCTTGTGGTGCTAATATGTATCAATGCAAATCGATATTTGCTTCATTTATTTTGAGATATTGCTGTATTATATTTTCACGTAAAACTTGCGTGTCACGGCTTTTACATATGAAAAGCTTCACCAGCAACTCTTTTGTTATTTGAAAAAATGATACATAGAATTCTGTTGAGCTTTCAATGGCGATGGGCTCTTCAATGGGATTATTTGCTCCAAAGATAGTGTTTGTATTATCTGTATTCCGTACAATCCACCAGTGACTAGCAGCTCCACCCGGCCATAAAGGATGATGATTTCATTCCACGTTGTTCGCTTGAATGATTTCTGTACAATTTTTGCGATCGTTTGTTAAGAATATTTCATGTATTATCTTAAATAAGGCATCAACCTGTGTTACGAAGATCCAGGTATCATCACAAATTCAATCGAATTTCGGTGCTGTTGTATTGATATAACTGTGGATGGTCTCCATTTCAAAATGCTGAGAGACTAAACACGCTTGATCCAAGGAAAGAGAACCGCGGCTTGTATGCGGAACTTTTATCGACAGTGTTTTGAAATACACCGGGGCTGATGTGCGATATCGTTTGAGCTTTGCAAACTCATTATGACATATGATCTCATTAGGGCGTCTCTCATTTTGTCGAGAGCACTCTCGACCTCCACCGGTGTCTCATACATATTGTACTTTCTTCTGTTTTTTGACCTTCCGTTTTCCCTTTACCCTGCGTCTAATATCCAGAGTCTCCAATTAACAAAGAATGGGAAAAAAGAGTCCTGATACAACCGTGAAGATGACATGGACTGAGAAAAGTCTTGATAGCTGTACACCACTGTATTTATTAAGAATGCACTTGATGTAGGGAAAAAATCCTATATGAGAACGTTCATAATAGAGGAGACATAAGCAAAAAAAAAAAGAAGAAAAGCAGAAGAGGAAACACTTTTGGGTCAATATTTACAGAAATATAAGCTAATTTATTAAGAAAGAGTGATTTATTACGTATTAATTGTACAATCAAGTTTATTCGGGAAGTGGATACTCACTATTTTGTATCGTATTTTACATGGTACGTACTTCAATCCCTAATTGTATGGTTATGTACGATTTGGCAATCTTAAATACGTATAATTCCTCTTTATCTAGCGTCACTCGGCTAAAATATATGCAGCGTTCTAATGCTTATCCGATCCTTGTGAAATATCTCGATTATGCTATAAACGCATACAGTTAATCAAAAGAAAGCTTACCGTGAATACAGCTGTAATGCATACTAGTAGCAATTTTATTTTCAAAAAAATTATGAATGAGGTTTATGTACATTATAAAATTATTATGTGCAAAACTTAAAGTCCTCCTAGAAGACCACCGTTATTATCGTTAGTGGACTGAACATCGCCACCTAAAACGTTACCCACAATGGGTAATCCACCAACGACAGAGCTTCTGCGTTCCCATTCGCTGTTCTCAGACTTCGAATCTTCACTGGTTACTCCCTCAGTGTATTCAGCTGTCTCTTGTTCATTATCAACGCTTTCACCGTTCTCCGTAGCAGTTAAAATTGCATCTACTTCAGTAAAATCGTCTTCAGTAGTATTTCCTTCAGTGGCGTTTTGTTCCTCATCTTCATCTTCCTCCTCCTCACCCGCCTCTTCATAACGACGAGTGAGTGCACGTTGACGACGAATGGCAGAAGCTACCTTCTCGGAAATAGAAAACCTTCGTTTTTTTAAAGCAGGTTTCGACTCTTGGCCAGAGGCAGCAGTTTTTTTTTTTCAATAGGCCTAGAATATCGCAAGCCGTTAGTGCTCCCTCTGCAATGTCAAGAGTGGCAGATCCAGCAGCATTAAGGCCTCCTTTAATTTGTTTTGTGCCAAGTTTCAAACCTTGATCCACTTTAGTAATATCAGACAGACCATCTCTGTTATTTCCATTGATAGAGGTTGATCCTTGCACTGCTGATGACGATCGTAGCCCTGGTCCGGCATTGACAGCACGACCGTTACTTTTAAAAGTGGTAAGAGCAGCATTGGCAGCTGTCGTGAGAGCAGCAGCGACAAGACACACAGAAATGAAATGTAGCTGCATATTGATATTGAAATAGTATTTGGAATGCTTTGAATTTAAAGAAAATCAATTAGGTACGTACATAAGAAAAGCTAACCTTTATATACTATTGTGTAATAATTTGCACAAAGGAAGCAGCACACATACCTGCGTGTAGCGTTCACTTGTTGCATATCAATAGCCCACAAAAGCGATGTATCACCTCCGCTGTTGAGCACTCCTTATTTCGTGTTGCCAACTTTTTTTTTTTGAAAAAAAGGTGATAATCAGACATTCATTGTGCATGTATACGCTGAGCATATTACTTATTAGATGATAAGATGTCAACTAAACGCTTCCAAAATGTTTTTGCAGAAAGGAAGCTATACTCACACAGCGCGTTTTATTTATATTATCAAGTGGATTTTGTACGCAATTTTATCTCAATCAGTTTAAAGACGAAAATATCAGAAGTGGTGAGCTGCATATGTAGATCGGTTTAAATTTTTTTTTAGTGCATAAAGCACAATACATAGAGATTCTATGAGTTTTTTCCAAGTCTTTGAATACGCTCTCTCACCTTTGGACAGACAATCATGCAAAAGCTTTATAATGGTAGATTTAGACTTTAAATAAAAAAGACCTACGGTCCCGTTACATAGCCATTTCGTTTGATATATTTGAAAGTGCGTTCACCCACATCCCCAATTGCTCTCCTTTGCTAAAATCAAGTAAATGCTCTCTACACCTGACTGCATAATCTATCACAGTAATTTATTCTACGTATTTCAGGTTTTGCACCCTAACCTTATTCATACTCTAAAATTTAACCGTACGATCAATTGCCTCATTGTACGCGTTTTCATGGAAACAACTGATGGGGCGCGACACAGCAGGTGGATTTTATTTCATGTATTGCGGCGGTAGTAATTGGTATCATAGCACTCGATTATAATCTGAAAAGGAAAAGTTTGATAACCCCCTCTCCTCCACTATGTATTTGTATTACAATCATTACATATTGTTTCAACAAAATCAGGCAACTAGTGTTCCACTGACGCTCATGGCACAACAATTAATCGCTGTCGTGAGAACGACAACAAGGGTGAGACTGATTTAGATGGATTTGGAATGCATACGTGTGTAAAATAAGATGCAAGTGTGGGTGATCGCTGTAACAAATTAACTGTTAGTACACATCTTCTCCTGTGATGATTTATTACAAGAAGAATTCTTAATTCAAAAACTCAATTTAATTTCAAGCTGTTTACTTTCTCTTTGATGTCAACTTAAGTAGATCTAGAGGTAGGGGATAGTAAACAAGCATATGGCAGTATAAAAAAAGCTACATACACACTACGCTTGTAGCAAGATAAACACATACATGAATTTGCATAATTAAACGTATACGTAAACAAAAGTTTTACTAAGGACACTTATATGATTTATTTTCGCTCAAGAGCAACGTAATGCGATTTAAGAGTATTGCCTACAGTATGTATATAGAAAAATTAAAGATGACCAAAGATACCACTGGTACCCGCGCCAGTGGATGGACTACCACCAAGGATGACACCGACAACAGGTAGACTACTAATGATAGTATCGCTTTCAGCAATGGAGCTTCTGCGTTTCAACTCGGAAAATTCGGATACAGTATATTCACTTGTTTCCCATCCATCCTTTTCAGCAATTCCATCTTTGTTAGCAGAAGAAGTATCACTTTCAGCAGCTTCTAATGGTTCCTCCTCAGTGTATTCTTCTTCAGCAGAATCTTCCTCCTCATCTCCGTTTTCATCCTCGTCTTCCTCCTCCTCATCAGCCTCTTCACCATAGAGATTCTATGAGTTTTTTCCAAGTCTTTGAATACGCTCTCTCACCTTTGGACAGACAATCATGCAAAAGCTTTATAATGGTAGATTTAGACTTTAAATAAAAAAGACCTACGGTCCCGTTACATAGCCATTTCGTTTGATATATTTGAAAGTGCGTTCACCCACATCCCCAATTGCTCTCCTTTGCTAAAATCAAGTAAATGCTCTCTACACCTGACTGCATAATCTATCACAGTAATTTATTCTACGTATTTCAGGTTTTGCACCCTAACCTTATTCATACTCTAAAATTTAACCGTACGATCAATTGCCTCATTGTACGCGTTTTCATGGAAACAACTGATGGGGCGCGACACAGCAGGTGGATTTTATTTCATGTATTGCGGCGGTAGTAATTGGTATCATAGCACTCGATTATAATCTGAAAAGGAAAAGTTTGATAACCCCCTCTCCTCCACTATGTATTTGTATTACAATCATTACATATTGTTTCAACAAAATCAGGCAACTAGTGTTCCACTGACGCTCATGGCACAACAATTAATCGCTGTCGTGAGAACGACAACAAGGGTGAGACTGATTTAGATGGATTTGGAATGCATACGTGTGTAAAATAAGATGCAAGTGTGGGTGATCGCTGTAACAAATTAACTGTTAGTACACATCTTCTCCTGTGATGATTTATTACAAGAAGAATTCTTAATTCAAAAACTCAATTTAATTTCAAGCTGTTTACTTTCTCTTTGATGTCAACTTAAGTAGATCTAGAGGTAGGGGATAGTAAACAAGCATATGGCAGTATAAAAAAAGCTACATACACACTACGCTTGTAGCAAGATAAACACATACATGAATTTGCATAATTAAACGTATACGTAAACAAAAGTTTTACTAAGGACACTTATATGATTTATTTTCGCTCAAGAGCAACGTAATGCGATTTAAGAGTATTGCCTACAGTATGTATATAGAAAAATTAAAGATGACCAAAGATACCACTGGTACCCGCGCCAGTGGATGGACTACCACCAAGGATGACACCGACAACAGGTAGACTACTAATGATAGTATCGCTTTCAGCAATGGAGCTTCTGCGTTTCAACTCGGAAAATTCGGATACAGTATATTCACTTGTTTCCCATCCATCCTTTTCAGCAATTCCATCTTTGTTAGCAGAAGAAGTATCACTTTCAGCAGCTTCTAATGGTTCCTCCTCAGTGTATTCTTCTTCAGCAGAATCTTCCTCCTCATCTCCGTTTTCATCCTCGTCTTCCTCCTCCTCATCAGCCTCTTCACCACGACGAGTAAGTGCGCGTCGACGACGGGTGGCAGTGGCAGCTCTTTTGGAATCAGGGAGACTACGTTTAGTGTCGGGATGGATAATATAGGTATCTCCAACACGTTCAACCCTTTCTTCTTGTGTTGGAGCAGGGTCTTCAGTAATAACACGTATACCACCATTACCAGAATAATCGATTCTACCAGCTTTGACGACCGTCACGAGAAAAGCAACAGTGAGACCGAGGGAGATGAGCTTGAATTGCATATTCGTAAGTAAAAATATTATTGATTGTCAGAATGGGAAATAATTAGGTGTTGAAATTAGACTTCTTTATATAAAATTTTCTGTGATGATTTGCAATGCATAGGAGAGCATCGCGAACACGCATTTATGCAGTGCTTATCCTTGCTTTATATACCTTTTTTTAACCCCTACTGTCTACCTAAAAACCACGGAGAGCATAAATAGCCGCCAGCAAATTTTCTAAGATTATGTATTTTTACGAGACTAGCAAAGATTTATGAAAATTACAATTTTTTCACAAAAATATAATATTATAAACACAAGATACGTACATTCGATTTGACAGATTTTTCTTTCGAGGCTGATAAATGTGTGTTGATCTCATTACAATAATCTCTTCGGTTTTTAGATTTCGGTTTTTAGATTATATTTGTAAATCATTACATTATTATTTGCTTCATTTATCTATGCAACAAAAAAAGGGGTGGGGCATATGTGAGTTGTATTGCAACATGTAATGTATTTTATTTTAGACTAAGAAGAACAAACGCAGATATAAGCTTTTATCATTGTATAAACGACAAACGAAGATCACCAAATGTTTGATCCATGTCTGAGACATAATTCTCTTTTGTGACCTGAAGGCTGACTTTACATAATAACGCGGTAGTCAGTATACCTCCGATCTCAGATGCTCCACTTGGAGCTACGCTTTACATACTTTTGACCAAAGCTCTTTTGAATATTAACTTTTAGGATAGAGAATACATACATTAAAAGAAAGGCGCTTTTATGGCCCCTGAAAATGACAAATAAGTTGATCTCGTTAGCCTGTACATGAATAAGGACGTAGTCCATTGTTAGAGAGTATATTGCGACCGTATAATCCAACATTTTTCCCTGTTTATCAAGCTATTCGTGTCCGTGTTTCAATTATGTCGGCTTCCACACAAACCCACCTTCTTATTTCATCAAGCTAAGTATCTCCCACCAATTTTAATCCACTCAGTAATATACAAATATGCATAGAAAGATGGATTGAGTCCATAAATTGGTGGTATAAATCCAATATTGCTATTTCTCTGAAAGACACCTTGTCAAACCAACCTCTCAGATGGCCTATTGACACTTATCACTTTCTTTACATGTTTAAGAAAAAGACAATTCTTTGTGATTGAGATAAGTACTATGCAGAACTGATTTGCCCCGCAATGCACGATTAAGGATTGGCGTTGTAAAGACCTCGATTTTCTAATTATCTACGAATAAGAAAAAACCTCTGCAAAATGATGGATTTTGATTTATGGTGAGTACATACATGCATAGTGATGACCGCCTATGTATCTCAGTTAGAAGTGTTATTGGCTTCCGTTTAGGAGTAAATGATATGTAGAAAATATCAACGGAAGACTGGTGATTGCTCTTTAGATTGAAGAGACTTGGTATGCCAATATATATGTAAGCATGAAGTTAGGTTAACTTCACGTCGCATTTCTTTTAGTATTTAAGCTGCGTTCTTCTTACATGAATTTCAGGACATCACTGAAGTGAGTTTATGGGTGGTATGTACCTTCGATAATATGGTTACATAGTGGGTTCGGCTCCCATTTCACACTCTTGAAGTGACAAAGCAATTCTCAATTTTCACTTTGCATTTGAACAGAGCTTTTTTCTAATGTTTTTAAAATTCGTACAAATCAAGTCGATAAAGCACTTTCGGAGTAACATTCATTAAAAATCAACTTGATACTTTTAGTAATCAATCTGTCTCAAAGTGATATTTGCATTGCACTGTTCGGACGCAATAGTGAATGAATAAACGATGCATGTTCGATACGTAGAATTGAATACAAAGCAGTTAGACGATGTTGCTGCTTATCTATTGAGTAAAAATTGAATTTATAACGTTTATTTTAAATGAATTTTGATATGCATACATGAGGCAAGAAGTATATCGAGTTTAATTATCTGGTTTCACGTTTGTGTCATTTCGCTATCGGGATGCACCTCCGCATGATAGAAAATACCGCGAAATGGCACCACCCACAGGCCCCTTAATTATATAAAAGAGAGACATTCTCTTGGTAGATACCATCTAAATGTGCCCTATTCACAATAAGAATATAAGCACTCTATTGCTTTTATATGAGCGGGTTAATACTACCTATGATTGTATTTACAGGACAATGAAAAAAAAAGCTGATGATTTTTAATTTTATAGCCCGACTCTATCCCTATAAATCAAGTGTGCAACGTTCTAATCTTTTTCCTCTTTCTCTTTTTGACAAAAAGGAATCCCTTACACTACCAACATGTCTGCCAAACTTTTCACTTACGAAGAAATCGCCAAGCACAACTCCAGAAGCGATCTCTATATGGTCATTGAAGGCAAGGTGTATGATATTACTACTTTCCAAGATGAACATCCTGGTGGTGAGGAAGTCTTGCTCGATGAAGGTGCCAAGGATGGTACTGCTGCCTTTGACGATGTTGGACATTCTCAAGATGCTCGCGATATGCTTGAAAAGTACTATATTGGTGACGTTGATCCTACTGTAAGTCTTTTGATGGTGGGAGTTGTTATCAGTTGTATTAATTTATTTGTTGTCGTGTAGTCCAAGCCTGTCAAGGTCACTAGACAAGACGAAGTTGTTCATGACAGTCCCCAGGGAAAGTAAGTATTTTTTTGGAGGAAGGATATAGATCAAATGTACTCATTTCTGTGGTTTATAGCCCTCTCCGTATTTTAATTCCTTTGGTTTTAATTGCTGCTTACGTCTACTACAACTTCCTTGCTTAAATCAACTACTACTACTCGACAAAATACCAATAATAGACCACATATATTTATTATAATTTTCATGTTTTCTTCCTAACAACCAAACAGCATATTATTAAAAAAAGGAAAAATCTACTTACTACATCATGATGAAAAGAGGATGATGACGATATGAACGTGAATTGCTTGTGATTGAATGAGCGTGCAAGGAGAGAAGTTTTCACAGAGAGAGAGACAGAGAACACGGACAACGCTATGATTGGATGGATCGCCCCATTTCCTGGGTGATCCCAAAAATTACGCGGGTCTCTAAATTGTGAAAAGAAGTTGGCATTCTCCTTTCTCAATGTAAAAAGGATGGCTTTCTTTAAAGATGGATTGCCGTTTGAGATGGTGCTGGGGCAAATACTTTTTGTATCCATGGAAACATGTTTTACAGATATTTCTTTTACATCATCGGAGAGAGATTTCATCTTAATTTGTGTGACAGATAAGTTTAGGAAGTTTGTGTGACGCATCTTACTTTTTACTTTTTTCTTCCTTCTTTCCGTCACACACACACACACACATAAAATGAATCTGACCGAGCACTTGTTAAACTTGGAGCCCGAGAAACTTGAAAAGGCCACCCATCATCCCTTTTTAAAGCAAGTGGGTGAGCTCTCCGTGAAACCCGAGCATTTGAAATCATGGCTTATTCAAGATAGATACTACACTGGAGGGTACGTCAAAATGATGGGTGTGATGATTTCTCGCTTATCTATCTACAACGACCAACGCGAGGCCGAGGATAAAGATACCTCTTATTCCGAAGACAAGGCAAAACGCGTCCTTCAAACCCTCTCTTACGCCTTATCCAACATTTATCGCGAAACCCAGTTTTTCACAGAAATCCTCAACAGAGAGCCTTACAAAAAATGCGTCCAACCCGAGGGACAAAAGCCATGGACAGCGCGATACGTTGAATTTGTCAAAAAAGTGGCTCATGAAAGTGGATATGATCTAGGTGAGGCCCTAGTGGTACTGTGGGCCATGGAAGTTGTTTTTTATCGTGCTTGGAATTATGCCAAAAAGGCCAATGCCAATTCATTTGCTATGGCATTCGGACAAACTACCAATGTGCATACGGAGACTTGCAAGGAGCTCATGACGAATTGGACCATGGAGGAATTCAAAGAGTTTGTTGACGCTTGTGCCTTTTTAGTGGATGAGTTGGATACAAGTGACGCTCGTCGTGTAGCAAGCTTTGAAAAAGTGTTTAGAGATATACTGGACCTAGAAGTGGATTTTTGGAATATGGCATATGATTAACCCAATAAAATAGGTGGTCCAAGTACCAATATTATCATATTCGCAAATGAGCCAGATAGAATGAAATTCTCAAATCTTCAAGTTCATTTCTCTTTTGCTTTTTTTTTTTATATATATTATACCTTTTGTTTTTATTGCGATGCGTAAAAGGGAGACTTGCCTGTGGATATTTCCCGTTAGATGGGCGGTTTTTATGACATCTTTTCTTGTCCTTGTATGAAAAGAGTGTGTTGAATGTATTGTTTTAGCGGTTATTAACTCTCCTAATGATTATTAGACTGTATCTACTTCTTTGATGGCGGCGACATTTTTATACAGAAATCGTAAGTCATCAGTACCATCCATGTCATATCAAGTACACTAAATACCTGTTCTGTTCTACTCGAAAGCCATGATGATTCACCTTGCCATCATTCATCAAATATTGCCTTGGGTGTATATCGTTATTCTCGGTACATAAGTGATAGCAACAATGCAACAAAAAAAAATAGTAAACAAATAATAATAATTTTAATTTAGCTGCAACTAGCATGGTTGGAATATGTGGTTTGCTTGCCGCAACCTCTGTAAGTTTCATCAGACTGTATCTTTTCCAAGTATCCTTATCTATAGAAATATGTATGTAGGGCACACATGGATTCATGGTCTTTTACAAAGTCATGTTTTGGTTCATGACTTTCTTTTTCGTTTATCTTTGGCAAATCATTCTTTTTGTGCTAGCAATAGTTAATCGTGGAAAAACAACAGAGGCATGCATGAAGGCGAATCCTATACAACAACAGCAGCAGATGAACTCAACACAAGAAGATACAAATATGACAATCGAGGGGTACACATCGACAATATTAGGACTCAATTCAGGTGAAACATTTGGACTAGCAACGTGTGATCAAGCCGTAGAAGCGGGAATCACAGGTATCGCAGTCCTCTTGTTTCTCGGTAGTATTTCAATGGTATGTAAAGCAAAATAATTTGTGATCCAGTCAGTATTAACCTTTGTCTTTGTTACGTAGACTTGGTTTGCAGTGATTAATGGAAGATGTGCAAGAAGCTTCGAGAAACACAGCTTTGATTCACACACGCGAAACGCCCACTGGGACGACAACTTGGATCAGTTGCAATCAGCTTACGCCAGAGATAGGAAATACGCACCCACATACCCGTTGAAAGATATGAATCAAAATACAAGTAAATTTTCAAGAGGCTTAATCAAATTGAAACTGAAAAAGAACACTGTCTTTTATTAAAATAAACGATAATTATTTATTCTTCATCAGACATCATGAGTTCTGCTAATTCTCTTTCTTCTTCCTCTGTCATGCCGCCCTTCTTTTGCTCCTCCTCTAATCTTTCTTGTTCTAATCTTTTCAATTTAGCTTCTCTGGTTTCATTGTACTTTTTGATAGCAGCTGCAGTCAGTGCCCATTGTCTGACGGAGCAATCCAAGGAACCACTGTAAAGCGTGGATCCGGATATATCTAAACTGCTCACTTCATCAAAATGGCCTTCAATAGTACACACTAACTTGCTCGACTAAAACAAAGATAGATTAATTGGATGCATGAATGACTTGCAGCTGTAAAAATAGTTACCCCGACGTCCCAGACGCGAATATCATCATCACTTGAGCCTGTCACGATATAAGGACCCGCTAACGCAATGGATTTCACGCGATCAGGATGCTCCAACTTCATATCCGAAACCCCTGTGGTGATATTCCATCGACGCGCTGTCTTATCCGCAGAAGCAGTCCAAAGATCATCTTCCCACACACGCACACAATAAATACTGGTATCATGCCCCTCAAATGTCAACACGACCTTGAAGGTCTCTACATCCCACTTCATCGCTGTACCGTCTGAAGATCCCGAAAAGATGTATTTTCCATCCACAGACACAGCCAAACTCTCGATGGCTCGCTTATGCTTTTTCTCGGCGGCTGTGCAAGTCAAGGTATGGATGTCCCACTTGCGAAGAAAACAGTCAGAGGAACCAGAGTAAAGGGTATCACCTACGAGAACCAAGGATTTCACGAAATCAGTGTGTCCTTCTAATGTCGCCAAACATTCGCCCGTGGTCAAATCCCATTGCTTGATGGTCTTGTCCCAGGAACCAGTGTATAATCGATCTCCGGCAAAAGCCATACAAGTGACAGGACCTTGATGTCCTTTGAACAATTTGACCGTCTTTGATGTCTGCCGTGAAAAAGAATGGGTGAGATCGAGTTCACGTTTTTTTTACCAAGATTGCTCAACTTACTGCCAACGAGATCTTGCGGACAAAGAATCCCGATTCAGCGACGTAGACGTGCTTGCCATCCTGACTCAACTGAATTTCTAAAGCTTTCGAGGAGAGCTTTACTGCATCGCCTTCTGTGTAGTTATATTTGGCTTGCTTTTCTTTTTGCTTTGCAAGCTCTGCATCGGTTTGAAAAAAAGCACCTGATTCCTGACTCACGTTCACCATCTCGTGTTAAATGAAGAAAAAAAAAGGGTGACATTTGCATTTGAAACTCACTATTTATTTGATTTTTTTATAAGATTTAATAAAAGATATTCTCGGCGGCACTGGTGGATTTATGTCTTTGATGCCTACTACTACTGCTGCTGCTGCTTTGTGAAAAGGACGAGTGTCTAGCACTACTACCGTCAGCATTACTTTGACTTCGCTTCAGTAAAAAAGTGTTGGTTCTTGTGTATTTGGGAAATGCAGGCTTATTGGATTGACTAGGTACAGGTGGAGGTGGAATATGACGGGAGTTGGGTTTAGCATTGACAGCATAACGCTGTTGTTGCTGCTCTTCTATGACAAGATCCATGCTGTCGTCACTGTTCTCGTCATCAAATGGACTGACAATCACCTCCTCTGTTGCCTCAACAGTGGGTGTGGGGATATTAAATGGATTACTATGGTCAATGGTTGTTGTTGTGGCTTCTTGGTATCGTAAAGACGGTGATTGATATACAAATTTCTGAGTAAGTAGTAAACTTTGTCCCGTATTTAATTCATGCAGTGAAAGTGATGAGCGAGAAGATTGTAATACTACTTCCTCTGCTGCTGCTGGTTGATTGGATGATAATGATGATGGATGATGATATGGGTTATGAAATGTTTGAATAAAATCACTGGCGGTACCGGCAGATTTTGATCTCGAATGCGCGTTGGACTTTTCTTCTCTTTGAATGATGTTGGGTGTAATGGGTGTAATGGTGGCTGTTGTGGTCACTGAGCTTGTAATATTAGGTCGCCTCATCGATGTGGATATAATGAGATTAGGCGTCGTGTTGTCACTGTCGGAGGGTCGCCATTGTTGTTGTTGTAGATGATCAGGAGAAAAGGTATTATAAGGTGTATTCGGAGTAGTTGTGGTATTATTATTAATAGGTGGTAAAGGGTAGAAATAGTCTTTCATAGAATTGTCGCTATTGCTAGTACTATTGAAAGGACCATTGGGTATTGGTGTATGAGCTGTGAATGGTCCCATGTAGGATCGTCTGTTACTGTCAACTAATTGTTCCTTTTCATTTCCCCACCAAGACTTTCGATTCGCCGCTGCCATTGTTGCTTGATTTGTGCCTGAGTTATAATCCAATGATTCTTCTTCCGCTTTTTTATTTACTCCATGTTGTTGATGATTGGACGGTGGTGGTGGTTGGGAAGGGTTAGAATTCATGAATTGACGTTGCGGTAAATCAGTTTTGATTAAAGCATCGATAGCATTGGTATGAAATTGAGGAATGGGAGCTAAGAGATTATATTAATATCCGTATCAGCCTCATTCTTGTGTTACGTTTTTTTTATACCTCCTAAATAGACAAGGGCCCGACTGATTTTACGTCCATTTTGAGCGTGGGCGATTAAACGTAACATGGCGAGAAACTGCAACTTATTTAATCCATCACCGGCTGTCTCAAATAAAGCTAAAATCTACAATATTCTATGTTGGTAAATTAATTCCACAGAATAAAAAAAACTCCTTACGTTACCTGTTCCAATTTATTATCAGGTAAACTACAGCCATTCAGAAACTTTAATATCGTCTGGTTATTTATTTTTTGAAGATCAAACGGATCAAGATCCTTCCACCACGATTGGTAAGCTTGTTTCTCCATCTCTGACAAATCTGAAAGATTAATAGCTGGAGGTGGTAATGCGTCATTGCTTGCGACGGGTGTTGCTATGGGAGTAACAATAGAGTGACGTTTTACAAACTGCTGCGGCCTTCTATCTTCAACCGCTTTAATTTTAGTGGAGGATCTTTGAAACACATTTTTTAATTTATTCATTGGAAATTAATGTTATTGTTATTATTAAAAAGTAAAAGGAAAGTAAAGAGAAAAGAGAATAAAAGAGCATGATGATTATTTTCCAAACTAAAATAACATTTGTAACTTTTCAATGTGTAGCAACAATAAATTGAGAAAATAGCTAAATAAATAAATTTGTCACGTGTAACGGACTTCCTTTGGTGGGGCTTGCACTTTTTTATCATTCTTCTATATGTCTCATGTTTATCTTTTTTGCTCGAGAAAGTATACAAATAGTAAACGTTTTACATTAAATGTATACAAAGCATGCTTGACAGAAGCCTTCTCTTCTTCTGTCTTATCTGCATTACACAGAAAAATATTACCTGGGAAAACAACACTTTTGCACTACCGAAGAAAATCATTTATGCGCAGAAACGTCAGCCTAATGCAACGTGGAAATCATAAACTGTGGTGTATCCACATTTGTGTGAGGTTAAATTGCCCAAAATTCGTAGTGAGGCCTGTTTGCCTAGCATTTAGCATTTTTTGGAATAAATTTACCTTATTCAATCAAGTTAACTATGGCATCCAGGAAGAAATATAGATAGAATGCCGGATGAAATTTTCAAAATGCTCAATTGGTGGAACATCTTTGCTTTCTACAATAACCTTAAAGTAAGAGTTTCCATATTACTTTGCTTGTCTCCTTCTACCCCTATCTCAAAAAACTTTCTCCAAACTCGAGGGAATCAGCTCAAGTGAGTAGGATGGAAGGTAGAGAGGTATATACTCTCTTTCCTTTATGATAGAATAAATTGCTTTAGGGGAATTGCCATTGACAGTATAAGGTTAATAGAAAACGAACAAGACTTAAAGATGACCTTTATTAAAAGTAATCAAGTAGTATGGTTTGAAATAGATGTGTATTCATAGTAAGAAGAATACGGTCGAATATAAATTATAGTTTACTAAGCGAGGTAAGGTAAAGGGATTGACAATAGTTTAATAAGAATTTAATAGCGTATCACCCTCTCTCTGATGACAAATATAATCATCGATTAACATCCTTGTTGTAGTAATCATTATTTACTAAAAAAATATTACCTTACCATAAAATAAATGCAGTCAAAGCACATATAGATAGATCGGATTTCTCATGGTAGAACAAACATAACATGCGCCACTACAGTAAAAAAACGAAATAAAAAATAGTGAGAATTTTTAGTGATTTGAATTTTATTCAGTGAAGTAAATCAACAAGAGAGCGTTCGCCATGAACAAGACGGACGAAGCGTCAAGCTACAATGGAAAATTATCTTGGACGGTCGTTCTAAAAGAACTACAGGACTCAAGCACCGTAATAAACAAAACGCACGAAACGTCAAGTTGCAATGGGAAAGTGTCTTGGACGTTCGTTCTGAAGAACTACAGGACTCAAGCACCGCCATACACGAAACGGACGAAACGTCAAGTTGCAATAAAAAGTGTCTTGGACGGTCATTCTGAAAGAACTACAGGACTCAAGCATCTCTTGCACAATCAAGAACGTTCACCATGAACAAGACGGACGAAGCGTCAAGCTGCAATGGAAAATTATCTTGGACGGTCATTTGAAAGAACTACAGGACTCAAGCACCGCCATAAACAAAACGAACAAAACGTCAAGTTGCAATGGAAAGTGACTTGGACGGTCATTCTGGAAAATTACAAGCCTCAAGCATCTTGATTGTTGATTTAAGTAAAGAAAAAAAGAAAAAGAATTTTTATATATTTTATTTTTCATGGTACTTATTCGCATGGTGCCTACGTCACACAATGTCAACGTCATCATATTTTAAATTCAGCTTATCTCGGGGTGAAATAAGGGTATCAAACTTATATTCTATCTGCATCAGATTTTTTATTCTATCTGCTTTTCTCTTACTTTTTTTCTTACGTTCAACTGAACATTTATCATGACTCCAACTGGTGAAAAGCGAAATCCACCGCAAAGATCTAATACTCAAAAGGAACCGAAAAAAAGACGCAAGCGTCAACCACCTCCTGATGCAGCATGGTGTTTGGAAAATCTTGACACTCTGAGTCTTGAATCCTTTGCACTCCACTTTGGCTTAACACAAAAACTGAAGACGTTGACGAGATACCGAAATATACTAAACAAATATATCAGCGATGAAAATACCAAGAAAAATTTATTGGATAATTTGAAAATGTGGTCAGACACTATCAACTCTGTTGCTTTTTGGCAAGAGCGAGCCAGAACAGCAACCGTAGTACAATCGCGTGCGGACTGCTCGTCTTTTGTCAATAACTTGATTATGGAAGTGACGCCTACAACTCAAGATGATGTTGATTCAAGTGTATCTGCCACGGAACAAGAAATTGAGTCTGAAGCGTTCGAAACAAGCAGCAGCCCAACAACGACTCCTTCCATTATCAACGATGAGTCATCTCTGGCCCTTGATCGTACTGTAGATAATGCAACTCCAATTACACCTTGGATCGTGGGAAACACTAATATCACTGACTTGTTTCAGAAATATCGTCAACTTATCACTACTATTGATCCCCCCTATCCTCTTGAAACATCGCTGAAAGAATTGCTCGCCGTTGCGGAAGTCCTTTTTCTAGCGCCTATGGACCACAGCTCTGATATGGTGAAGATCTTTGGACAAAATACTCTAAACGCTGTGTGTAATCATGTTCTTGGCGAACTGATGCCTGATGATACTTCCAAGATAAATGATAGCGATTTTATCAAAGTGACCGATACTATAAATGCTGTTGACAACAAGTCAATAAGTGTCCGCGAGGGCAAGCGCGATCTGTTAAACCTATCAGCTACCATGAACAATACTACTGGAAACGTCATTGAAGGAATAGCTAATTTGTAAGTTGATTCTTTTTCTTCGATGAAGAAGTGCCTTGCTAAATTATATCTTCTTCTATTAATCTAGACTCACCAAGTTGCCTCGTCTTCCGATCATAAACCAATCAAAAATTGGTGAGGTGGAACTTCAATCGACTTACTTTGATGTGTTCTTATCCGAGATCATCGCTGACCAGGATAAGCAAGTAGCTCTTCGGTGGGCAAACAAATCCGTACAACAAGACATTACTGACATGCGACCCGATGCCACCATCTCAACACTTGTACAACACGACTTCGGATCCCCTCTTGGGTTCGGTGAGGTGAAGGTCGGGAGTACATCAACCACAAAAAAATCAGTCAATTTGGACGTTTTTCGACTTGGTATCACTTGTAAGCGGTCTATCGAAAGGAACAATCAATCACAATGCTTGGCATTCATGATAAATGGATATTTGTCGTCTCAAAACGCCATGATACATTGTATACTATGATAGAAATTGCTTCTGTCAACTTTGCTTCATCGCTGTCAAATTTACATTGTTTTGCCACACGCAAAAATTTGGATCTGCTCTCTGCCGTGAGCAATTGTTTCTGGTCCGTTTGCGCTGGTGACCTTACTCAATATACTACTCCTGCCACCCCCCCTCCTGACGAACACGGCAATTATGTCGCTATCTCACAATATATGTCACTCATGAGTAAATCATGTAGAGGAAACCTTGGATTATCCACTCGATATTGATTTTTTTTTTACTCTTATATCAAACTTTACTTTTTTCACCCCCACCCCATCTCTCTCAATGATCATGAACTTTTAGTTCAATAAAAATAGTATGCATAAATGTCATCAAAATATAGTATCTCCTAGAAGTTTAGTAGGATTAAAGAAAAGTGACATAAAATTGTATTCAAGCATCAACAAGTAAGCATCAAGATGACAGTGGCGATCCGGTTCGTAATCTAACAACTATCATGAGTATTTTTGTTTTTTTCAATTCACTCACTCTAAATATGACATTGATTTTGATTGACTGCGACAATTCTTGTTGGAAGCACATTACCTTCCGCAAATTTGTCAGTTTGTTAATCATAATGAGGAACCTACATCGAAACTACTTGTTTTCTTGCCAGATCCCTCCACAAGACCCATCTTTCTATCTCTAAAAGTTTATTTTTACAAATATTGTTTATGATTGGATCAAAAAATTGGTCAACTTGATTCTCAAAAAGCGCTTCAAGACCTGTCCTAATCAGGCGCTTTAGAGATCTACAATATTTTCCAAGAACAATGTACAAAAGAGAAACATTCACCAATATATTTTTCAACCGTATAAGAATTTTTGCACCTTGCGCAGATTGGAGGGCGCTAACGCTGCCACCTATCTTTAACTTCGTTGATAAAATGTTAAAAAAATGTTGTTTGAAATTATGCAAAATCACTGTTCTTATGACTCTCGCCAACACAAGAATAGATCAGGAAACTACATTTGAGATTGCTGCTTTTATTAAATATATCAGTTGAAAAGGAGTGACTCACAAACGGATCTCGTTTCGATCAAGTTCAATTTTTAACAGAGCATGAAAAAATCAGAAATACACGATCAAAGCAGTAGGATAAATTGCCAGTAATACATATCCAACACAGACTACGAAATATTCATATTTTATAGGATCTTCGTCAAATCGCATTTGGCAGCACAGTGAAGGTAAGTGGGCAAATAATTAAGACGTAATCTCGATTTGACCTAGTTTACACACTTTTAAATGAAGAGCAATTACCAGAAGGATTTTTGTCATTTTCATGGGTAGAAAAGAATAGAACACTTGATACATCAAAGCAAGCTGATACTGTCAATGTTTCAAATTTCAACAATGCATTTCAATTTTTTCAAGTGTCGCACCATGAAAGCTTTAACAGAACAGAAGACAAACTCAAGGAATTGAAGATAGGATTGTTAAAGATATTAAATACACAAGAAAAGATCTTTTACCAAGCTATCTGAACAGTCGTTACATCGCGTATATGTTGAATATTGCCAAGGATGAAACTCGAAAGGTCATGAATTCAAACATGAACTCAACAAAAAGTATCCCTCGAAAGGAAGAATGTTACTTTACGGTATATGTGAACTGTAAAATTGCAAGATAATGCTTTTCTCCACCCGAAGTAAGGCTATAATTATTACTCCCCTTGGTAAAAGGTATGATGACGTTCCGTTTTATTATATACTTGAGCATAAAGATTCATATGCTGCCACTACCACATACTATCTACTCAAATCATTTGGTAAATATGCGCCAACCGTAAAGCAGATCCTTCCCGCTGATGGTGTGGTGGCAGTCAAGTACAAATAAGGAGAAGCAAAGGACAAAGAACAAAGGGATAAACTTGGAAATTTTTTTAGAACCTCAGTTTTTCGACTTGATTTATTTTTTCTTTCGTTAAACAATTAACAGAAGAAATGGCAAACGTTTCCAGTGAGTATGAAACCTCATTACTAACGAAATGTTACGCTCACGGTACATTACCTCTGGAGGTTGACGACGAAGAAAATATGGAGTACAGGGTATGTCTTTGTATCGTTCGCCTTTAAGTGAGTACTAATATTTATCAATTAAATGCAGTTGAAATTAATCAATCCTTCTCTCGAGCGACTGGAGCACCTTATTACGCAAATAAAATGGAAGTAAATAAAAACCCTGAATTCGCTGCTTGCATGATAATTCTAAACAGTGTAAAAAAAAAAAAAAAAAAAAAAAGATCATCTGAGGGTAACGGTGAAGCATTGTACGAAACCCGAATTGATGACGATGAAACGATTAAAGGGCTGACAGCAGAGGAAATGGCGTCGTCGATTAGTACTTTGAGAGAAATGGCTAACGAGTTGGGAGCAGATGTATCAGTTACGAAAGAATTCACCTTGGACCCAATTATCAAATTCAAATCAGGCTATAAAAAGAAGAAGGATTATAAGTAGCAATTGAAAAAATGCTCAAAGAAGGAGAAATTGCAAACAAATCTGAACAGGATATCCCGAAGTCTGCAATGTGGATGAACTCCAAAGTCGGTACATTGACAAAAGCAAAAAAGCTCTCAATAAATGATTTACTAGAAGAGTACTTCAACAAACGTCAAACTGGCCAACAGAATAAAGATGTTGATATGGACTCCGATGAAGATGAACTGGAAGAAGAGAGTCTACAAAACCCTGCTCCTGTTGTCATTGCGTCTACAAACAATTACAGAACAATACGAAAGACATTGAAAGGAGTAATTATTCCCAAGTTTGATTTTGGTGTATTGGCTGGTGGTCTTGACGAAATACAGGCATCTTGCGATTCATGCATGAACGGTTTGTTCGCTGCTGTTGGAGCATTGTTGCACCTAATTGTATCTGAAAAATTTAACAAGGGAACTGAACCAAATCGTTTCTTTAATTTAAAGGACGTGGATTTCAACAACAATGGAATTGGGCTAGGAGAGCAAAATTTATTTATCTTGGATGATGATATCAAAAAATGGTTGGAAAATGAGCACATGTTTTCTTTTCTTGGGTTTTTGGAATTTGCTTTCGCACTGTACGTGGAAACTCAAAAAAAAAACTGTATCGAGTAAAGGGAATCCTTATCGTTCCGAATTTTGCGAACAATGAAATAAAGTAATATGTCTACTATTTGTAAATAATGAATTATTTTTCCATACATACACATCGAATTTTTTCATTTGAGTCTCTCTGTATGGCAAAGGTACGTATATGATTATTAAATTAAGCAGATAAGTTATGATGCGCTAGCTATTTAAACGCTAGAAAAAAGGTATATGTCTGCGTCTGTAAATAAATTATTGCAGCATACAATATTGCGAGTGCATGAAAAGATTTTGTTTATCGCATATCTTTAAATAATGCAAAACGACCATTTAACTGGGCGCTTTTCTTCCAAGCCATCTAGACCTTCCAGAACATCGAATTGAGTTTGGCTGTCTGGACGAATGCGTATATAAAGGGGGATTTCTGTAAAGCAACTGAAATAAAGAATTCATTTTAAAAGCTGAATACTTGAATGTTGCTATGATTGATAACGAAAAAAATTCTGCCGGTTTGTCATCAACTACTGACTTGCCTGCATAAACGAATACGGTGCATCTCAACTAGAACCGCAAATTTTTTGGACTATGTATTTTTAAAATGTATCTCCTCCACCCCCATTTTTTTTGGTATTTTTTCGCAAGAAGCCTCTTTATTGATAAAAACTTCTAAATCATAATCTTGTTAACCATAATGTTGCAAAGAATAATGAAATAACTCGAACTTCTGTCGGTTTTTGAAAATTATAAGGGTTCAAGCCCTGAGAGGCGCGAATTTGAAAAGGTCGTGTAACAGAAGTGGCTTAGGCCTATTGTGCTCCAAAAACAAGTATTTTGTTACTTGTAAGCATTTAATAAGCACAGAGGTGATTTAGTATAAATGCCTCCACCTAAAAAAGCAAGAAAAGCAGCTTTGAGAAGACGCAGAAACGCAAATGGAGATTTTGCAAAAGAAGACCCAGTGATTTCCGAGATCATTATTGAGGAACAAGTAGAAAATCCTTCCACTGCAGTAACTGAGACTGATGTAGAAAATCCTTCCCTTGCAGTAACTGAGACTGATGAAGTTATGAATGAAGTTTGCGGTTGGGTTCTTGAATCCTACACCAATGATAAAGTAGTGAGCGCGCCACTTCAAGTTGAAACAACCGTAGACGTTATAAATTTTCCTTCAAAGGAACATAATGAACAAGTCGATGAGTGGAAAGACGTCATTGTTTGGAAGGCAGAAAAACAAAGCAGTAGGGGACCGTACCTTAACAATTCTACAGCAACAAAATGGAGAAAGAGGGTTGACCAGCAAAAAGCACTTAAAGATAATCATTCAATTGCGAATTATTTCTCTATCAATCCATAGGTACGTACGTATACATAGTACTTACTTGAGTATTGTACTCAATATATGTACGTATACATATGTATATAAATTTTAGCTTAATCGCCTGGATGAAGAGCACCTTTTGATTACTGAAAGCTACCGTGCTGGAGGACTTTTGAAAGTTTAAATAAAAGCCCAACAAAATGACAAAGTATGGGCGCACAAACATTATGCTGTGCTTCATTATTTTCACTGTCGCTTAAAGGGCCATGGAATGATGAATCCCTCAAAGCTGGCCGCTCAGCTATTCTGGTGTAAAAGTTCCTCTGAATTATACAGACCTTTTATCATAAGAAGTTGGACTAGGCATCACTTGAAGAATGGAACGATTGCCGGATCAAAGCAAGGCAATCATGTGAAAACCTTTTCTTTGCTTTCAGATGAAACTATCGCGATGAAAATTTCCCGTTAGCAGTACCCACGAAGCGTGCTGATGCCATCACAGCTGCAACGTTCTTGTACGAAAATGTCTTTTGTGTCTTTGGTCCTGTCACTTCGATCCTCTCAGATAACGGTGCGCATTTTGCTAATCAAGTCGTCAATAACCTTGTGAAGCTCGTCAAGACCAAACACCAGTTGACCACTCCATACAACCCTGCTGCAAATGGGATGGTTGAAAAATACAATGGGACTCTGTGTAAATCATTAAAGAAGCTAGCTGCCCACAAGCCAGGAGAATGGGACACTTATATACCCACCGTCTTATACTCTTACCGTGTCAGAGCCTACGAAGTCCTTGGTATCTCGCCTTATGAATTGGTTTATGGCCTTGCTTGGTTCCGTGCTCAAGACTCCCAAAAACGTGATCTACACATGCTCAAAGCTTACATTGACGATGAAATCATCATGGACGAGGTAGAACAGCATAGAAGTGTTTCCATAAGCACTTTGAATCGCTTTCTTCTCAACAATGGTTTCAGCTTTAAAAAAATTACGAAGCAAGTCTATATGGATGGACACGAGAGAGAGGACGTCGTGCAGTATCGCAAGACTTTTGCTGCTGAAATGATGGAGCTTAAGAGACGCATGGAAAGCTTTGATGACAGCGACTACGATGTTACAGTACAACCTGATCTGGAAGAAGGAGAAAAGAAGTTGATCATGGTCACACACGATGAGTCAACCTTCTATGCCAATGATTACAAGGCCGTCATTTGGTTGGGGTACGACGAACGCGTTCTTCGAAAAAAGGGTCTTGGTGGCTCTCTCATGGTTAGTGAGTTTCTGTGTCCCTGTCATGGCTCCATTTCAAGAGTCATTAAGGCTTGCGGTAAAGACAACTGGTGGACCTCTGAGGATATGAAGCATTAAATTTGCTGCTTTGCAAGATCAAAAGTACCAAAAGCACTACGCCCAATTGGCAGCTTCTAACAATCTCGTTGGGTTATACATGGTAAAATTATATCATTCATGTATTTCTGTTAAAACGATTCAATTTTCTAAAATTTTTATACATGTAGCCTGGGTATTACGACGATGACGGAGCAGAAGCAATCATCAGGAGAAAAGAAGTTGATCATGGTCACACACGATGAGTCAACCTTCTATGCCAATGATTACAAGGCCGTCATTTGGTTGGGGTACGACGAACGCGTTCTTCGAAAAAAGGGTCTTGGTGGCTCTCTCATGGTTAGTGAGTTTCTGTGTCCCTGTCATGGCTCCATTTCAAGAGTCATTAAGGCTTGCGGTAAAGACAACTGGTGGACCTCTGAGGATATGAAGCATTAAATTTGCTGCTTTGCAAGATCAAAAGTACCAAAAGCACTACGCCCAATTGGCAGCTTCTAACAATCTCGTTGGGTTATACATGGTAAAATTATATCATTCATGTATTTCTGTTAAAACGATTCAATTTTCTAAAATTTTTATACATGTAGCCTGGGTATTACGACGATGACGGAGCAGAAGCAATCATCCGCATTGCTCAGCGCATCCTAACCAAAAAAACGTTGCTTTCATCGCTTTGGGCCGAATAAGTTAAAAGTGATTTAATGGAGCTTTTGCGGTGGGTGATGCTTCCTGAGATAGGGTATCGGCTTGTAACTGAAGATATTTCTGCGATGGGCTTTAATGCTGCAAACCTTCACTCCGAAAATACTGTGACAAAAATAATGACAATCACTGGTCATACGAGATATGAGATGCTTCGTATCCTTATAGAAGATGACGAATAGACCTTATGCCAATGTTGCCGAAGCGAAGACGAAAGAAGTGGTATGGACCCGCCCCTTGCTCGACTTCTTGTCTTCCTTTTTCTAAACCCTACCCTTTCAAAAAAATTTTTTTATTTAACATATTACATTGCTTGCTTAGAAAGTCATAAAGAAGAAAATAATAATTTTAAAAAAATCTGAAAATAAAAGCGCGGCTCGGAGAGCTAATACCACATCTTTCGTCTTCGCTTCGGCAACATTGGTATTGTGGGAGGTACGACCCACAATAAATTATTCTCTTATTTCATTATCTACAAAAATTCGGTAAAAGTTGTGTAAATACATTGAACTTCATTTCATTGTCCGCAACAAATAGTAAAAAAAGTCGGTACAAATAAGGATTCCCTTTAAATAAAGTGAATTATAAGTTCTTATTTTTGTTAAACTGACACTATTACACTGCCAAAATTGCCACCTGCTTAACGCGACGGATCATGAGGAAAAACTCCCGTGCAGAGGCTTCTCACTAGAATGCTAATTTGTACATGCATACGAAAAAGAGGATGAAAACAACATCCAACTCTATCCATTAGAACGCAATAGAAATCAAACTACTACTTTTGATTTTGTAAATGCGCTTATCCGTCGAATCTACGGCATTTTAATTTAGCATACAATATTTCATGTATGTACTCCAAGTTGATCCACTTCATACAGCACAAACAAATACCTTCGACAATTGAAATAAGGGCAGACAGCAAATAATTTTTGTATAATAAATATTGGGATAATAAGCATAAGGAAAGGAGGGTATGAACTTAATTCTTTTGAAAGAATTGAAACATAATTTTACGAACAAAGGAAGACAAAACATCTGCTTCCTCTTGATAAAATGACATGATGATACCCATGGCAGCACTTGTCATAAGGACTTCGAAATGCTTGATCTTGAAAATCCAGTGATGTGAGTAAGCAATCTTGTAGAAACTAGTGAGAGCCTTGGGCAAGACATAAAGAGCTAATTCACTACGTCTTTTCTTGTCTTCCAAAAAGATGGCGGGGTAAGAGCAAGCAATACCAGCGAGCCAATAAATAAATTTAGAGTTAAAGTTTCCGATCAAACCAGTCTTGAATAATTGACGGTGCATACAGATGTAATATTGGTATAATGTAATGAATGTGGCTAAGAAGGCACCTGATTTCAAGGTGGCGATAGTTGTTTTGGATAACATATTAATAGGACTACACGCGTATCGAAGGAAAATTAGTATCAAATTGGGAATATAGAAATGCACAGATCTTACTCTTTCTTAAAATGCTGTGTACGCAGTAAGAGCATAGGGACAAAGTGAAGTGTACCATAAACTGGAATAAAGCTCTTGAAAACGTTTGTAAATCTATCAAAGGCAGTGGCATTACAGCCGTCAACCCAAGGATGTAGCACCTCGCTATGTATACAAATTGGTAAGAAAAAATAAAAAAAAACTAGAATCATCGAAAGGCAATATACGTTACCAAGGCACTAAAGTGGTTCCTGGGGCAATTTTACTGGCGGCATGAAGTGCATGGTCTGTGGGACGCAAGTGTTGAATAGCAGTGAGTGCATCGTCGGCATCAAATGAGCCACCTCGAACAGTTTTCGCATTGAGCAGTAACGCCTCTTTGGGGCATCTGGCCGCTTTTAACATGAACGAATAGAAATCTGGTGGTAATGTGTCGGGTCGCATGGTATAAGCATATAGCACTTGACCGCAAGTGATGGCGAATAATAAAGAGTCACCATGCTTAAAGTAGAAAATGTCTCTTGCTTTACCAGCATTGTACACAGCTTGAAGAGCTCTAACAAACAATCAAAAAATTAGAGTCTCCTTTTCGTGCATCTATGCTCTTTTATCACTCTCTACCTCACAAGCATTTGCTGGGCAATATCCACTCTGCGTTCCTTTTTCTCAAACAAAATACTTAAACCAGCCACAGCACCACCCACCAATCCATTCAATCGATCATCTTTACCGCGATACAATCGCATTCCATTGTTGACTGATTTCCACAATAAAGCAAACGAGCCAAACATAGCACCAAATCGAATTGAGTCCAAATTTTTGAATGATGCATCTAAAATTTGTGACATAGGCGCTCTACAAACGTCAGAAAGGTTTTTTATATCAAATTCATGCAAATAAAATCTACTACAGGCACTTACTTTCCCTTTACCACTCGAATCAAAAACAACAAAAAGTTGACAGATGCGCGTACACCGTAAGCTAAAGCAAATGCTCCTATGGGAATGAATTGGTATTTCCGTTTTTTTTATATATTTCGTGCAGTTGATATTTACTTGCGGCTCCTTTGACTGCATGGTGTATCACTTCTTTGGCAGTTTCTGGTTTGGGCCAATCTTTGGGATCCATGCGTTCAGAAGGATTTCGCTTTAATTTCTCTTTTAATCGTTGATAAGACGATGATCTACGAATCTTTTCCTCTACTAATCCCATTTTGATACAATTCAAGGAAAATTAAAAAAGTGAAAAAAAAAAAACTGGAAAAAGGAAAGGTGATTTTGATCCAGCAAATTATCTTTCTTAAAATGTCCTTGTTGGGGACTTGTGACGTTTGATTTCCCCAGATTTTCAAAGTCTTCACATGTGGTGCGTGTGTATCCTGTCCATGGTAATTACTCACCAGTAGTTGGGAATTGTCATTGTTAAAGGACAAGCATGAAATTAATATGTTTATCACACGCGCACAAGGAAGACGTTTTTTGGGCTCTTGTTCGAATAAATCGTATGATGGAGTTTTTGTATGGGTGTAGTTTTTCTTCCTTGGATTTTTTCTATTTCGTAATAGGCTACTTTATTAGTTATGCCGCGTTCAGACTTTTATTTTGTCGTAATTGTATTACACATACTTTATGAATGTGGTGAAAATAGCAGATTTCATTAAAGAAACGGTGCATGCTACGACCTTGTGTACACAAATCTATAAGCCTTATTTGCCTTATCTTGGTCATTTTTTTTACACTAGGAAATTAGCAAACGGAACAACTTTTGCTGGCAAGAGTGGAATGATGTGAATAAAGTTTTCTAAACAAATCCAAATAAATGATGAAACGATATTTGTCTTTTTATTTGTTAAAAAAAAAACTCTATATGATGATGTGATATGCTTATTTACAGATATAATGAATCTATGCGGCGATTGTGGATAACGGTAAACTTAATTCAGTTATTTGAAGGGTATATGTTAATGGAGGAGGGGCCATTGATTTAATTGGTGGAGAGTCTAATTTAGTCTGTCCCTGATTATTATAGCCACTCTCCGCGACGACAACAGGTGATGTGGTAGGTAATCGGGTCAACGAGGCATTAACCTGACAAACCTCATTTTTAACATCCAACTCGAGGGTTTTTCCTTCTTCCATTCCTTTCTCTACATTGATAATGAATGCCTTGTCGCAATAAGATTGGTACTGAGTCGATGACGTCGGGGAGGTCGCCGCCGCCACCGCTTGTTCTTTTCTGTGGCGACCGATAGCGGAATCGGAATTCTTGCGTAATAGCGAGCAGTGGATTGGCCTGCGGTGATCAAACATGGTTTTGATCTTTACGGGATCCATCTTTACAGAATAGTGTGTTTTTTTCGTTCTGGAGTCGAATCGAACAGGTTTTGCACAAACTTGACCCAAATGAATCTATAGTATAAATTATGAGTATATGGATTGCAATGAAGTATACATAAAGGCAGATACTTTACCAAAATTCCCCATTCGTCACTTGTAGAACCTGAGTGAATAAGACGCCTTTCAATTTCGCATAATGCAAATGATTGGAACAAGCGACAGGTACGCTCTAAACGTACGAGGTCCTTGATAGACATGTAACTGAGAATATGAGAATAGATTTCGGTAGGAAGTAAGTGATCCATTTTTTTATAATTGATGCATTGATAAAGGTAGAAAGAAGAAAATGTAAAAAAAAAGTCAGCAGTGCTTTTATATTTTTTAATGAACAATGAAGGTTTTTTACTAATTAAGATAGATAATGAAAGTAAAGAACTCCGGTCTATAATTGATCAAACCCAGATTTTCTTTTAACCTTTTAAAGGTCTAAGGGGGGTAAGCCTTCATCGATAAAGAAAAATATCCGTTTGTATATGGATTGCAATGAAGTATACATAAAGGCAGATACTTTACCAAAATTCCCCATTCGTCACTTGTAGAACCTGAGTGAATAAGACGCCTTTCAATTTCGCATAATGCAAATGATTGGAACAAGCGACAGGTACGCTCTAAACGTACGAGGTCCTTGATAGACATGTAACTGAGAATATGAGAATAGATTTCGGTAGGAAGTAAGTGATCCATTTTTTTATAATTGATGCATTGATAAAGGTAGAAAGAAGAAAATGTAAAAAAAAAGTCAGCAGTGCTTTTATATTTTTTAATGAACAATGAAGGTTTTTTACTAATTAAGATAGATAATGAAAGTAAAGAACTCCGGTCTATAATTGATCAAACCCAGATTTTCTTTTAACCTTTTAAAGGTCTAAGGGGGGTAAGCCTTCATCGATAAAGAAAAATATCCGTTTATAGGGTCGGGTACATACAGTGTGTCGTCCCCCAACTTTCGCTTCTTCATAACTTCACCTTTTGCACCTCCAAAGTTCGTTATAGTTGATTCTACTTGAATTATGGCATGACATTCAATATAACAGTTTGCAAAATTGCAGTCATAAATTAGCAGTGCACTGTTGTAAGTGGAACGTATGGACTCGTGACAGCATTTGCTACATTTGGATGGCTATCGCTTCGATCTTGCATAATTGATATCTTTCTTCCCCCTTTCTATTTTCTCTTCTATTCTTTTCCACTTTATCTGACAGTATGTATTTTGCATGTACGTGCGCAAAAGAGAAGTAGAGAACGTCATAGTGTGTGATCCTCCACTTCGTCCCAAGTTGCAAACTCAAGAAAGTGGGGAATGTAGCTGACAGATAGATGACTACGTAGTGACAATGTCAGTTGTTTATCAGAAATGAAGAATTTCGTACTATGTAGAAACGAGTAATGCTCACCCTCTGATCTGTATGGTTAAATATACGTAAAGACGCGCTGATGAGCTGCTCTGACCGATTCATATAGCAGCAATTGGTGTGCAGTAGAGCTGCGTTACAGCCCTCGGTTTCCACTGGAGATGGATGAACGCTAGAACAACCAAAAATAGCAGTATCGATTTGAAAGCTGTAAGTCGATTATTACAATCTAGCAATAAAAACACGGTAACACCAAGCGTATCGAGAAGAGTACGTAGATTCCTATCAATGCTGTGTAATACGCAAAAAATTTCGCTGGTTCGCAGAAGGAATCGACGGGCTCGGACCTTTTCCTTTGAATATTGTGCATTGAAGAAGAAGTATTGATAGGCCATACCTTGACAAAAAAGTATGCATTATCACTTGATGCAAGTGATTCACGACAGACGTTCAATAACGCAAATGTAGAGGTTATGATGAAGGATTTGTCCGACTTTTTCATACGGTGAGAACTTCTAGGCAAATTAAGCTCTATGTAGCCATCGCAAGGCAACGTTAGGTCTCTTGACATGATCTGAACCATTGTTGTACTTTTACACATTGCTTCTATGTATCAACTTGGACTCCACTTGAATAGACTGGACCAACACCTGCTCCTAACATGTATATGGCCAACAAAGAGCAGTCAATGTTTGAGCCACGAGCTCTCAATAAAAACACGGTAACACCAAGCGTATCGAGAAGAGTACGTAGATTCCTATCAATGCTGTGTAATACGCAAAAAATTTCGCTGGTTCGCAGAAGGAATCGACGGGCTCGGACCTTTTCCTTTGAATATTGTGCATTGAAGAAGAAGTATTGATAGGCCATACCTTGACAAAAAAGTATGCATTATCACTTGATGCAAGTGATTCACGACAGACGTTCAATAACGCAAATGTAGAGGTTATGATGAAGGATTTGTCCGACTTTTTCATACGGTGAGAACTTCTAGGCAAATTAAGCTCTATGTAGCCATCGCAAGGCAACGTTAGGTCTCTTGACATGATCTGAACCATTGTTGTACTTTTACACATTGCTTCTATGTATCAACTTGGACTCCACTTGAATAGACTGGACCAACACCTGCTCCTAACATGTATATGGCCAACAAAGAGCAGTCAATGTTTGAGCCACGAGCTCTTTGCTTTTCTTAGTTTGTATTTATTTTAAGAGAAACATGGTGAAAATTGGGGGGAGGGAGAAGCACTACTTGACCGTATTCCGATCAAATTTTCTACAGTTGACTTGCGCTTAGGTCATCATGCTTATATATTTGGACAAGCGTAAGTCATTTAACATTCCTCACTTCTTCTTCTTATCTATTACAATAAAAACTATTGTCTCTACTTTTTTTTTCGTTATCGATATCAGTATGGGTTCCCCGATCCCTTGTACATGCACACTAGTTTGATATCATCATCGGGGTTATGTATTCCAATTTAAACTATTGGCAAGCACTTTTTATAACGATGAACCTTGTTTTCTTTTGTTGTGCGACCCAGAATACGTCAGGGACGCACTGAAGAGATATGCTTTCTCAACATTGAATCATCATACATAATTTTTTTTTGTCAGACATTAAATATTATATTTTATTTACAATTAATCCAAATTAAGTGATTATTTGGAACAAGAATAAGGTAAAGCCTTTCTAAGCATTCTCTTTTGAGTGTTGTCAACAAAGACAGTTCTGGAAAGACGGTTGGTTCTTTCAGCTGAAAATCCAGAGTTTAAATGGCGAAGACCCACTTGCCAACGCTTATAGTTGCCATTAGCAGTAGGCATGAATCTAATTAAAAGTTTGAGTGAGTATGCTTGTTGCTGGCCCTATTTATTTGTTGTACACTCCATTACCTCTTCTTGGCTCCAGAGTGAGACTTCAACTTGGACATGCCTCTGGCGGATTGACCGAGAGGAGACAAGGTCTTTACGAAATTAGTTGTGGAATTGACTATAGTATTCAGTTTAGTTTATCTCATTCATTTTCTCTTTCTTTCCACGTCATTAATGTTGAGTGTACCTAATGCACGGAACATGGTTGGAAGGCAGGGGGTGGGGATTCACAGAAAAAAAAAAAAGGACAACACAGCATTGCAAACTCACAGTCACTCTGAGCAAACTTTACACTCAGCTTTAAGCTTCTTCTTTTGACACCTTATTCTTTCTTTAATCAACATAATTATAAAATGAGCACAGTGAGCAACAATGTAGATCCGAGTTTGTTAAAGCATCAAATGAAGTCACTTGACACACTCAGGTATGCACATGTTCGAAAAAATGCTCATCGGAAGGCGATCTAACTCTTCCTGTGAAATAGACAAAAGACACAGCAATTAGTAGACTGTAAAGCAACATTACTATCAAAAACTGAAATTTTAGATCAAAAGAAAAGTGTGCTAGAAGAAACAAATTCAGAAAAGCAACGATTACAACGAGAGAAAAAGCTGCTTCGAGAAATGTTACAAAATATCAATCAAGATATGAATTCGGTAAATTCGCAGGAATGAAGCGATGAAGTCCATTTATACTCATATTATGCGAATCATATAGTTGCTTGAAGTGGAACAGTCGTTGAAAAAGGAGAGTGAAGAATTAGAAAAGTCTGTAAATAGAATCAAAAAAGAACAGTATGAGCCTCTACACGGTAAGGAACTTCAGTAGAGCCCTCTTTAGCAGTAAAGAAATACTGATCATGCCCTTTTTACATAGATCAAGTCAACGAGATTCGCGAACAAAATGGCTTGAGCAAGTTACCCCATATCCACCAAGAGCTCGAAGCTAGAATGGCAAAGTAAAGTATCATTTGACTATTTTATACTTCAACAACTAAACTAAACCATATCTTTTTTATATATTTTAGAATCTTGGAAGAAAGAAGAGTAAAATGGCAGCAAGAAGAAAGCGAGTCTTCTTCTCCTGCTCCAAAAAGAAGATTAACGTCAGCAGCAGCAGCAGGAAGATCTTCATCTCGAAGAGCACAATAAAGTTTAATTTTTTTATTTTTTGTTTTTTTATTTCTCCGGGCATTAATAAATTCATGCAATAATATTTTTTTTTTCTTCTTTTCTTCTTCTTCCTTCTTATAAAAACCCATGGATACAAATGGGAGCAAAAAACTCGAAATTCGAACAAAGTATCGCTAGTTCAGATACAACAACCACAACAGAGCATCAAAATAGTAGTAATCCAGCCTTATACCAAAAACCTACTCCTACTCACTCACCGCACCACAGCAATCTTGTTAAAAAATTCAAGAGAAGCTTTTCCCCTAGTCCTTCAGAACATAGTTTCTCGGAAAGAATTGATCCATACAGCGATTCTTCCGTCTCTAGCTTTCAAAAAAAGACCAAAAAGCTACTATCCAAAAAGAAAAAAGACACTGAGAAAAGCCGACAGAATTCCATCAGCATTGACAGCGGCGGCGAAAGAATGTCCATGCTCTCTGCCACAAATACAGTCGAGTATTTGGAGACGCTGGACCCAATGACAGCTGCAGCAGAACGACTTTCAGCTCGCTATGATGAAACGCACGAAAGAAAAAGAACCTATTCTTTTTCTGCCATGCAGCGTCAATTAGAGCGCTTGGACTATAATCAAGATGTGGAGCGTAACCTTAATATGCCCCAACCCACCATCACAAGTACTATTACAGCCGGCACTGGTAGTACAACAAATAGTAGTCGCAGTAGCACGCAAGTATCATTGTCAAAAGACGTGCATCCGAAAATTAACGAAGAAGATTGGCTCAACACTAAATGCGCCAGCTCTTCCTTGGCTCAACAACAGCAACAAGGTGAAAAAATCACTAGTCAGGAAATCGTGTTGGATTTATTCATGGGTCATTCAAACGAATCTGACCGGAGAAAAGAAAAGGACAGGCAGCAACGCATGGTAAAGTGATGTTTTATAAGAACAGTGGAACGTACACTAATTATATCTTGTTGCGTAGCATTACTTATTGAAGCATATCTGGAAGGGAATCCACCGCTCTAAGCTAGACAATCCCACTACCATCGTAAACTGGTGTTGCGGCATTGGTGTGTGGGATATGGAAATGGCATTGCTGTTTCCAGAGGCCAAAGTCATTGGTATTGACTTTGAAGGAGCCATCCTATCTAATTTGCAACACGATATTCCAAACCTAGAATTTCGACACACAGTCATTCGCAACAGCTGCACGGGGTTAGAATCTTTTGAACCCAATTCTGTGGATTATATCATGATGCGCGATGTATGGCTCATCAACGCACCTGTACATACATGGAAAGCTGTATTGAAGGAAGCTTTCCGTATTTTGAAACCGGGTGGCTGGATTGAAGTTGTTGAGCATAGTAAGTAGCAGAAATTATTTGTGTAAGCATCATCATAATGATCGAATTTTTTTAATGTAGAGCTCAAAATTGAATCGCACGGTCCCAAGTTGAAACAGTTGGACAACTACTTTGACGTATTTTTTGAACAGTTAGATATAGACAGGTCTATCTGTACGCAACTTGGTGGTTTCTTGGATGATGCGGGATTCGTACAAGTCGATGAGTCTGCTGCCACTGTGCCACTGGGCGAATGGAGCGCCACTCCTTGTAAGTTCATTTATTCATGTACACAAGTGTCACTGCCTAACCTCTCTTTACCTCCTTTCGCAGCTTTGAAAGAAATTGGCTACCTCAATCGCGATGTTCTGGAGCGTCGAATCAGATCCTTATCCAAGTGGGTAAGTCGGGCCAACGGTTTGAAAGAGGCCGAGTTTCTAAAGATCGTCAATGACACGCTGGAAGAAGAAACAGAGCTTCAACATTCGTACATGGACTGGGAGTCCTATACAGCAAGAAAGCCACCCGTACCTGCTTCTTCATAGACCAATTAATTACTCTTACTACTTAATGCTACTATCATTTAGACTGCAATCTATCACATACTCATCATTAATCAATAAATCTGTCGTGTATTTTTATGCTTTTTTATTCGGAGTTCAAGGCAAAAGTGCCCCTCTCAGATAATCCCGTTGTGATACTTTGTCATCATCAACAAACCTAATCAGTTCATACATGTAATAATCCCCAGTCTATAAAAATAAAATATTAATCAGATCTTAAAAATGCTGTAGAGTTCAAGACAAAGCGTAGTCATTATTAAGTCATCATACTATATATTTTAATAACATGTTTATTTACAATGGAAAAGAGGAGGAAGCCTTAAAATTGTTTTACAGGAATCAATAATGTAAAAAGTATCGTTTGCTGTAACTTGAATATAGAAAAGTAGTAGCCTTTTATAAAATCATTTCTGCTCTTTGCATATCTTGATCATTATCCTCCATCTCGTCCTGCATGCCCTTCATCTGCTCTGCAATATATTCTAATTCCTCTAAATCCCAGCCCAATTGTTTTTTGTCTATTTTTAAGTGATGAAGTTCATGTGCCAATGTCTTTAACACGTTATCACTATTTTAAAAGTGTTAATTTTACCACGCTGGTTACACAACGATGAGCCACTTACTTTGCGTGTTGGATCCAAACACAATAATCATCGAAAAAGATCTTGCTATAGACGTAATACACATCGTGATGATCAAACAAGTACTTCATATCAAGAAGAGCTTTAAGGATCGCTCTTTTTCCGAGTTTAAACATGATGTAGACGTCCTGAATCACTTTATCGCATAGTTCAAAGTTTCTATACAAAGGGTATACTAAAGCTCTTCGGTAACAAGAAAGCACCACATCTTTCAACAAGGTGAATTGCTAATCAATATAGATTAATTTTTTTTTCAACACGTCATGATAAGAATAGATGCACACAACTTACTTCGAGCGATGAGATGGTGGGACTCAATTTACCTATGCACCACACAGATTCAACATTGTTATCACCTTCTGTCACACGATAATTATAACAATAAGCAAACATGAGGTCGACCAGGCCGAGATAAGTTGCTTTTTCAAAAGATAAGAGATACTCTTTGTTGGGCAAACCACGCATCATCTCCTCCTCCTTACTAGAGAACTTGAGTAAAGTTTCTTTGGTGTCGTTGATTGATAATGCGTCCATATCCAAATCGCCCAATGGGGTCACTTCCTGGATCAGTGGTTTCTTATTCTCTGTAGCCAATTTAGCATTCTTTTGAATACGTTTGAGTTCTTTGGCATAGATAGTTTTGTATTTCATCAGTTCTTTGATTTCATCGTCGTTGGCAAAGTCCATGCAATAGTGGTCCTCGTTAAACTGGTTGTTTTCAGAGGCGATGCGCTCTTCACGACGTTCATCGGCGTTTAGCTTTTCGGGTGCGCTGAGTTCGTTGATTTCGTTCATGATTTCTGTAATATGAGTGAAATAACCATTGTATTGGTTATTAAAACCGTAGTGAGCAGTGATGGATAGTTCCTTTAAGGCAGGTACTTCCTGAGGTAACTCCCAGTTGAAATCAATGGCATCTTGCATCTCGTCCTCGTCCAAGGTGTTGTTTGTGCTTTCACCCACGACTTCAATCAAGGGCTTCTTGGGATCTTTTTTGGCTGTGGTGCCCGTTTCTCCGGTACGAGCAAGTAGCTTTGTGAGTAGATCGAGGTCGGGAAAGTGCTCTCCTTTTGTCTCCTTTGTCACTTTGATGGTGAATTGTCCCGCAGAGGGATCGTACACTGCTTTTGAATTGTCGTCTTCGATAATATTTCCCGGAAAATGAAGTCTGCACAGAGAGTGTGTTTAATATACGATGGCATGTGCATGTGTGTACAATGCGACGTTTACCTCAAGAAATATGGACGCAAGTAGAATCGGAATTCACAGCCTTCCACATAGAGATCTACGTCTTGAGCCTATTACAACTTCAAGTTAGATCACTGCAACGAGTAGCTTTACGAGAAATTGACTTACTCGGACATAAGGTGTATTGATAAGGATAGTGACTGTGGTATCGTCTTGTTCTACTTTAAATGTAGGCGTGATCATATCAGTCTAAAAGCTTGAAGTAAGTGGGGTACTTGATAAAACTTTTTTTTTTCCTGGATTTTGACATGCTTGACTGCTTTCAAGTGCCTCTTAAAAAATGAAAATCCCCAAACATGTATCACATTATACGTGATCTGACACTTGAGGGGGATAATTATGAAAAAGTGATGGGGCTATTTTTATTTTTATGCAGTATAATGAAAGGAAAGCGGATTGACACTCCCGGTTTTTACATAATAAAGAAGGGGGAGGGGGCGGATCAATTCGTAATTAACCGCACGCCTTCTTCATCAGCAACTTTTCATATGTCAAACATCCAAACATATGTAACACGTGAAAAGCGTAAAACGTTTTTTTTTTTCTTTAAATATTGTAATATTCATTTTCATTTTTTCCACTTTTCTCTCTTTTTTCTCTATTTTATTTACATATAATGAATTATACCACCACTACCACAACGACGACTGCGACGACTGCGACAATGAAATTATCCGAATCTTATGTACCACCAACCACCACTTCAACCACTTCTACTTGGCAACAATTGGTGGTTGGAGCAGGATCAGCTGCAGGCACAACAGCAGCTGTTGTAAGTGAAGATTCTATGAAATGCCTTCGATATTGTCTGAGTTGGTTACAATACGCTATTCGACATATTGGACAACAAATGGGATTACTTCGAAACTTTCTCGTCTCCTTAGCAACACAACAACAACAACAACAACAACAAGCACAGAAACCCATGATATTGGCATCGATAAAAAGAGATATGGTGAATACACTCCGCAAAGTCATCGATATCATTACATGTTATGCAAGCAACGCATTACCTTATCAAGCCAAAGCCACTATCAGAGGCACCATTCTGAACTTACCAAGCCGATGGGTACGTTGCCCTTACATGCACGTTTTTTTACAAAAAAATACTAAATAGATAAGATAGGCTACGCTGAATGATGAGACATCTTCTCTATCAATATCAACAAACGATGACGTTACACAAAGACAAACAAAGGGCCAAGAAGATGTCGCATTAAGGCTTTTAGCGTTTGGTCAAGAATCAACTGATATGCTGGGTTCTATACAAAACGTATTTGATGATACCATTCAAAGAGCAGAAAGTTGGCTAGAACGATTAAGAATGATCAACCCATACAGCACCAGCACCACCAGTAACAGTAACAATCAATTACCGCCACCCGTAAATACCGCCGCACACAGACAAGAAAATACCAACAACGACGATGATGACTTTTACAACGTTTTATTACCTCCCATTCGTAATCTCCACATTTCTTCTTCTTCCTAATTATCCCCTCAACCTCCCTTTACAAAAAAAAATTACTATTATAGCTTTTTAATTAAATATACACGTACTTTAGATGTGGCACTCCATTTGGTAATTTCTTCTACGAGTAGACACATTGTGTATCTCCATGTACCACTTCTCACTGACCCATTGTAAAAATCATATGCTTGTGATTTTATATATATATACCTACTTTTAACTCTCAAATAATAACACAGTGTGTGTGTGTCTCCATGTGTGTGTTTCAAGCCTAACCTCTATTGTTACAATACCCTAATCATAATAATAAAACAAATATACAAGATGCGTTTTATACATACTAAAAATGAAATTTGTGAAGAGAGTGTAGTTGCGCGCATAATTGGGAAGCGATCGATATTTCACATGTCAAAAAAAAGTCCATGTCATTTTTTATGCCTTTTTAGGCCAATTTGCATATGGAAATTAAGTTTCCCTGCTTATCTCACACACAATTTCCAGCGCGTAGCACACACATGTCGAAGGAAAACCATAAAGTTGGTCAACCTTAAAGAAAATAGAAGAATGAGAAGTGTATCTGGTGAAATGCGTATTATGTAACTGCAATTGCACTTTTAATCATTCGATTATGTAACTCTGTGTGATTATACCCACTTACCACCAGTCCAGGGAAAAAGTTGGTCTTGGGTTGTTGCGATTCTCAGGAGTACAGTGTACAGAAAATAAAAATACCCCTGAGGACTTAAATGGAAAGTATTAAGATGCGTCTTCAGAAAGAGAAAACACAGCGTCTGTATATGTGCATGATTAGGTTTGTACTTGGAAGGTGTACCTTTGATAAATTTTTACACGTAAACACATGTCACAGTTATATATAGAATTGTTTGAAATTTCTTTGAGTGCACGTACATTATAAATTAGATTATTTGATCATGATGCATTTTCTCTGGTGCTGGTAGGTAAATAAGGCAAGATTACGTCGACCGCTACGACGACTCATGCACAGCTAAACATGGGAAAGATCTGTGCTTAATCCTGCAGAAGAACAAATCTCTGACCGTAATATCTCTGTGAGTATCCTTTTCTTCAATGTATGATTACCAAGTTGTCGAAGGTGCGGTTGCAAGTTACGGCCATTTATCTACTTCTGTGAGTGAAATAAATTGGCCGTACTTGAATTTTATTGGCTATTTCTAAGCTGAGTTTAAGTTGCATAGGGTACTCGTCCAGCTTACACTGTCTTGCACGCTTGAATTTTATTTTGTTCGTGGCGAAGTTGCCTAGCTTTCGTGCGACTTTTTTTTTCTTCTTCTCAAAATGGAATGTATCAAATCTGTGCTTGCCACTTGAATTAAGAAAATAAATGTATCATTGCTTTTAGGGTAATCAAGCATCATAGAGAAAATTGCGATCGAACCAATGATTTATAGTTCTTCTGAACAGGAGCTCTTCCATCGTCTTGGCTTGGTACTATTTACTTTCGAAATGATTAAAAGTGGCTTGTGAAAAAGTATGCTTCGCCAATGGTGCACATATTTTTAGTCTATGTGGTACAATTTCATATTTATCAACACTGTTCAGTTGGCCTTGCCACTATATAAATGCAATCGTAAAATACATATCTTCTCTTTCATATATATACACATATCAAAATAGCCGTACCTGCCATAAACACATTGTAAATTTTTCAACATGATAATTAAAATATCGCCCACTTCGCCCAAGACTTTCGAAGATGTGGGACCAATTGTAGCTTCAAAACTCTATGCCTGCTATATGAATAACAACTCGGACCGTCAGGACGAAGCAAAGAGAAGGGCCACGAAATATAGATTAAGGAAGCTCAAGCAATGGTTAGAAGACCAAGTTTTTCAAGGTCCTTTTAGTGGCATGATAAAGAGCAAGCCAGAATTCGCGTCAGAAGCGATAAAAAGTAATTGTGAAGAAGTATTAACTATTTCATCCAACAATGCGCTAACTGCGCAAATCAATTCTGCACTTCCGCTTCACGGTTGCAATGATGTATTGCTGACCATGTTATTGGCGATTTTGATCTATTATTTGTTGCACAACATCAGAAGGTGAATTGTTTTCAGAACAAAGAAGTTTATATACCCATAATTACCAACTTTTGCGACCTTGCTGCGACGACAAGTAGTTACCGGATTCAATAATCTCACTGATATGAAAATAAATCCTATGTACCATCAATTCTGTACTGTTGTTTGAATGTTAAAATTTTGTCCCAAGCTCGTGGACATGTCTAAATGAGGTTACATACTAACAATGACAGGAATAATAGTAAAGGATGTAAAGCTTTTCTTTATTTATATATTTCTGGCATTCGAAGCGAGAAGGAAAACCATACACATTAGCCCAACCAGATATAACTACATAATACTACTAATTGTACATGCCTGCAACACTAAGATATTTTTCTAGAGTGGCAGGTTTGTCGAATTGAGAAAGAACAACTTCGACGAAATGAATCTTATTAGGTTCTGCTTGCACTCTCTTCATTGCATTAACGAATCCTTGGCATGTCTCTACTCTCGCTTCCACACCAATCATAGAAGGATATTTACCAGCGCCCACGCCATTGATCTCAAGGTGTCCACCAAAGTAGTCCAGCGATTTACGATAATTCCACATCTGGAAGTTGTTGTACGAACTTAGGGGGGCATTCAATACTTTTTCTATAAGGTATCCGTCATTGTTGATTAAAATGATGACGGGTGTGATGCCATGACGGATAAAAACAGATACTTCTTGTGCTGTGAGCTGGAAAGAGCCATCGCCAACGAGCAAATAGACCGTTTTACTACGGTCAGCTAAAGCAGCGCCTAACGTAGCCGGAACCGTGTATCCAATCGACATCCATAGACATTGAGCAATGTATTTAGTGTAGCCTCCAGGAAAGTTTACATTCATTGACCCGTACATTGCACAGCCCACCTCCGATACTATGATGCTGTTTTCAGGCACAAATTGGGGCAAAGCATCCCATAAAAATTTTTGTGTAAGAGGGGCGGATTGAGTATTGTCAATTTGTAGGCAATCTACGATTTCTCTTGTTACTGGCAGAGAATCTACTGCGACAATTTCGCTTTCTGTGGCGTCTAGTAATAGAGGTAAAATCTCTAGTAATCCAATACCTGAATATTCAGCATGATAAATAGCGATACTATCAATATTCAAAGTGATGATTTTTTCTTGATCGTATTGCCCAGTGAATAGTGCTGTGTTCATATCAGAGCGCAAGTGACCAAACTCGAGAATAAGGTCGGCGTTTTCAAATAGTGCAAGCGCATCAGGTTCAGTACACTTTCCAAGGAGGACACCACAGTAGTTTGGTAAATGAGAGTAAACAGCACCTTTTCCCATAGGTGTACAGAATGCTGGAAAACCTGATCTCTGAATAAACTCATTGACGGGTTCTTCCAGTTGATAGCGAAGAACGTGATAGTCAACTATGACGATCGGGTTCTTGGCCTTGTGAATGCAATCCATAATATTGGCAAAAGTGGCTCTTTTCAAGGTGGAGAAATGATTGTTTGTTGGAGGAGTCAATGTAAGTTGAAGGGGAGGAAGCTCGGATGGTACAGGGACATGAACATGAGTCAAATTAATTGGAAGATTGATATATCCTGGTCGTTTTTTGCAATAAGCTGTCGAAATAACTCGATCTATTTCCGACAAGGCGTTTTCAACGGTGATTGTGGTCGAAGCAACTGCGAATTGTGAAGAGATATTAGAGAACATGGTGTAATTGCCATCTCCTAAAGTGTGATGTAATATAACTCCTTTGGCTTGCATTTTGGTAGAACAGTAGCCGACGATGTGAATAACAGGCACATGTTCAGCGAAAGACCCGGCAATACCATTGATGGCGGAAAGCTCTCCGACACCCATTACGGTACTTAAAGCTCCCACTCCTTTAATACGAGCATATCCGTCGGCGGCATAGGCAGCATTCAGTTCGTTGGCGTTATTTCCCCAAGTCATATTTGGGTCGTCTTCGATAATGTCCAGAAATGGCTAATAATATTAATAATTATATATTAGAAGAGAGTTTCACTGCTTTAATTCAGATTATACACACCAAGGTACAGTCTCCAGGAACACCAAAAATTGTATCAATGCCAAGTTCTTTTAAACGGTTAATGATATGAGCTCCAATAGACACAGTGCTCGACATTGCAAAGATAGTATTTGTGTACGTAATGAAAAATTTTAAAGAAGAAAAGTGAAAAATTGCATCTCTATTTATATATTTGGATTTTTCTAGAGAAGACATGACGAATATGGTAAAAATTCGACTGTTCCGACTTATTCTTTACGACACTCTGATAGACGTATACTCCTTGCAAAAATTCACGTATTCAAAACCGCCCAACTTTAGGGGTTAGTCTTTTACGTTTTATGTAAAATAATGTAGACTGACATCGAGCTCTTTTAACGTTTGCGCACTACCTAAAGATCCAGTGGTCATTCGCACGTACGTAACATATCATTATGATGATGAAAATTACGCTTGCTCTATACCATCCGGGTAACTTGGACAATGCATATGGCCAAAAGAACAGCCACGTACAGCCCCATCTTAAAGCAGCAAATGCATACACGGTTGATCTATGGAGTGGAAACGAAGTCTCCGTTGCATATTAAACGCTTCCAGCGTTTCTTTCAGAATATTCATCAGAGATGCTTTGATTATCTTTGTATGCAAACGACGTTTTTAACTTCGGAGATGCGAATAATATTAGGTATTATGCAGTAATACTAAACTCGTATGTACCTTAAAATACTGATCGTAAAGTTGCACCTACATTGCAGCTATTTTAGTCTATATATACATATGTAACTCCAACAATTTAAAATTAAAAAATTTAGAACGTGATGATTCCATTTTGTATAGATTTATATAATCCGTTCCAAACATTGGGTTTCCTCTACATCTTTATTTACGATTATATACATACCTTATTGACGCTATGAAGTTAGTCATAATGTCTTGAGTGCAGACGAAAGTACATGGATTTATTTTGAATTAGGCCCTGACCTATCATTGAATGTAACTTCTTTAGACCAAATTATGCATGATCAGAGGGAGTACATGTACATGCATGGCCTCCATTGCTATCGATTTATAGTAGAAAACAAATTATATATTATTTTAGTATTATATAAACGTTATAGATAGGTTAGCAGAAAGAGCTCGTTGTATTGGTGCATACATTTCCAGTGAAGAAAGTTAAGATTAAGATATACATAAAAACCTTTAGTGTTAAATGTTAAAGCTAAATACTGCCAAAATTTCTCTTTTATTAGCATGAATGTTTACTTTATGAAAACATGCTAACTAAGCGCAGCTTGAAGTGTAATAAACTGAAAGAGACATGTACTGTTTTTTCAAGGGCAACGTGACTTACATAGGAGCATCCACATACTCCCTCCAGTATTAAATACATAGGTTTGATACATAAGTAGACCTTATCTACATACATAGAAAAAACGCTGCTTGTAAAGTAGCAAATTATTTTTCATTCTATGTTACATAAGGTAGCCAATCGCTAGATGCTTAATAATGCACATGCAGTTGTTTATTGAATACGACTCTCATCTACATAGGGATCAAAAAGCTTATTTGGCCACCGCCACTCGCACTGTTCTTTTATCAATTACTACCTAAAAGTATATAACATATTCATTTTTATGCGAGGTAAAGTTCAACCCTGCTTCTTAAAGAAAGCAAGTTGCAAATGCGTTTATAAAATTATGGTGTCAAGTCAGTGACACCAAAATTTTTGCTACAACCATATATGTATAGACAACAGTCTTCTTTAAGATGGTAATAATCAAAGTTTAGAAAGAAAGACAAAGGATTAATGCTGCTCACCAAGCAACCGCAAATAATAGCCCCTTAATACGTACGACAAAACTCATCAATCAACAGATAACAACCTCATCAAAAACCAATTTATTAGTAGTATATAGTAAGTTTCAGACCGTTAATTAAGATAAACGGAACTTTTCAGCTATTCGATATGTATATAGTGGAGAAAAGCTAATTTCTAGCGCATTGCGCGAAAAGAAATGAAAACGAGACTATGTGCTGAACACCCCTTTAATAGTAACAAATCTTGGCTTCCTTCCGGAGAGAAGATTAGGTGCATGGAATTCTTGTTTTTATACAATTATCATAAAAAGTCATTTTGCTTCGAAACGCAGGCAAGATTATTATACTACACTACATAGCTTTACGCTCCAACATAAGACATATAACTTTCCAGCAAATATCATATATGCATATAAAATTAGTGATCTCTTGACCACAAATAAATGTGATAGGCTACATACTAATCTCTGTGATCAACATCCCCTCATCTTTCTTTGTCAATATGAATAATAAAGTGGGTATTTAGCTTATTTGTGTCATGTTCAAACTTGAATCAGATCTATACATTATTTTTCTGTCACAATAGCGTCAGATCTGAGAATGAGGGTGTTCAGCCACTCATATTAGATACCCAATTTTTGTCAGTAATGTATCACTTGAAGAACAGAAAATGGCCAATCAACACAGTTTATTTCCGCCCCCTTTTGTACCTTGCTAAGCCATCGGTACAACTCAAGTACTCTCATAAATGGATCTAGTCAAACGCTACGAACTGATGTACCAACTCAATGGCATCTGTAGTTGTCAGGTTATTGTAAGTATTCACAGACATGTATACTTTAATAGATCGAACGGTATATTTATTGTGTAAGCGTGCTACATCTAAAGAAGCCATTCTCTTTCGTTTCGGCCAAGTAGACTTCACCTTTGAGAAAAAACAACAACAGTGGCTTGTTAAGTTCCCAACTGATTAAGAACATGTTCTGAGCCAAAAGCTTCTCGAACTCTGTCGTACAATCACACTCTATGTAACATATGTGCTGAGTTGTTCCCACTTTTATATAAATGTAGTGGATCTCTTTTTTTTTGGATCTCTCAAAAAAAAAATACTTTTTAGTATTATGGGCAATCGATTTTCACATATTGCTGACGCTGGTGCAGATGGAGGAAGCGTCGCTGCCAAACCAAAACCTTTTCCTGTGGACGATGTCGCAGCAGGAACATCTTCACACCCCGCGGTAAAGACTTTCGACGAGGATAATATGCTGTCAATGAAGAGCTCGCAAAAATTAGAAGCTCAAGGTGCACCCAATCCCTCAGGTACGACCAAAAACTCACAAGAAATCGCCTCCGAGGCAATACAGGAAGCATGCAACTTGGTTGCTGGACAGGTGCTTGAGCTGATTAATGAACCACCAGAGACCTTTGTTGCCTCGCATCTTGCCGATGTCATTAGCGATAAACTCAACGAACAACTGGAAAAGCCCGGGTCCAAATTTAAGGCCAAATCCATGAAGGGGTCGTGCGGTGTAGGTGCCGCTTCAGCTAGCGTGGAATGGACAATCAATGAGACAATTGATAAAGCTAGAAACATTACAGGTCTGGCAACAACCACAGACAGCACAGCGCAAGACTCCAATAATATAGCTGATGCGATCTTAGCAGCAAGAGAGCGGGCTAGAGCAGCGCAACAAGTGGCTGCCAACCCCTTGATAGGCACTGCCAACCCGACCAATCAAACAATTACAACTGCAAGTACCAATCCTGTCATAGGTACAGCGAATCCTATCAATCAACAAACAGCAAATACAACAGCCGCGAATACCAGTCTGTTAGCAAATAATAAATTCAAAACCATCTGCCAAGATAGAAATCACTGTTCAGCTGCCAGGTTAAATACTCGGATTGACATCACATTTGGCCCTCCAAAGCCAGCCGCAGTGACTCCTCCTCCTCCAGCCAACAATAATGTGTCACCTGCGCAGATTAATCATGTTCAGTCTGGTTCCTCTTCGCTTCACAATATCAATAACAATAGCATAATGATGACCATGGTGTTGATATTGGTGGTACATCACTTCTTTTTCAATACCAGACGTTGAGCTATATTTAGTGTACGGAAATTTCATGTAGTATGTAGTTAGTGTGTATATTTCAGAATTCAATCAATAAAGTACATAGTATGACCAAATTAATTGAATGTGATGGGAAACAATGATTTGAAGTATGTCATCGTATCACAGCTAATTATTAAATAATATGGGGTGAATAATAAGGTTCAAATACAAGTCTTGATCTAAGTCGCGAAGAGCAAAAGTATTGGATGCATTGCACTTGTATGAAAAAGAAATAAATAAAGGTTTTTATTGTCTTGTATAAAACTGACAAAAAATAAATGCGTATGTACAATGAATGAAGTGAAAAATAAATGCACGAACTTTTCTGCTCTAGTAAAAGAAAAAAAAAGAATCCTATATGTAAAAAATGAAAATGGCTATACGATGGTGGTAGCGGTGGCGGCAGCAGCGATGGATGCCTTATACTCTTTTAACAACATATCTTGTCTTTGTTCCATGGCCTTCTTGTCTCCCATCATGGCAGCAAATACCAAATTGGAAAGCTCACGGTCAGATATGGTGGTATCAGAAACAACTTTTTGCTTCTTGGTCAAATCTGCTTTTGTAATGGCAGTGGGTGAATCTTGGGCGTCAGAATAGACTAATAATGATTTACGTTTGTTTGTTTTGGAGAGACTAATTGTTTTAGAGCGGTTGGTCTTTCCTGTGAGCGCAGGTCGCGTTAGGGTATTTGTCTTATCTCCAAATGCAGGACGCGCAGAGGAATTATTTGTCTTGTCGCCAAATGCATGTCGTGTTGAGATACTTGTCTTGTCACCCAGTCGCGCAGAAGCGTTTGTATTGTCTCCGAAAGCAGGACGCGTCAACGCAGCCTTATCTCCCTGTGATGCAAGACGTGTAGAGGCGTTGGTCTTGTCACCAAACGCAGGTCGAATACTGATACTAGCTTTAGCAACATTGGATTTCTTGGCAACAGCAGCTAATTCGCGTTGCTTTTCCACCACTGGATCAATAAAGACAGCAAATGAAGGTTTTGTTTTTGATGCTACTTGCGTCACATTGTTTTTAATTCCAGTGGGATTGTTTGTTCTATCACGTAAGGAAGTAGAAGATCTGGGTTCTTCGACTTTTTGTAGTAAATCTTCTACTTGCTTTAGTGTTGTATCGTCAAACTTGATTTCATCAAAGTCCTCGTCATCATCAAACGCCAAGGGCTAAATTAATACAGTTAGCGAATTGAAGCACACTTTGTGTAATAACAAGGCACAAACTACTTACATTAATGTTTTCTTTGTTGACTTCCTTATAGTCTAATTTTGGTAATATGATTGCTTTGTTTGCGCGTAATAAAGGGATATAACGGTCTTGTGGGTTCGTGCCCAACAATGAGACATCGCGTGCATCCATATCTTTAGGTAAAGGGTTCAATCGAGTATAGGTGCGAGAATTCATATCAAATACGAACTGATACAAGAATGCCGCATTGGCCTTGACGAATTGATCCACATAAGGCTCTACAATGTGCTTTGGACGAAACACTGTAAATGTGTAAAGCAACTGTACACAGAAAAAGGTGTTAAATAAGAGGGAAAGGATATTGTTTACATTTATTTAAACTTTACCTTGTCCAAAGTAGGATGACGTTCAACAAGACCTTGTGCTTTTTTTAATCCAATGTCACAGAGGGAAGGCAAGTAATCACAACCTGAAGTGATGCACATGTAACGAAACATATCAGGTGTAAAACGGGTCATTCGTAACTTTTCTGAGGTAAAGATATCATCATACTGAATTTGTCGTCCTTCTCCATATCGTGATAATTTGTAAATGACTTTACGACAGCCAAAGGTGAGCAAGTCAGAGTCCTCAGTAATGACAGCATCGGCATGACCGACGTTGATCATGTAGGTGAGTTGAGGGTCTGCTTCGTAAGGTGCAATTACGTATTCTACTTTAATCTTGTCCAGTGCCTACAATACAAACAAGTGTAAATCAAGTGCTTCATTGTCTATAATAAGCATGTATCAAGTATACCTTGATGACGGCATAGACCATTTTGTCTGTAATGGAGATGGCTTGTTGAAAAGACTTAATGGCTTTCTCTTTATCTCCTTGAGCAGCAAACTTTCGTCCTTCACTTAAATGCCTTGCGCGATCACTAATAAAGCAAAAAGTTAGGAGTCGTTTTTGTATTTACGTGCTTCTATGAACGTACAGAGCGCGTTGTCTGGTAGTCACTTCTTTCATGGGCAAAGGTTGACCATCAAATACAATGATGGGAGTGACTTTATAGAACATCAACATTTGTACCATATGAATAAAATACGAAACATATCTATTATAAAGTGTGAAAATTGAGTGCTTATGCTAAGCAGATCCATTTGTTTAATATAATTACTTGTCTGTGTCTCCGTCCATAGCAAGTTCAAATGCACAACCGAAAGCACCTCTATGAAGCCAACAATGGCCATCGACGGCGACTTTTCTCCCAGCATAGGCTTGTATATGAACGTCAGTTGCAATAGGATCTAAAAGCGGTAGTAGTCCTTTAATTCCCATGGTATATAATATAAGAAAATGGTATTATAGAATAAGGTATTATTGGTAACTATAGCGTAGGAAGAGTGATGTGGGAGAAATCACAAAAGTGCAGTGTATTTTCCCCCAAGTACAAAATTACTTAATTGTGACTGGTTTTCGATTCGTAGAAAAAACAAGCTGGGAAAGATTCAAATTCGAAGAATACTAGTACTATAAGTAGTACGGTAAACTTTATCTTTCGTCCTTTGTCATACATATTGACCACTTGAGAAACTCTGCATGCGCTAGAGATGAGAGACTTATCTCATCTACGCCTGTATCTTATCAGAGTGCTACTCGTATGTGCTGCAGTGTTTGACATTCTCTATGCTAGAACACATGTTATCTCTGCAGAAAATGGCATGAAAACAAGAGCTAAAGCGCGAATATCTTTAATAAACTTAAAAGAACACCAATGTTTGATGAAAAGATAGCATTTTAATGAAAAGCCAATAATATCGTCTTTACTAATTATAACACGATACTAAAAGAGCCTTAAGAGATTATCCTATTAACCAAGACCTTTAAACTCCATTACGACAGGATTTATCCATCTAAATACCAACTCCTCCACCTTTCCATAAAGATAAAAACGCGTAATGTTACTCCATCTCAACATCAACAACAGCGCTTCCTAAAGGGGGATGGAAGGGAACCTCGGAAGCAAGTCACATATTTATATTATATTTTTTTCTGCACACAACGTGCGGTGTATATCTCTCCCCGTGTCAAAACCTAAAACGCATCGTGGTACCACGTACTTGGTGTATTTAACAATTCTAAACATACACCTACGTTTTTTTTTTCTGCAACGAAAATGTGAGCATATTTTTATTTCCCCCGACAAGAATGCCGTTACATAAACTGACGGAGGAGGAAATAAGAGAGGGGAGTCCCGAGTAGAAATGCATCACAAAAAAGGGTTCTTCCGAGAATTCATTTTTGGGTGTGGCAAAGCTGGATAAGAACAAATAAGGGAACGGAGAGTTTCACAGTAATATATGTATAATAATTTATTTTTTTTCAAATAAAAAAAGAAGTGTATATAAAAATGGGTTGTTTGTACATAGTAGATAAATGGTTGGTAAAAGAAATATATAAGCCTTTGTTTTCTTTTTTTAAAATAGCATACAGAGAAAAAAAAGAGAAAAGAGTGTAATAAATGAATGAAAAAGAAAGCATAGGTTGATTTATAACATATTGAGTTGTTCAGCAATTGCGTTTTTATCAAATCCAGCGTCCATAAGGTTCTTTACAAGTTCAGCTTTTGCTTTTACTCTTTTAGTTAATTCTTTCTCAATCAAGAGTTGATCTCTTTCGATACGTTTTTCTCGTAAGAATTGTAACATGTCTTGAGAACGTTTCATTCGGCCAGCTTCCTTTTCGCGAGTGACTTGAAGTAAGGATTCGGCCAGGATGTTATCACGTCGACTATTACTGGTGTCTGTATTGGATTGTGTGTTTGTTGTAACTGGTGGTGGAGGAATCGTAGGAGATGGTAACACACGAGGTAATGGTCTGATGACGATAGGTGGTGTGTTGTTATTATGATTAAAGGGAGAATGAATGTGTGGATGAATCAGTGAAGTGTTAGTATTATTATTATTATTGAAAGCAGAAGGTAATGATTGCGTAGAATGAGTTGTACTGGCTGAATCAGATGTTGTATCAACAGATGATCTTGTAGTGGGTAATTGGTGAAGTGTGCTATCACTTAATCTGCGTCTTTTTTTGGCTGCTGGTGAAGTGGTCATGGATTCATCGTCTTCTTCGAATCCATATTCTTCTTGTTTAATGTAGAATAAATCGTCTTCTTCAGCGTGCATTATACTGCTGATGGACATGGGCCAAGCGGAACTTCTACTACTATTAAATACATCATTTAAAGCATCCCAGTAAGGAAAGCGTTTCAGAAGTTCCTCTGTAAATATTGAAAAAAAAAGTGATGAGATAAAGTTAGTTGATGATGTGATGATACTCTAATTATTATTATTACTATTTACCATGAATGCTTTCTTCACTTGCACCGGTTTCGAGTAATTTTTTGCCGTCAACTTCTTTCCATTCACGGGCTAAACGGTAATTACTTTGAAGTGTAGATATTTTTGAAGCAACGTCTTTGGCCAATCGATGGTAGATACCAACTTCTCTCATTTGATCGATGATGCTTTCGAGTAAAGACTTTTTAGGTATTCTTTCACAGTCGTCACCTTTCCATTTGGCGTAATTTGCTTTTTTTGATAACCAGTTCACGAGCACATCCATGGAAGAAGGTCCCCCATTGACACCATCTTTTAACCAACTCTTGTATGGTTTCTTTCCTTTTGACGTTGTGGTCGTTGTTGTTGTAGTCGCTGTTACTGTACTGTTATAGGGTGCCATCATAATCATTGTGTAAATATATATATGTATGTAAAAGGGGTAAAGAGGGGGAATAAAATAAAAAAAAAGCAGTAAGAAAAATTAGAAAAAATCAGAAAAAGAAGAAAAAAAGGTGAAAAAAAGAGGGCAAGTATTTATACCCAATCATCCCCCGTCGATCTCTTTTTTTGGCGTGTGTAAGTAGAAAAAAAAAGGTTCTGCTCTAATCCTAGAATGATCGGCCTTTCTACAATCCATTTTATTGGTTCCTTTCCAACTTGTGCATGTCTAAATAATTTACTGAATAAAGGCCTTTCCTTCTCGCCCTCTTATATAATGAGAGCGTAAAACTTACAGAATAACTGTTTATAGTAAAGAACGCTTTTTTTTCTTCTTCCTAATCATGATCCTAATGAGTAACCCTGTTCTAAAATAAAAATAAATGAGCGGAGTGTATCTGATGCGTGTGTATATTTTATATATTTCTGTTCATGTCGATCCTTTTTTCATAAAACGACTCAAAAATTTAGAAAATCTTTTTTTGTAGTCTAGACTTATTTATTATTCTTGTATCGACTTTTTTACGATTTTCAAATGTGCTTATGTAAGTCTCAACCCATTCTCTCTCACTTTTGCTTTATTTTGTTGTGAAGTAACTCACATATACACAATACAGCATAATACAGCACAACAAAAAAAGTTTTTTTTATAATATCTATTTATTAGCGCTAAGCCTTTTTCCGCAACTATTTTAGTGAACTATTTGTACTACTTTCTCTCCAATGATGTTTGTGTGTAAATTAAAAAGGTAACATTTCCACAAGAAAAGAGAGTGAGATGCTTACACACACTCACACACATACGCACAAACAGTTCCAATTTTTCTTTTTCATACCCAAATAGAAGAATAAAGGTATTAAAAAAAAAGGATCTTTTTTAGTTCTATGCAAGTTCCAACTATAATCCCAACAGTAAAGTCCTTTTCAATAAATCATCGCCTTGGCGTAAGATTAAATATAAACTTTCGTATTGGTGATCTTTTTTTTTTTTAAAATTGACTTATTTGGTCGGTTCCTATCACCTCCCACTCTTTCTTTTTTCTTACACAAAGACATCCATATCTTCAAAAAAAAAAAAAAAAACCTTGATTCTAATTTCTAATATTTATAATAAACATTTTTTACTTATAACCAGGTGAAAACATTTTTAGTAAAAATAAGGATATTAGGAAAGATCCATAAATTATCGTAAATCCGGAGAGCCACACACACATACACAAATCCGTTTTTTTTTAAAAAAAAAAAATCACTTTTGAACTCGGATCAGTAAATTTTTTAAGGATTTTCGTTTTTTTCTCTTTGAACAAGAGAGGAAAAATCGATCATCTACAGCAGTGTGATATGGATGTACAACGATGGCAGTTTTTTTTTTTTTGTATTCAATTGAAAGGTTACAAAAAATGGCATGTTAGTAGTTTTATACTACGAATGGTAATGACAACGCAACTGCTACTTCTTTGGTTTCGTAGAACGAACGACCTTTCATGTGATCCACCACTTAAAATCCGTTTTCTGCATGGGTGTCTCGAGTTGCCTATTGAGGAAAATAAAGGACCGTTTAGCCAATCAATTTTTATCTCATGAGTAACGAGACGAGAGAATCGTAATTAAGAGAGATCAACATGGACAATGATGATATATATGATATAAAGTGATAGAATACTGTGAGAGTTCAGTATATATATAACGCGTTTATTTTTTGTACTATTTCTAAACTAAAATATGAAATGGACAGAAAAATTCTCTCTTTAACTCAACGACTCAAATCAATGGTTTTCTGGGCTCCCACCGCATCTTCTACGAGCAAGAAATCGTCTCCGGGAGGCAAGAGATCTTCTTCAAGTGAGGGAAAATCCGCCAAGAAGTGCAAGCCAGAAACTGGTAGCGTTTGCTCTACATCGTCTACCACTACCACTACCACTGCTTCTGTTACCACTATTTCCAAAGAACCTGCTATATCAGTGGGTCGAAGAAGAACAAGAACATCATCCAAATTAAACGCTACTCCCGCTAGTGGTGCTAGTAGTGCCAGTAGTGTAACCTACGCTTACAACAGCTCCAACACTCTCCCTCTCAAGCGAAAAAGAGCTCCTTTTCAATGCATCATTTGTATGTCTGATTATACAAATAACATCCCTCACAATACAGACAAGTGTCAGCATTCCATGTGTCGAGAGTGTGTTCGCAAGTACTTTTTGAATTTGCTTGAAAAACCTATGAAGCGCTGTGATATGATTGCTTGTCCCCAACCTGGGTGTAAAGAGTCCTTTATAACTGATAAAGTACTTTACAATTTCTTTACCAAGTCTGAAATCAAGAACTGGTGGAAGAATGCTATCATTCAAACTCATATCGAAAATAGAGTAAGTCATTATAGGGAGCCATGGTGGATGATGTGTATTCTAATACTCAGAGTGATAATAGATCTATTGCCCTGTGCCTCGCTGTCGTGCTATATTTGATGCTGATCTTTGCATCACTAAAAAATGCACTTTTGTCGTCTGTCGAGAATGTAATCGAGGCTTTTGTAGCACTTGTCAAAAAAAGTGGCATCCAGGTTAGTATGTGTATTGGTAATACATATTTTGTATTCACATTATTTGAGTAGGAGAAATAAAGTTTATTGATGACGAAGCTGATTTGATCAAAATTTTAAAGAAAGCGGAAGACAGTAACTGGACTCGTTGTCCTAAATGTTCTGCCATCGTTGAAAAGATCGTAACGTGTTAAAAAAAAAAAAAAGCTTATAAATGTGTTTATCACAGTAGTGTGTCTAATCTATCTCTTATTTAGCACGGATGTAGTACTATGGTATGCACTTGTAAGACTGTATTGTAAGTATATATCTTATCTCTTTTCCCCACATCAACAAGGTACTAAATGTAATGTCTCCTAGTTGCTACCGCTGCGGAGGACTTTCAGACGACCACACTTGTCGCAACCGCTGTGACAGATTTGACGCTGCCAAATTGCGTAGTGTTCGCAGCCCAATGTTTGTCGTTCCGAAGAAACAAAGAATTTAATTCATTGAAAGGCCGCTGTTTAGCTTTGGAAAAACCGTTTTTCTTTTACAATAAAATAAACTTTTTTTTGTATAATTTGATATCCTTGTTCTTTGTCCTTTTTTTTCGTTTTTTTTTTTTACATACACACATACATTTTCATTACTATGACTATCGCACCATTGGCAGCAACAGCAGTAGATCAAAACAATAAGATGGAAAAGTTGCCTCCACCCTCTACTTTATTGTATCCCCATGGAGAACAAACATCACCTTCTTCAAGACAAGTGTATATCCTGCCTCCTCCTTCTTCATTACCTGGATTTCATTTACCACCACCACCCACCGCCAGTAGTAGTCCACCACCACCTTCTTATTATTACCCACAACAACAACCAACCCCTCATTCTCCTCAGTACTACTATCCTAGTCCCGTAACCACACCTGGCCGCAAAAGAGAATCCATCATGAACACAAGTACAAAAGATAGAACTAAGAAGAGAGCTAAAAAGACCACTTCAACCCATGACGATATCTCAGCAGCAGCGGCTACTTTAGCTTCATTTGCCTCCTCCGCCTCCAACACAGACGAAGAGGAAGAAGAGATTATTGTCCCCAAAAAGAAGAGACCTTATCATCGAAAGAAGGACGATAACTTCATCTCAAAGCAACAACAACATGAACAAGTATTGGAGGTAATTATTACATAAAAAAAAATTTTTTTAGTAACCCTATTTGAAACTAAAACCCTAATTTTTTTTCTCTTCTTCCTTTTTTCTGTAACTAGGCTGCTCGCATTTTAATGGACATCTCTCGCTGCGTTCATGTGTAATCATTTCTCACTCCCACTAAAAACTGTAAATAACGTATATAAAAAACATAATATAATCCATCTTAATAATAAAAATGTATTCATAATTTGCTCTCGTGTAACCATAAAATTTGACAAGTGTTGTGTGTGTCTATTTCCTTGCTTTTTATAAATTACAGAAAATGTGCGAGAATGTAAATATTATGAATACCAGCAGTTTGAATCTCGACACATTTTTCTTTACATATCTCGAACCCCATTTTTATTTCTAGATTATATTCTTTCTCTCTTTATATTTCTTATTGAAAAATCATGAAGTTGTTGTGGATATCATTTGCAGTGGGATTGCTTGTATCGCATGTGCAAGGTGCAGAGCCATTACCCGGCAGTCCATTAAGACACCCTCCCAAGGGCCCCCTTAAGGGACCCTATGTAGCTCCCACCACACCCAAATACGACTACGCCGAAGTGCTTCATAAGAGTTACCTCTTTTATCATGCTCAGAAATCAGGCACCTTGCCCTATCAGCGTTTGGCATGGAGATCAGATTCTTGTAAAGTGTGTGTGGGTGATTTTGGAGAGGATTTATCGCGTGGCTGGTATGAAGCCGCCAACACCATGAAGTGGGGTTTACCCTTGGGTTGGACCGTCACTCAACTTGCTTTTAACATCATGATGTTTGAGGACTCGATGAATTCTGTGGATGAATTGGCCGAAGGTCTAGAACTACTTAAATGGGGAGCAGGTAAAACAATTAAGATTTGAATGGCGGAGAAAGTTGAAGAGGCCATTAAAACCCTATCTTTTGTGTAGATTATATCGTGAATGCACATTACAACGATACGTATATTGTAGGTCAATTGGGCACATCGGCGATTGGCCCTATCTCCAAGCAAGTGGAGCTCGATGTCGACTTCAACTACTGGGGTCCTCCCGAAGAGTACGAGCAATGGGTACCCACCGGTATCCCACACAAAGCCTACTACATCTCTCCCGAAAACCCCTCTTCTGAAATCGTAGGTGAATACAGTGCTGCCTTAGCAGCCATCTCTGTCTCATGGCGTAAACACAACGCCACCTACGCTGATGAGCTCGTCGACCACGCTAAGCGTCTTTATAAATTTGGTACAGATCATCCTGGTAGTTATGTCACCTCTCGTGAAAACGCCTTCCAATGGGCCACCTTCTGGTACCCCTCCACACGTTACGAAGACGAATTGGCTTGGTCTGCTGCCTGGATCTATGCCGCCACTAAAGACCCCTTCTATTTAGAGGAAGCCAAGAAATGGTACGCCAAGGCTTCTGACTCATGGACCGAATATTCATGGGATGAAAAGGGTGGTGCACTCCACACCCTTCTGTACGTCATTACCAAAGATCCTCAGTTCTATAAAAACTCCATGGACTATTTCAACCAGTTCTTGCCAGATAGTCCTACCAAGATTGTCAAATTCACACCACGCGGGTTGGCATATATCGAGCATTGGGGTTCCGTCGGGTATTCTGGTAACGTCGCCTTCTTGATGTTGGCTTTCGCTAAATCTATTGGTTATCAAACCGCTGAGGCTAAGGCCATGACTACCTTTGCCATCCAACAAATCAACTACGCTCTTGGTGACTATGGTTACAGTTGGGTTGTGGGCTTTGGCGATAACTATCCCTCCAAACCATACCATAAATCCTCTTACAACTCTTACATTGATTACCCTATGCGTGGTGCCTTCCAAGATAAGGTTGAAGACGATTTCTCTCAAAGTAAAACAGAGCAGCGCTTTATTCTGTACGGTGCTGTGGAAGGTGGTCCAAATATCGATGATACTTGGTACGATGATCGTTCTAATTACGAGTTTTCTGAAGTCACACAAGATTACAACTCGGCTTGGACTGGTGCGATTGCTGGTTTGATTGATTTCTATGGTGCCTCTAAATTTGAACCTTATACTGATTGTGAATTGGATCTTGGTTGGAGTCACCCTAACGCCTCAGATCCTCCTCAATGGCCTGACGATGATTGTTATCACACATGTAATACTGGATGTCCCAGAGGTCAAATGAAGTCTTCTTACTCTTGGAAACTGTTAACAGAGCCAAAGGATAAATTGCACAAGCAATTGGACGTACTTTACCCCGGTGAGGGTCTGCAAAAGGCTGCTGCCCTAGAAGGAAAGACCGTTGAGGATCTCAAGGCGATGGGTATCACCGATGAAAACAATGGAGACGATGATAACCTCAAGGCAGCCGGATTCTCCAGTAAATCTAAAAACGAATCTTCTGCCGCTCACTTGAGCACACCGATAGCTGCCGGTCTCGTTCTTTCTTCCGTCCTAGCTTATCTCCTTATTTAATTTATTTATTCATTATCACACACGCACACACACAAAAAAAAACAATTAAATTATTTATTTATTTATAACTAATGTTTTTTGCCTCTTCTTTTGCGATGACTTTTATTCACAATGATGTGATCTGCCCAATCATGCACTTCGTTCATCATTAGTTCCTCTTCACGGGGTGTCACTTGCTTTGTTCCCCATACTGTGCGTGGTCCACCGCTCACTGCCGCGGACGGCACAATGGGCTCTGACATCATGGAGGAAGATTCGCTGAGAGCTTGGTTGAGTTGCTCTTCGCTTTCTTCTTCCGTGTACGCAGGTCGGTACATGGAGAAAAAGGGATCGGTTTCCAGCATCTTTCGCTCATTTTCTTGTTCTTTGACCACTTGCAATTTCTGCTTTGTCTCTGCTTGTTTTCTCTTTTGATTTTCTCTTCTCTCCTTGTCCTTTCTCTTTTTCACACGAGCAGAAAGTTCCTCTATACATTTCAGTGAGTAAATATGGTTTACATTGACTCATATGCTATTCTACTTACGTTGGAAAAGAGCCACTGTCTCGGGAGAGACAATGTCTTTTACGTTGATTTCCAGGAACGTCACATCGCAAGCAAGCGGTAAATGGCCTAAATATTTACATTTCTTGCGAAGATCTTCCGTCAGTGTCGATTCTTGTACACTCGTCGCCTTCACCTGTAATTGATGTGGGAACTGTTCGTAGTCTCCAAACTCGTGCTTAAGAATACGAATGTCTAATGGATGCAAGTAGACATGCTGTCCGTCTGCTGCTTGGTAAAAATAGAAATCGCTCGCTGGTGTATTATCTCTATGTTGCTGTTGCTGATGTTGTGGTGCTCGCGGCTGATCATCGTGGAGTTGGAGATAGGCTTCAGGAACAGGCTCAGTCACAGGTGCCGCAGTATCTTCCTTTTTGACACTTTTACCGTGCTTTTTCGAATATTTTGCCACAGCCTCAAACATCATCTCCCAGGTTTGCACAGCCATGCTGACTTCTTTTGACTGATGTTTTAACAATTTAAGCTTGTCGTTCACCAATTTCTCACTTTGCTCAATATAGGCAATTTCCTCTACTGCGCCCCATCCATTCGCATCCGAAACGGCTTCCTTTAATTCTAAACAATCACGACGGTATTCTGCTTCTAAATAATCAGGACTGGCAAGCATAAATCGAGCAAATTCCATGGCATTGGGTGTAAAGTGCCAGGGAATAAGCGGCGTGTCTGGCTTGATGTAGTTGTAGATAACGTTACTGGGTAAAGGCCAAGTATCGGATAAGGGAAATGCCAATGTCGAGTTATGAGCACGTTGAATAAGCGACATTTGAACACGATCGCCCTCCGTTACTCCACATGCTAATTTGTTGCCCGTGCTTGCTGCACTTGTCTCTATGACAGCGCACGGTTCCATAATACGCACAGGCTTCAAGTCTGTTTCGTAAATCGAGTCCCAGCAAATAGGACATTTTCTCCATAATCGTTTGGGGTTTTCGCGTAGTGCGAGGTAGTGTAATATACAGGGTAAGCAAAAGATATGACCGCATTTCGTGACACGGGCTGCTGTGGGTGGCGATAAACAAATTGGACAAGACTGCTCCTCAGAAGAAGAAATGAGCTGAAAAGAAGTGATTTCTTAGTCAAAAGTTCACTTCATGGTATTACTCCATTGCTTACCACTTGTTCAATAGTTTCCCAGTCAAAATTGATATCTGGATCTGCTAATTGATAAATGTAATTTCCCGTGGCATTCAACATGAATCGAAAACTAGTTTGAGCGTATGAGACAATTGCTTGAACCAATTCTATACGTTCGCAACTTACTTTGCATTAATGAATCGCTCTTTGTTGAAGGGTTGATAAGAGGTGACTTTTGCTTTACGTGTTGGCATAGGCATTTCTTGTCTCTCGGGAAAAGAGAAGCTCAACAAGTGATTTAAAGAAACACGACCTTTCTTATCAGTCGATCCTCCTAGTGTGTACGTAACGTACACACTGGTGGCGATAAACAAATTGGACAAGACTGCTCCTCAGAAGAAGAAATGAGCTGAAAAGAAGTGATTTCTTAGTCAAAAGTTCACTTCATGGTATTACTCCATTGCTTACCACTTGTTCAATAGTTTCCCAGTCAAAATTGATATCTGGATCTGCTAATTGATAAATGTAATTTCCCGTGGCATTCAACATGAATCGAAAACTAGTTTGAGCGTATGAGACAATTGCTTGAACCAATTCTATACGTTCGCAACTTACTTTGCATTAATGAATCGCTCTTTGTTGAAGGGTTGATAAGAGGTGACTTTTGCTTTACGTGTTGGCATAGGCATTTCTTGTCTCTCGGGAAAAGAGAAGCTCAACAAGTGATTTAAAGAAACACGACCTTTCTTATCAGTCGATCCTCCTGTACGTTGTGCAACTTGCACCAAGTTCATGTCCCGAAAACCTTGAGTGACTCGATTAACATTGGAGTTGTTGTTTCGCTTTTTAGCTGTTCAAAAGTAAGATAAGTAAGATACGCGTATAAGAAAGGCGCAGTAGAGAACTTACGTTGACGCTTTTTTTGCTGGTGATTGGAACGATTGTTGTTGTTGTTGTTATTATTAGTATTATTGGAGGTGGTGTTGCTGCTTGGGACAAAACTGGGTGCTTGAGCGTTCATGGTGGTATAAGTATATTAACAGAGGAGAGATATATGTATTAGTGGATTATAAATGCATAAAATGAAAGGTTTAAGAATAATACAAAAACGAAATGCCAAAAAAAAGAGAATATGAATACAAAGGGGTAAGAAGAAAAGCAGTAAAAGGAACAAGTGTAGTAAAGTTTTGCTATTGAGTCAACAACAGCAAAGTGTATGCACGCTACAAGAACAAGCAAAGAAAAAAAAAGTTTTTACGCAGTTATCACGCCTAACACAAAAGTGCGCTGGCATTTAACTTTTATAGATGACGTTGAGATTCACTTCGACATCTAACCCGGTCCGGCACATATCAGTGGATTACTGCATAAATACGTAGTTACACAAACTCGACGATGGCTCAACTGTTGGTTTACAAGATATATTTGTATATTCTTTCTTGCTAGGTACATGTACTGACTAACATTGTATCATATTAAAGTGGATTATATTGTTTTACATTGCCTAGAATGATTGGTTTTCAGCGAAACTCTCTCTTTGATAACACTTGTGTAATCCCTATCATTGCCGTTGTATTCGACCCAACATGTATATGATCTTGTTTGTGACAGGCGAGTCTTGAAAATTATGGGATATGTGAGGTTTCTGCAAGTAATTTTAAAGAATGTAGATATATATCTTAATGTATTAGGGGTGATACGTTTCCAATTATCCCCAACGTCTTCCTCTAACATGTATATCTCTTGTGGTAAAGATTCAGTTTTCTACGTATTCTTCTTCGAATTAAATTGTGGGCTTACCAATGTTGATGTTTATGTGTTCCGAGCAATTAAATATTGTGAATGAAGCATTAATGGTCTCTTCAATTAATTCGAGAGATGCCAAAGCTGTACCTTTTCTTATAATGGGTATCAGCATAGTATTGTCAACTTTGGTTTGGAAGTTTGATTGATTCCAAATAGCGTACGGGGCTGTAGAACCATGCAGAGGCTCACCTCTATGGCGATCTGACCTTTTATGAACTACGCTTTCGTTAGCCGATTCAATGTTTGCAGCATCATCAAGTTCACCAATAGATATATTTCTAGCATCAAAATTTCCCGGCGAAGTATCACCGATGGGATTGTCGTCATCGATATCAGTGTATCCAACGCCATCAGAGTTGGTGCTTTCACCATTCAACGCATTCCACGACGAATCACATAATTCGAATTTGATGGCGTATGATTTCGTGGAAAATCTTTCGACCAGTCGATTGTTTGAATTTATACCGTACATAATTGAGCATTTAAGTGCAAAATCTGCAAGGGAGTTTTGATCGTTTTCATTATCGTAAGTTTGGCTATGCTCTTCAACTTTAGTAATTTGCGCATTTTTTTTCTTGTCATTCGAGCGAGTAAAGCTCACTTTACTTAAATCCATAGTGTGTACGTCTTCCAAAACCTTGTAATCCGTTTGGGATTGGCAGCAAAGGAAACTACCCATAATAAATATATTGCATCAAAATTTCCCGGCGAAGTATCACCGATGGGATTGTCGTCATCGATATCAGTGTATCCAACGCCATCAGAGTTGGTGCTTTCACCATTCAACGCATTCCACGACGAATCACATAATTCGAATTTGATGGCGTATGATTTCGTGGAAAATCTTTCGACCAGTCGATTGTTTGAATTTATACCGTACATAATTGAGCATTTAAGTGCAAAATCTGCAAGGGAGTTTTGATCGTTTTCATTATCGTAAGTTTGGCTATGCTCTTCAACTTTAGTAATTTGCGCATTTTTTTTCTTGTCATTCGAGCGAGTAAAGCTCACTTTACTTAAATCCATTAGTAGCATATCTTCCAAAACCTTGTAATCCGTTTGGGATTGGCAGCAAAGGAAACTACCCATAATAAATATATTGCTGATGTGTAGTCCCATATGAAAGTACTGATTTGAAATAATACTCTGAACTTTGGAAACAAGTTTGTTCATAGCTGGAATGAAACCGAATTGTGCAAGATCCATATTTGCGATACGCACATGACAGCAATCACCTTCTCGGCGGCAAATACTAATATTATGCACTTTTTCATCATCTATTAACTCTAAATTTGCCTATATTCATGGAGCGTAAAAGGGTTAAATTTTCACGCATTCTTTTTTTATGTTTTTTTTTTATCTATACTTGAATACGTAAAGATATTTACCGTAGAAAGGTAAATGAGTAACAACTCATTAAATACATGCATGTTACTTGCATCAAAAAATCGCTTGGATGAGCTATGTTTGTCACACTTCTTCAATAAGTTTTTTTGAAATTTCTGTACATATATCCACAAATTTTGACAGACGGTATTCATAAAGTTGAAAGGGATATTTTTAGATTTAGCATATTTGTGTATACCTCTCCATTGCTTCTTAAATTGTGCATTGCTTCCTCTACCATCATAACAGGGTATTTGATTTAATAGTAATAAGAATTGATCAGCATTCAATTGTAATTGAATAAAGCTAGTATCTTCTGCGCAATTGTTGGTGTCAATGGTACCTATTAGATCTCTACAATACAAGGCTGTAGCCTCCGCACGTTCAAGAACAAAAAGCGCTTGATAAGAATCGTCGATTTCTTTTGAGAGCATACCACATTTCACTGCAATATCATATATATCTTTTTCAGTCAGCCTGAATTCAAAAGGCTCGTTACAACTATCTCGGGTGATACAGTAACGAAATTTCACATCTTTTGTGCCTATCTTCGAGTGTATGTAATCAAAGAGAAATGAGGTTAAATATTCAAAGTACATCACTGAAAAGTTCTTGAAGGATATGCGTTGTTGGGTTACGGTGAATGTACGCAGGTCGCTATTTCTTCCGCTTGACAAGTATTTACGAGGTGGAGAGGATGAGTCAATAGATGTGGAAGGGATCGATACTGTTTTATTGGCACATGCACCTAAAGTATATTGTGCAGTCTGAAGTTTCTCAACATCGTCAAGAAGAATGAATTCATCTCTAGTCATTTCTTGCCGATGAGTAAACAAAATAATATCCCGTTTGCATTTTTTGAACGTGTGATATATGCACCCTATCTGTCCTCCCTCTGTTTGTTTCAAAAAGAGTTCGTCGTGATTACTGTTTTCCTTCAAACTGATAATTCTTTTACCAGTATTTCCATTCACGTTGTTTTTAAATCTACAAATTTTATTTTAGCAATTTTCAAAATATTAATATCTTACATTTAGAGTGCGAACATACCCTGGAAGAAGTATCACTTCCACAGTAGGAAAAACTTTATCTAAAAGGGATTGTCCTGGCCAGTCCGTTATCCGCTTTACATTTGCACTGTTAGGAACTTGACCCGGTTGAGCATCTGTGTATGAGATCTTTGTATTTTTACTCGTGTAATCTGTATAAATAATTTGAGTTTAGAGTCCATATACATAGAAGTTACATGTATCCAATTAGACATCATATACGTACCTATGAATAGAACAATTTCGCGCGAATCATCACATGTTGAATTCATCGGTATACTATTCCCATTCACCTCTAATCTGGGTATGTACTCGAGGTCATTCATTTTATCTGAACTCTATATGACAGCGCCTTTCAAGGATGTATCGAATTGTCCATTGGATTCGTTTTTGTGATTAAATGTATAAAATTTTGTGCCCACTCTTTTGCAGATATCCCCTATTAGTTCCATCAGGTAGACTGAGAAACAAAGTTCGCCGACGAAAATAATAGTTTCTACAGAGGCACCTGCTCCTCGCAAGATATTTTTCAAGTAGTTGGTTATTTGTTCGTAGATTGGTCTCAATACATATTCTTCAATTTCGTCATGGTGTAAAGTTATTTCAGAAAAGTCCTCCTCTCTAATTAGATTTTCATCAAACACTTCACCTGTTTGGGAAGACGTTGTTGCCAAAGTAGAGCCCTTCAGTTTTGAATTGAGGGAATGCAATATTCCAGGCCGCAAAGACAAGGGAAGTTCGCACTTGGAGCAAGCATTACTTTCAATTGTTCCCTTGGAAATCTTCTACATAAGTTTGTGTACGTATGTAAAATAGCATTAAAGCATGATAACGCTTGAAGTCAATCTGAAAGATCATACCAAAATCACCTCTTTTGTAATAAATTTATAAAGTCTTTCAAAGTTCCTACTTCGCTCTTTGCCTCCCTCAATATCTTGCATAGTGATGACGCTTGAAGACGCACCGAGCTTTGATAGCAAGTACTTTTTGCACTCTTTGTATAAATCTTGAATGCCGATTTGAAGTAGAGGAGGCTCTTTCATGTAGTTTACATCCCAGTCGCAACGTTGGCCAACTTTTATGTTGTTTTTTGCATCAACAGGTAGTTCAATATCGTACATGCTCATTACAATTTCAGTATCCTTCATATCGCAAATTAAATACCTATAGCCATGCTTGATACTAACACCAAACTGGTGATTTATTTGTTGAAGCATGCGAATAATTGATTCACCTTCGCTATACATCAAAAGACGATCCGGATGGTCTTCTTGATTCACAATACCTGCAGCTTGAACCAAAGATCTCAAATATCTCACTTGTTCTGGCGTCCATTCGGATGAGTATGTCATCACATATCGAGCTCTTGCTGAATCGGCAACATCTTTAGAGATATGATCAAGTAATTCTCTAAAATACTGAACAATAGCTCTTTTATAAAGCCTATCTTTTGCATCGTGCAATGGCTTACTTATATCAGGCTCGATTTCGAATAGATGCTTCACTTTCTCGGATAAGTTATCGATGTATATACTATTGGAAAATTCCTCATCACTTTCGGCATAACGACCCCAGTTTTGAAATATGGCTTTATCGTAGTCGTTCTCATTGCAAGAATAAAGGCAAACTGAAGGTTTTCTACTTGTTTTAAAAAGTTTCATTGTAAACCATACAGATATATATATGTTTACATATCTGATTTCAACTTTTGTTCTTACTGAATCACCGGATTTCTAAACCATTCTGATATCGAATGATATGAAGTATATCCTATGGATGCTGAACCAAATGCTATAAAGTAAATAGTCGGATACATAAACCATTATTTTATTACTTCTGGAGGTGATACATTTCTATGGTCTATCTACCTATACCAAAAACCCAATCATAATATCCACCATTATCGACATTGATTCCCTTCTTGCTTTGAGAAGATCTTTCTTTTGACTTCATTTCACTTTATGAAAGGGGAAGTAAAATGAAAAAAAGTATGTATCTGAAATATAAAGTACAAGTTATTAATATGTGCTACGTGTGGAACATTGAATCAGCTCAGGTGGCTTTTCTTCTTTTCCAACGTAGCTTGTAACACATTCAGTTAAACAAATATTATGGGTTAGATATGTAGTCTTTAATAATTTACCCCTCGCCTATTTTATATCAACAAGCAAAGCAGCTCTAAACCTAGCGCCATGTATGAACACCATAATAAATATTAATATGTATGGCATACAGTTTAAAGGCTCATCCCACAATAGTCTCAAATTCTCAGTTTGGGAACATACGTACTTGAAAATTCACGTAAACTATTGTTAAACTCATGTGCACACGCAAGCATTAAAAGTACTTTGGATTGTTTGCATATTAAACAGACGAGAGACGCAATAAACTCTAGAAGAGAGTAGCGATCGATGTACATCTTAACGTCCAACCCCGCAATAAAAAAATCCAAAGATTTTATAGCAACTTACGTATGTATATTTATTCAAAATAGCCTTCAATCTCAACAAATGACCACAAGACTGTCTATGTATTTACACTTTTATTGTAAAAAATATTTTATTTTGAGAATTTGGGTGATGGGTTGAGTGAGTCAGATAACAAAATCAGCTGTTTGTTTATTTCGTTGACAGAGACGAGAAGGTTCCTGAGAGTGTCGGGAACCTCCAACTTGATATCAACACTTCTGTACATAACATTGTCAATCGTAAAGAATCTTTCGAATTTCATCAACTGTTTAATTGTACGTAAAAACATATTAGAATTTACTTTGATACATATTTAATTACCAAGGCATATTCTTACCATATGACCTACATAGGTACATAATACAAAACATTTTGTCGCTGTTGGTTTCGGGCAAAACCGTTATCATATTTAAATATAACTTTTGCACGACTTTATTGTACTTTATAGATGGTTTTGTCATTCATACCTCCAGTTAATGAGGCATTTGAGCATTTCTTTTATTTATGTGCAAATATCATTCAACGGTGTCGGTCCCTTCCTTCGTTCTTGTGCCCTTGAGGTTAATACCTTCTAATAACTAGACAAAATGCACAGCCACAGCTCACTCACAAATCTTTGTTGATAACCCATCCCACTTTGTTGTTGCTGTCAGATGATGTTGATTCTCAATCCAGTCCAATTTTATCACATCGTTGTGCAAAAGAAATAACTTATCGATAATTTAACTCGTTGAGTCGCTGCATGCAGATCGCTTTTATTTGTGATGAGGAAGGTAGATGAGAAACATAGCGATTATATAACCGCTTCTCGCATCGTGAAACAATCCTTTCACTTCTCCAACTCCTTGTCACAAACACTGAGCATCACACCTTTATACTTCAATGTTGTCTAATTTTCACAGATACAGTAAAAGAAAACATAACTCTTTGAGCACCGTAACTCATGAACCAAAAGCTAAGCAGGTGACTAAATAGAACACACCATCACCAACTAATTCTCAAATTTTATTGTTAGTTTTGGGAAGTTAAAGGGGGTAATAAAGGATTTTTATTACTATCAATAAGATCGAGACTATATATAATCAGTGAAAGATGAGGGTAGTAGCACAAAATTATGAAGTGCTTACAAGTGACGAGCAGCAGTTTTGACAACACTTCTATCAGCATTTATGACGAAATTGTGACTGAGGCTAGGACCATTTTCTATCAGTATCATCTTCATTGCTGTTCCTCAAAAGGTTCTTTACTGCAGTTCCTCAAAAGGATTCTTTATTGAAGTTCCTCAAGGGATTCTTCATTGACGATCTTGAAGGGATTGGCTATCCCATATTTATTATGAATTACAAGTGAAAGAGAATGCAAGCCATCAAATAGGCAACCATCGGATTAGCACACAATTAGGGTAATTACTCTTAACTCTATTTAGGCACTTGCTCAAGACCTCGAGATTACCAATAGAATACGAGCCAGGTCTGTATCTTACTTTGCTGACAGGTTCAATGTGATCAAAGAAGATGGAAATCTTGGTGTCATGATCGGGAGAGCAGCGATGCCCAAGCAAAACATCTTCTTCCCCCAGAAGCGAGTACCAATAGGATACGAGCCAGGCCTGTATCTTTCTTTGCTGACGGATTCAATGTAATCAAAGGAGATGAAAATCTCGGTGTGAACATCGGGAAAGCAGCGATGCCCAAGCAAAGCATCTTCTTCCCCCAGAAGCAGAATTGACGGCTCTGGTGCTCTTTCTTAACAAAAAATTCTTCAAGTAAAGATAAATTTTGAGCAATCCAGCGGTAGCATTCATGACGATCCTTGAAAATCCAAGGGAAAGAACAATTTTATCGCCTGGTCGTACTCATAACCGCAGCAGGTCTCCAAGGTGAAAAGCCTCTACATAGTTGATAGAACGATAAGGGAAGTCTGCAAAATAGATCCATAACTTCAGGATAAAGATTGGCTCTATGGGTTGGGTAGGTATGGACCTTTGGTACGGGGAGGGCTTGGGCGAGCCGTGTGGCCCATTCAATATGCAAGCTTGTCAACGAGTGTGCTTGTAAGGTGAAAGAGGGTTGGTCGTTAAAGCGTTGTATGAAAGGTTCACACACATTCCACTTAAATGCGTCTCCAATGTCGTCAGGTTATCGCACTTTAAGGACCAACAAAGACAAAAGCGATAACATCAGATATCAAAACCGCTTGTTTGCGATGTCACTGTTTGGATCCTGTTAAAACTTGAGAAAATCAATAAAAATTACATGCGTCTAATAGCTTTAGTACTTACCTTAGGATTTTGCAGTTCGCTTGAAGCTAACCCAAGCAGTTTTATATCTCTAATATGTCGTCAATGTTCTTGAGAGTCCATTTGCATTTCTCGTATCTTGCCAGCGATAAGTAGCTTAGACATGGATCCTTCGACAACAAACTATCTTGCAGCCGTAGAAAAGTGAGCTCGGACCCTATAACAATTTCCACCATTTTCCACTTTTTTTGAAATACAAGAAAAAAGAACAAAAAAAAAAAAGAGATAAAAAAGCTGGGTTTTTTATGCAAATTGGCGTTTTAAACAAAAAGGGCAGATTTCGCGTGATAGACTACTCAAGAGCCAACTTTGTCGTCAGTACGCATATATTTATCACCTTTAAAGTTGATTCAATCTTTCAAAACGTCTTAAGAATATCTTTTTGGATTAAAATGGAGCAGACTCACCTTGGATCAGCAGGGAAATGTAATAGAGTAGAATTTTGTTGAGGTGGTTGTTACACAAAGTATAACATTACATCAGTAATCTACTATAGATATCATACGCAGAGAGTATGCCAAGCTTTATACAAAAAGAAAGACTGTGCGAATAAAAAGCAAACTTGAAAGTGTATACCATTTCTACCTTCAAGGCAAAAAAGGAATTCCCGTACGAGAAGTTCAACAACAACCATGACGCACTGTTCTTTTAGACATAAAAAGTAGAAACAATGAATCCAATGCATCTCATGTCGGCCAATCAATTTTTTCCATTTTCGCGGCACAAGCGCTAAATTATTTTACGAGACTTTCGTCATTGCTTTTCTCTTTTTCTTTTTTCTTCTCCACTTTTATTATTTTAACAGAAAAAAACTCTAATACAATATGAAAAAGGTTAATAACTTTGCTTCTAGCGTCAGCTCAAGCATTAACTCGCCTCTTCCTACAAGCTTAGCAGGTAAAGTACTTGGACTCGTTAACCTTGTTGAACCATGTCGAAACTCATTTCTCTTGGCGAGTATAGGTGAATGTAAAAAGGCAGCTAAAATTCTGAACGGCTTCGTGGGTAAGTACAAAAGAGTGTTTGCATAAGAGACATGCCATTTACGTATCGTTGTATAAAAGATCCCGGACAAGGCATGGACAAGATAATCCCTGCTGGTATTTTGGAAAAAGCCCAAGGTTTAGCTATTTACACAGTGCTGAAGGCCGGTTTCTTGTTTACTGGCCGTGCCGGTAGTGGTATTGTTATTGCAAGGTAAAATCAAATAGGGTTGGTCATACAAGAAAGGATAAAGAGATTGATAAAGAGGGTCTATAGATTACCCGAAGGCAATTGGAGTGCACCTTCTGCGATAGCAACAGGTGGTATCGGCGCTGGTGGTCAAATTGGTAATACAAATTGAGGACTTGAAAAACCATTCAAATGTCTTATACGCAGTTGAATTTAAATAGGCGCTGAATTAACCGACTTTGTGCTTGTCTTGAATACAAGAGAAGCTGTCAAGACATTTAGTCATGGTGGTAACGTCACTTTGGGTACCAATGTGTCAAGTAAGTAAAATTGAACATAACGTGCGGGGAAAAGTGGACTAATAGTGATTGTTTTCACTCTAGTTGCTGCTGGACCTATTGGTCGTAATGCAGAAGCTTCAGGAAGTGCTAGTCTGAAACATATTGCCGCTATTTACTCATACAGCAAAACTAGAGGTTTATTCGCCGGTGTGTCACTAGAAGGCTCAGTCGTTGTAGCACGTAATGATGCAAACCAAAAATTATATGGTCAAAAAGTTACCCCCAAGGAGCTTTTAAGTGGCGTTATTCCACCACCTCCTGAGGCTGATGCACTTTATAGAGCTTTGAATGCCAAGTTTCATACTTTGGGCACACAAACGTATTCTCCCACTAATGCAGACGGAACAACTCGATCCTTGGGTCGTAGTATCACATATAAGAGCACTGGTATCTCTGCTCCCGGTACATTAAAACAACCTCCTCCTCTAAGACAAATCGGTGGTTATGGCGCTCCTTTAGCTATTCAACAAGAACCCTACAACAGTCCCACTTCACCTCCTTCTTATCAAGCGAACGCTACTTCTCACCAATATGGACAGGATGTGAAAACACCAGTTACAAATCAATACAACGCTAATTCTTACTATAATAATAACACTTCCACACCAGCCAACAACACTTATCAACAAACGAATAATTACCAGCAAAATAACACCTATCAACAAACTAATAGTTTTGCATCACAGGCTGCGGCCAAAAGAGCTCCACCTCCTCCACCAGCTAGCAAAAAACCAGCAGAACCAACTGCTAGAGCTTTATATGCTTTCGAAGGTCAACAACAAGGTGACTTAAGTTTCCAGGAAGGTGATGTGATTACAATTGTGCAAAAAACGGACAGTCAAGATGATTGGTGGACTGGAAAGTTGCGCGGTCAACAAGGCATTGTAAGTAGACTGTGTTTATTTTCTATTGGGGTGTGTGTACTAACTGATAACTCTGTAGTTCCCTGCAAACTACGTTCAATTACAATAATGTAAAATTAAGATAGACAAGTATCACTTTTATTCGACTATAATAAATGTAATACAAGCATACCAGGACACAAGAGGTGATTTATAACTATTGGATTATTGAGTGTGTTGGTTTTATGAAATTCTGTAAAATGGAAATGGAAATGGGATGTTACAAGGTTTATGTTGTACAGAGAAGTTAGCTTCTGAGGGACTTGTTTTGTACAACACTAAATCTATGTAATGGATTACTTTGTGGAAGTTCGATTTGGGGTCGATTATTTTCTTAGTTATTAAGTAGTAATTAGTTATTATCGTATACGGGTTTAATCAATAGACAGCACAACTTTTCCAACTGTGCGATGTGAGTGCATCAATTCGTGGGCCCGAGCAATATCTTTCAAGGGAATGATATTATTGTTGTCATAGACAGTGCCACGAACCTTTCCCTGCTCAAAGAAAGGAGCGAGTTTAGTTCTAAAATCTGCATGAGGTAACAAAATGATAGGTGTATAACGATGTGGAGCAAACAATTTCTTGTAAGCAATTTTGCGGCCCATCTCCAACAAGGTAAAGACACCAACATGTTCAGAGCCAAAGAATTCCAAAGGGCCCACAGCAGTAGAGAATACACCACCCTTCTTGAGTAATCCGTCTAATTTATTATAGTACTCTTCACCACCAACGCAGTCAAAGATGATGTCGAATGGGATCTTTTCCTCCAGGAATGCATCAAAGGCTTCTTTGTCTCGGTAATTGACTACTCTATCAGCACCCAATGATTTCACGAATTCGATATTTTTCTCACTACAGATACCCACAACATGGTTTTCAGGATTGATCGCTTTTGCGATTTGGATACCATAACTTCCAACGCCACCAGATGCACCAACGACAAGGATATTTCTCTTTTCATTTGTATTGGCCTCTGTAATTGCACCATTTTTGATAATGCCCTGATACGCCGTCAGCGCAGCAATACCCACAGACGCAGCTTGTTCGAAGGACAAATGTGCAGGTTTCTTGGCAATAGAAGCTCGTCTTGTATTGATGGTAACGTATTGAGCGTAAGAACCATGCACGTAAAAGGGAAGAATTTGCGTACCAAATACCTCGTCACCTACTTGGAATTCTTCAACCTTGCTTCCCTTGGCGACGACAATACCAGCGTAATCAGCACCCATGACGGCGGGAAGAGACATAATAAAGGTAGCTAATTTCATGTTACCAGCAGCAACCTTGGCTTCGACGGGGTTTACGCCAGCTGCTTTCACCCGAACAAGCACCTCATGATCAGACTTGATTTGAGGCACAGGGATCTCTTCGCTGTACTTGAAACAATCATTTGGAGCTCCGTACTGGACAATTTGCGCACCATGCATGATTTCAGGTACATTATCATTACTGTGTGTCATTTTGTATAAGTTTCCAGAATTTGCGAAATTTGAAGAAATAAAAAAAGAACGGTTTTTTTATATACTTTCACGAGGAAATGCTTCTTGCTTACCAAAAATAGTAATATTCGTAATTTTCGCGCAAGTATACTACAATTGTTCAACTGTTGTTCGATAGTACTACCTCAGTTCATTGCGTCAACTCTTAGGCCAATGTGAAAAGTGATTTATTGTAAAATAGACAATATTGGAAAACATCATTGGATGGGTAGTTACTGGGAGCGCTGCCACCAGCATCATACGTAGTTTCACAAACGCGCAATTAGGTGCAAGAAATAGCGTGATGATAAAGAAGTAATTGATCCTGCAATACACTGCACCTTTTCTGTGGCAAGGGATGAAAGCGACTTTAATGGACACTACTGTAATCCAAGATCAAAAGAAACTCAATAAAAATACGCTGCAGATCCTTATCGCCCAAGTAGAGGCACTAGATTGTGTGCACCTGCACAACATGATACAATAAAGCTTTTATGATTGGAAAACGATTTTTTTTTATTAAATAATGAAAGTTTTTGTCTGTTCTTCAGCCATACCGTAAAGGTATGCCCAGGACTTACGACGAGGACGTAAACAGACGCGAAGTCCCAAAAACAACTATCACAGTAACCCAAGAGTCCATGCCGTGCTTGTACGGGCCCCGACCATCCACCCAAGACTAACGAGTCGCTCAACGTACACACTATTGGATGGGTAGTTACTGGGAGCGCTGCCACCAGCATCATACGTAGTTTCACAAACGCGCAATTAGGTGCAAGAAATAGCGTGATGATAAAGAAGTAATTGATCCTGCAATACACTGCACCTTTTCTGTGGCAAGGGATGAAAGCGACTTTAATGGACACTACTGTAATCCAAGATCAAAAGAAACTCAATAAAAATACGCTGCAGATCCTTATCGCCCAAGTAGAGGCACTAGATTGTGTGCACCTGCACAACATGATACAATAAAGCTTTTATGATTGGAAAACGATTTTTTTTTATTTAAATAATGAAAGTTTTTGTCTGTTCTTCAGCCATACCGTAAAGGTATGCCCAGGACTTACGACGAGGACGTAAACAGACGCGAAGTCCCAAAAACAACTATCACAGTAACCCAAGAGTCCATGCCGTGCTTGTACGGGCCCCGACCATCCACCCAAGACTAACGAGTCGCTCAAGTTCTTGTATAGAGGTATATTATTGCAACCCGAAACTACCCAACCGTCGAGTCTCTTACTAAACGACAAATTGAATAGACATGACTGCTCAGCTCCCTCGATGGGGATATCGCAAAGAGACCCCAGGTGAGATTTCAGTCTCACTTTTCTACAAGCAGAGGAAAGTGCAAATACCAAAGCTGCTAAATCACCGCAGCAAGATACGATGAAATGCAGAGACCACTGCCAGAATCATTCAGTATTCGCGTGGGCAGTCCTCCAGTTTTTCTATATAAAAAAAAAGGTGAACGTGGCAGCGTGGGGATAAATGAGGAAGAATCAAAAGAGATTCTTCAACAAAAGAGAAAGGGCAAAAAGGGGCTACAAGTAGCAGTTAAAGCCACTTATAGAAAAGGTGAAAAGGACTTCACGAATGAAGTGAGAAGGGAAAGGGGAACTCCACAAGTGAAGCAAGAAGAGAAAGATGAGGGATCAAAAAATAGGGAGGTGGAGAGAGGTATATAAAGTGTTGACGCGTCGGGTGTGACTTGGGTTAAACCAAGCCAATCATAGTCTAGCGGAGTGTGACTCGGAGTCCAAAGCGTGTTTATGCTTTGACAAACAAGTAGTAAACACATTGACAAGTTGTAAATGAACGTTTATTTGCGTGATATTGAATGAAAAATCTATTGATATTAGGAATTATGTTGTTATGTTATAAAATTACAAGTGTGACGATGAAAAAGAATAATGCTAAAGGTGATGACAAGAATAAAGTTGTTGCTCCACTAAGAGATTGACCATAGATCCAATTCTCTCTTCCATCTGCTGGGTGATTATACAAGATATTGACAAGTGTTTTTTTTGTCCATTCGACCCTTTACTTTGTAACCTGTGTCTATTGCGTTATCAACGTACACACTGGAGAGAGGTATATAAAGTGTTGACGCGTCGGGTGTGACTTGGGTTAAACCAAGCCAATCATAGTCTAGCGGAGTGTGACTCGGAGTCCAAAGCGTGTTTATGCTTTGACAAACAAGTAGTAAACACATTGACAAGTTGTAAATGAACGTTTATTTGCGTGATATTGAATGAAAAATCTATTGATATTAGGAATTATGTTGTTATGTTATAAAATTACAAGTGTGACGATGAAAAAGAATAATGCTAAAGGTGATGACAAGAATAAAGTTGTTGCTCCACTAAGAGATTGACCATAGATCCAATTCTCTCTTCCATCTGCTGGGTGATTATACAAGATATTGACAAGTGTTTTTTTGTCCATTCGACCCTTTACTTTGTAACCTGTGTCTATTGCGTTATCAATAACAGTTTTGTTTTCGTTGTAAAACGTCCCAGTGTTATTAATGGTGAAATCCTCAGAAATCAAGGAAGAAATTCGCTTTAAATAACTTCCTAATTGAGGTGGTGTGTAATTAGCTTGAGACAAGAAAATAGCCATTGTTCCAGCAACATCTACAATTATGGAAAGAAAGAGATAAATCACCTGAAATAACAAACAATGGAGGATCACAAACATGTGTAACTTACGAGGTGCTGCCATGGAAGTTCCCGTTAAGGTATGTGTAGCTGTGTTTGAGGTTGGCCATATCGAAACAATATTTGTACCTGGTGCAAAACTTTAAAACTACAATTAGCTTATTGTTTGTTTCTTTTTCCTTAATAAACATACATGTCAACACATTTGCCGAAATTGGAGTAATAAGAGACGGAGTCATCGCGATCTATAGCGCCTACTGTGATAGCGCCTGGTGTACTTCCTGGAGAATACTTGCACGCATCTTCACCGTAGTTTCCAGCTAAAAATGAGATCAAAAATTCGGATCAATATAAATTCATTGTTTTTAATTGCTTTGAGATAGCGTACCAGCAATAGAGAAATGAATACCCAGAGACATTGCTTCTTCTACAGCATCATTGGTTGCTTGACTGTACAAAGCACCAAGGGACAAACTGGAACCGAGACGGTTAGTTTAGCTGTACTTTGTGTAGCGAGAAAATATTGACTTACTTGACAATACTTTTGGCATTAGGCCGACTTGTGTGTTGTTGAACAATCCATTGAAGTCCGACGAGCACATCGGAAAGCTGACCGTTGCCATCGCTATCCAATGTTTTAACAGATACGATCTCCGCCTTTTTTGCCACTCCGTATTTGGTTCCACAACAGACACCAGCTACAAAGGTGCCATGTCCATGAGGATCTGAAGAGTCATTCGGGTCACCAACGACAGTTTTTCCTATTTTGACTCGACCGGCGATGTCAGTATGATTTTCGTTTATACCAGAGTCCATTAGATAAATAGTAACGCCTTCTCCCTAAAATATAATACGAATCAGAATCTCGAACACCCCTTTGGAGTTCATTGAAAAATTCGGCTTACGGAAGCTGTTGGAAATTTGTATGTGCCATCTGTTCCTGATCGTTGGTCGATTCTATCTAAACCCTAAACATTGAGTTAGTTTACGTACAGATAAAAGTTTGCTTTTTGCTTACCCAGCTGGGGGGATTGGTTTGTACAAACTCTTGCAGGGAGAAAGTGGCATCTTTTACCCAGTAGTGCACTGCATCATCTTCGGCTGTTGCATTTTTATTTTCTAACAAGTTTTCGAAAGCTTCGGTATGGAATTTTGCTGAATACCATCTGAATTTTCCAATTGAATTATAGTCTGGTTTTTTATTTTCGGTGGTCTGTGTTGCGTTTTTGCCGCTGGTATATGTTTTGAAATTTGTTCTATTGGCATTATGGCCCACTTGGTGTAATTTCATCTTTTGTATTTGGTTTCTAATTTTGATTGAAGGGATATTTGGTTTAAATACAACGATGTAGTTGTTTGACTCCACTAAATTGGGCTGTGCAGGTCCAACGCTGTCATCTGCTGCTACTGTTATTGTTGTTGTTTGTGTGAGAAAGAATACATATGAGAAAAGGAGAAAAGTAAGCAGGCGAACAGTCATTTTTCTCTAAAGTAGAAAATGAAAATACAATCGGCCTTGAAAAAAGAGAATTAATTGTTAAGAAATGGATTTATTTTCTTTAAATACTACTTCTTAGATTTCACAAGATTAATAGCTAAATTATCGTGTTACACATGTTTAATTTATTTCTTGGTATAGGCATTTTCAATTATGGTTCTTTGTGCTATGAGCTAGCGAAAGCAGATAGCGTTTAAGGTATTCCTGTAAAACGGAACCCCTATTTTTCTGGGACAAACGATTTCTTTGTTCAGAGGTTGGAGAAAAAGGGGATATTGCTTCGTGATACATCAAATTCAGTACCACTGCGCATTTAGACATACTGAACACGAGGCAGTTTATAATTACTTGTTTCATCGATTAAAGCGCTTTTACCAAAAATTGACATCACACTGTACACAGAGTGAATCTAACAAAGGTTTGTTAGTGGAACCTGAGATTGACAACGGTCATTCATACATCATTGCGGTTTAGCTTCGTTTCAGCTGTCAGTAACTCATTGTAATAAACAAGTATTGCATCCACATTCTTCAAACAAAGTGTATATGCATAAGATCAACATCATGCAGATCAAAAAATAATTGGTTGGGCTTGCCTTACCGAAAAAGAAAGATGGATGCGATCAGTTATGTATATATGTATGAAAAATTTATTAAAGGATTTATATTTGATTACTAAACTATATTTCTATTGCTAAATTGGAATGCGATCTGTCTATTATACATAGTGAATAAATCACTTAATTACATGGTAAAAGAAAAAGTTAACACGTTATTCTATTACGCGTCTTGCATATCATTAGCCTGACTGGAAGATGATTTGTGCGCATCAGACTCATTTTTCTCTACCAACGCGGCTTCCAGTAAAGTGAGACGGCGAATACGCTTCAAATTCAACCAAGCAGGCAAATAAAGGTAGGGCTTTGCTTCACGAGGCTGTGGGACGTCAAAAGGTATTGTTGTGTCATCGATCTGCACTGAATCCAAAAGCAAGACGTCATTTTCATCTCCACTCACGACTCGATTTGCAACTGCTTGTAAAATTTCAGGGCGTATAGGATTTTCGTAATTGGCGGTATGATATTGGGAAATCAACTTTTGAATTTGAGTAGGTGATAAAATCCAACATATACATAGTGAATAAATCACTTAATTACATGGTAAAAGAAAAAGTTAACACGTTATTCTATTACGCGTCTTGCATATCATTAGCCTGACTGGAAGATGATTTGTGCGCATCAGACTCATTTTTCTCTACCAACGCGGCTTCCAGTAAAGTGAGACGGCGAATACGCTTCAAATTCAACCAAGCAGGCAAATAAAGGTAGGGCTTTGCTTCACGAGGCTGTGGGACGTCAAAAGGTATTGTTGTGTCATCGATCTGCACTGAATCCAAAAGCAAGACGTCATTTTCATCTCCACTCACGACTCGATTTGCAACTGCTTGTAAAATTTCAGGGCGTATAGGATTTTCGTAATTGGCGGTATGATATTGGGAAATCAACTTTTGAATTTGAGTAGGTGATAAAATCCAACACACATCGTATATATTCTCGATATCCTCTAAAGTGTTTTTCTTAAACTGAAGCAGCTTTGTGGCCTGCATAAGGTGCTCCAATTGTAATGTGCCTTCAGGGAAATCGTGGCTCTTACACCATTCCTCAACACGCGTAATATTGTACTGGATTTGCATGGCTAAAATGTTGAAAACGTTAATTTTCAGTAAATCTTAAATAGAGAGCCTCTCTTTGTTACCTCGCTTCCATGTAGAAAAGTTCTTTCTCATCAAAAGATCGTTGAACGCAGTGACACCTGTCATCTTCAATACTTCTAAAAGTACTTGATTGGCGATAGAAGGTTCAATGAAGTAACATTTGATTGTTCTGTGAATCTTGTTGAGAAGATCGAGTAAATCGTCCATATTATAAGCGGGCCCTGTTGATCCTAAAAGTAGCTTATTAAAGAATCTACCAGAATCATTGGTGATAAATCCAGGCAATGATTGACTTTCAATGATTGCAGGCACCAAAATTTTGCTGTATCTGCGCTTAATTTCCTTGATCCAAGCGTGGAAGATATTGTCTTCGAGACATTGCATCTCGAATTTGATTGTTTGCATCAGTTTTTCGAATTCGCGCCAGCCTATGGAATGACCTCTTTCAGCCATTTCAGCTTCAATACGTACTTCGGATTGGACTATCAAAGACAAAAGTTCATGCACATTGGTGAGCCAGAAGGCGCAAGGAACAATAGCATCTTCGCCGGTAAAACTCTAGAATTATGAAATTAATACGAGAAACAAATATACAAGAATTATATCCTTACCAAACACTGCTTTTGAATCGTATCCATGACATTGAACAGGAGGTTTTCGGATTCACGGTTGTAACCGATTCTCCACATATCGTTGATACACATACTTATAAGATGAGCGGGGAACATCACTTCCTTGTGGGAGGGAGGGTTTTGTTCACTTGGTAAAGGTATTTTAAGAGACTTGATGAGACCCTCCAATACTTCTTCATGCAAAGGTTCCTCTTGTCTGAGAATCGCGTTGATCTAAAAATAGACGGTGAGACGGTGATAAATAAAAAGTAAAGTGCTGCATGTAATAATTACCTCTTCCTCGGGATTATCAGAAATATGATCCAATCGACTACTCTTTCCACCAGCAATTGTATTTGATTGACCAACGGAAGTAGGACGAGGGTTTTTACCGCCACCCAATTGTTCAGCTAAGCGAATCTGATCAATAGATGTCTTGGGAATGTTACCAGTGACTTCAGCAGAGCTATTACGGCGCACGTTACGATTACTGATGTTGTTGGTATGTTTGAGGGGTTTAACAACATCATTCTCGTCTTCCACTCTGGGAGGGCGTCTTCCGTTGCCTGCTGGTGATTTTGATCTGGATTTTCCATTTGGAGAAGGTGACAAACTTTGTTGATGGCGAGTGATCATAGACTTTGCCAGTTGGGCTTTAAGAGCAATAATCTGAGATTTCAAATCGGCAACTTCTTCATTGCTTGCACTTGATTCTTTGGCAAGAGTCGCCTTTTCCTTTTCTTCCTTTAATTCTTGACGTAATGCATCCATTTCAGCGGCCATGACGCTCAGCTTTTCAGAAGTGGCAGTGTGTTCTGCGTAAATCTTTTCCTTTTCTTTCAAAAGATTATCGTAGTCGGACTGGGGTATGCTGGATTCGCGAAGCTTGGACTCTGTGGCTTTAGCTTCTTCGTCCAATTTTTCATACTTTTCGTTCCATTGTTGTACCTGTGCTTCGAGATGTGATACTTTGACCTCTAGGGCTTTCTTTTCGCTCTTGAGAGTTGTCACGTTTTGAGTAAGCTCTACCACCTTGTTTTCAAGCTTGTAAGAAACTTCTTTGAAATGGTTGGCAGATTTAGCCTCAGCCTTAAGAGCCAAAAGTTGTTTACGAGCGGCACGACGACGAACGCAAGATTGTAAAAAGATAACATGCCCCAATTGAGATTTGTACCATTTGCGAGCAAGCATACCACGCACGAGACGTTGAATTTGAATGGCAGCGTTGTTTTCTCGCAGTTTTTGATATTCAAGGCGAGCTTTACGAGCGCGAACAACTAGTGGAAATACCATGAGTACGTGACCTAAAAACAAATCAACAAATGTTAAAAACTTACCTCTTTGAAGCTTGAGTGCAAGATCTTTCTTTGCCAAAAACTCTTTACGAGCGGCAAAGCGTCTGTAGTTCGTCTGGATGACGATAGCAGCCTTTTCTTGTTGGAGGTGAGCCAATTTGCTTTGGGCAATACGGGTACGAGCAATACATTGAAGCTTGAGAACCATTTCACGCATACGCAAGTAGCGATGACGATATACAAATCTGCGAATATTCTTCTGAAGCACAGTAGCACACGCATCAAATCGGTCCGATCGTAATTTCTCAAAATACGCCAACTAAATCATAGATCAGTATGAATGGAATTTCACTTGAGAGGTCTGTATAAATATTACCTGTCCTGCTCGGAAGAAAATTTTTGTCTCACCCACTTGGTACTTGTCTTTATCATCGATGCAAGTATCTAATATAGTTTGACAAAGTTCTCTGACATCTGGATTTGCTTTGGGATCCCAGTGCTTAGAGGGGACAAGAACATAGTACCGATCAGCAAACTCTTCAAACGTCCATCTAGAGGGATAACCGAGACAACTGATACGAATCGTTTCTAATACACCACATGCTCTAAGCTGAGAGAGCACCATGGGTGCCTCAAACTCCCAAGCAACCTTAGCTTCATTTGGTTTAATACAACGAATATAATGTACATTAGTGTCTCCAATGGTATCCATCAAACTAATAAGAGAATTTTTGAAAATAGATCCAAGTGTTGGCTTTCTGGAAAGCATGCTCTTTCGCTTATTCTCGTTAGGTGTGACAGCACTGGCAGCAGCAGCGGATTTCGCAAGAATTTCATGTAGGAAAGTGAATTCAGAATTCTGCAATAGTTGTAGGTGTTCGTCAGGCACAGAGTCTTTATTCTTTTCCAAAAAGTTTTCTGCTTCGTACTGGACGTCGTGGGCGTAATGGGCAACAGTGAAGGCTTCACTTGAGAATCTGGGCTTCTTGAAATAATTTTTGTATTCGGGTGTTCCAAAATTATTGTATAATTTTTGGCAAAATGCCTGATCAGAACCAGATGGCATACGTGATTCCTGCAAAAATTCACATCAGTATATCTATTTATGCTATATCCTTTTTATAATTTAACCATACCTCATCTAAAAGAGATAAAATACCCAACTTTCCTTCGATCATTTCAATACATTTTTGATTATCGCTAAACTCGATAAAAGTCCAATTGATCTTTTCACGCATATATTCCTCTTGCTCCAATTTAAATACATGCTGATTAAATTGTTGTTGTAACTTTTCGTTTGCGTAGTTAATACAAAATTGCTCGAACGAATTCTTTTCGAAATGTTCAAAACCATAAATATCCAAAACACCAATGAAATTTTTCACAGTGTTCTTATCGGGAGCTGATAGACTATCATTGATGATCCCAACTAGCCAATCGAATAAATTAGAGTAGATGTATTTGGCAACTGAATCTTTGACAACGTGAGATTGCGTTGGACTCAGGTTGGTGACAATCTTTTCAGATCTTGTGATAATTTGTTTGCGAACAATCCACTTTCTAAATTCCATAGTATCGATCCCAAGCAGACGAGAGGCAGTCAATAGGCTGGGATCCTCATCTGATAACATGGCATCTCCTCTACCAGTTACCTTGATGTTACCAATGTGAAGTAACGCAGCCAATACGCGGAAAATCTTCCACTGCAGTTCGACCGAAAGACCTACCGTCGATAAAGACTTTTGCGTTACATCAAACTCCTTTGCATCATCCACACCAGGTATGACTCCGGTTCCATTTGGGTTCAAGTATTGGAAGTCGCTGTATTCTCCTAACTCGAAATCCTTTCTTTCCTTAGAGGGCGCTCCTGCACAAAGTTGATAAAAGATGTGATAATTTCGCTCGATTTCAGGTTGAAAAATTAATCTGGATCTTTCCAAGAGATAGGTTCTTATTTTTGCTCCAATGATGTTGGCACCGTCATCAAACTGGATTTCAATGTATTTACCAAAACGCGAACTATTGTCGTTACGCGATGTCTTTGCATTACCAAATGCTTCCATAATTGGATTTGTAGCTATGTTTCAATTGTATGATTAATGCTGTGTCACCATTGTAGAAATAACTATGTACACATTCGGAATAAGTATTACCTAAAATTTGTTCCTCCACTTCGGTCATGGCTCCGTCTGATTTCTTTTTCTTTTTACTAGAGTTTTCTTGGTCGTCTGCAGTTGCAAAGTAACGCATGATAAATTTGGCACTCACAGTTTTACCAGCACCACTAGAAAAAGTATCTTGCTTTCAATCATTTATTACTCTCTTCTTGCCCTCACGATCCTCCTTACCTTTCACCAGATACAACAATCGTCTGATTAATCTGCTCCCGGGTCATGCATCTATACGCTTCCTCGGCAATAGCAAATAAGTGAGGTTCTAGCTCTCCGCGTCTCTTTCCAGAATATTGTTGTACAATGTCAGGCCCATACAGTGACACACGATCGAAAGGATTCACAGCGATTAACACAATACCGGAATATGTATAAATCAAATGTTGCATATATCTTGTTCTTATGGTGTTTAGCACTATAAAAATCGTCTATGTTAAAATCATGCGACTCTCAACTTGTCACTTGTATTCTTATGATATACCAGCTGGTTCGTTTAAATAACTCAGGTTAGTTAAATCATCTGTGTATTCCATTCTGGGTGGATTTCGAAGAGGTGGTAATTTTGAACCATCTGTTTTTTTAATATCATCCAGTGTAGACTCGAATATGTGTTCCTAAAAAAACGTTTGTACAAATGTAAGTATATTCGGTACGTATTGAATAAGCTTCTGCTCGGCTGCTTTACTTTTTCTTTGTCCTTATCGTCTTCAAACACTATGGTGACCTTGTTATTCTCGGTGGTGTTTGATATACAAGAGGCGGATACCCAGCCTTCTTCTTTATCTGGAAACCAAGCTTTGGTTCCTTTGGTGTAGACCTCTACTGCCTGTTCTGCAGTTAGTGAAGCTTGGGTCTGAGGTTCACTCATTACGACGAGGTGTTAGGCTTGTAGTAAAAGAGAGAAAGGAAGGGAATAGAAATAAATCAAAGTGACTTTTTTTGGAATTTATTTTTATACACAACCCCGTCTGAGTATGATTTATTTGCGCGGGGATTTTCATGGTAGATTCCAAGATGAACGTAATTCACTGTTGGAAGCTCGGCTTGGCAAATTCACAAGCGATTTGCTACCTCTGGCAGTAGTACCTTGCTTTATATTTTGAGAAGGTATGTCTGCTTCTACAGCATACCATTTGTCTCATTCTTTTACAGCCACGTTAGTTGCTGAACATGTAGAGCCGTGTACGTACTGGCTTTGAGTAGATCAATCGCGACGGAAAGCCATGCACAGTATCATCCATATTTTTAATAGTCTACTGAAGCTAGGGTAAGCAATAGCTTTTATCTCAAGTCCACTAAAACCTGACAAAAATTACGTCGAATTTTCAAGTTGATCGCGTAGATCACTCTTTCGCCAGCCAATTTGAAACAGGTTTTTGATAAAATTGTATCCGCCGATAATAAAGTTTGGTGCGTTCCATCAATACGGCCTGAACTTGAGGGAGTCCTCTTTGCACTTTTGCTTTGCTCTCACCTCATTGCTTTTGGGCAACAAAGCTCAAATATTCAGGTGGCAATCTCTTGACAAGCGTAAAAGCGAACCTATTTTTTTTTTTGGTGACCTACTAGGGTTTTGAACAAAGTACGAATTGTATGAGCGTCCTTGTATATCAAGTTCCCTGTGCTATATCAGTTAAAACTGTGGATCCATTGGTTGACACTCTATAAAGATCTTTTTGTGAGAAAAATACACGCATATTCAGTGAGAAGTAAAGCTAGCAGCCCATATCACTCAAATGTAGCAGGAACGATAATGTTTGATTCACTGAATTTACCTGTGAATTCTTTCGGACATTGAACTTTTCGCTGTAACAACATCATGAAAGGGCCAATACATCAGAGCTGATAATTTTTACAACATTTGCTTTTTCTTTCTTTCGTCTTTATCTACTTTGCAAAGGTTTAATCTTTTGTCCTAAAAAATTGAATACAATCGTATAATTTTTTCTTTATCGAATACATGATACAAATGGTCGATATATTCAACCGCGTTGTGATCATCACCGTTCGCACTTTGAGTAGACGCAAATTCGGCTAATTATTGTACCGCGCAGGTGTGACGTGTGCAGAATGCAAACTTGAACTTGAAAAGCGCCACCTGAAGGCGAAAGCTGAAAAAAATAGGAAGCCCACCTCTGAAAAGCATAAAAACGCTAAGCGGAAATATTACCGGTGGATCTCTCAAGTTTGGCAGTTATGAATGTAGATCAGGTAAGACTAAATAGCTCATTCTACGAGTGCTAAACAAGTTGTAAACAACTCGCTTACAACCTTTCTTAGTGGTACTTTACCAAAGACGATTTAAGAGATACACCAACTATAGCTCATGGAAGAACATTCGAACAGGAGCAGTTAGATCGTATTAAAGGATGTCACTATTTACTTGCTGTAGGCGCTAAATTGAGCCTGTAAAGTATTACATACTTGGCTGACATTTTCAATATCGATAATTAACACAACTACGAATCTAGTCCACAAATTGTCGTAGTAACTGCTACTACATTCTTTCATCGTTTCTTTATGAGACAATCCATGACGAATCACCACGTTTATGTACGATATACTGAAGGAATATTTTGATAAGAGTTTCTTTTAATAACTTTATATTATAGGACATTGCAGCTACTTGTCTATTTGTTGCTACAAAGGTTGAGGAATGTACCAGAAGATTACGAGAAATTGTATTAGTATGCGCTCAGAAAGCAGCCAAAAACGATAATCTGAAAATGGAGGAGGATTCCAAAGAATTCTTAAAGTGGAAAGAGTCTTTATTACATAATGAAGTTATTGTGCTGGAAACTCTGTGTTTTGATTTGTCCGTGGTTCACCCGCACACAAGTCTTCTTGCTTTTGAAAGCCAATACGATGGTATGCCATAGCAATTAGTAGCCCACCACATCCACTTTATTAATAATTGTTGTTGTATATAGTCTCAGCCTCTTCTATTCGTCGAGCTTGGATGTTATTATACCAAAGGTGAGGGAGATAGCTGTTTGATGGTAAAGCGTCTCAGTAGAACTGAATTTTTTTGTTAGTTTGGGTGCACCCTTATGTGTATTATATAAACCCGAAATAATCGCTGCTGCTGCGTTACTGCTAGCTACCAAACTAGATAATGATCGATCGAACGAAAATTGGGTTGAAAATCTGCAAGATATCGACGTTGTGCAAGTCCATGGTAAGTTGTGAGAGCTAAAAGCATTGCAGGCACCTAAAATTGACGGTTTTCCCTTTGTTCTCTAGAACTAGCGGCAGAAATGTTAGAATACTACATGGATCACTACTTGATCAAATCGTCATCTTCTCAAGCAAATTCCCCTCACCCTTCTCAACACATCCAGCACTCTCATTAATATACACGAAATCACTTGTTAAATCAGAGTAAATATAAATAGGATGAGAAAATTGGACAGCCTATAGATCCTTTCGAAAAAGCAGCAAACTATTATCAAAATCAACTCCCACCACCACCACCACCGCCCAGACTCACTAATATATAAAATTCGTATATAAGATATCATCTTTTTTTATTCGTCATAGAAAAATTGTATTATAAAATAAACTAAATCCATCCTTCACTTTATCTTATCACCTCATTTTCTGCTCGAAATTAATTGCAGCTCAATCAACAGTTGCAGGAGGGAAAGGGATTTTCCCGAAACTTAATTGGCACTTAAGGTTAGCTTCACCCTGTCTCCCAAACGATGGGTCCAATCCCTAAACCATTTGATAGGATTTTGCGACTATGAATGACACTGCTCAATATTGGGTCGAGTTTACCCCAAATCAAGTTATTCCACCTTTTCGATATTGTTTGTCGCCAAAAAAAAACTCTTCTTATCTGAGTATTCCACACTCAGTCCGCCGCTTTTCATCCCGTGTATTGCGCATTTATGGTATATATAAGGAAGGCAAAATCTATCGGCCGCTCTACAAGTATTGCGAATCCTTCTTTTTTTATTTCTTGTGATACCTACATTGGGAGGGAAATGGCCTGATTCTCAACCCTAATTCACCTAATTCTGATTGAAGCAGTAACGATCGGCCATCATTGGTTATCGGGTGTTGTAACTTAACTGTATATAAGAAACTAGATTGTAAACAGACAGAAAATTTTCTTTCTTTCTTCAACCCTCTACATTACACTTACAATAATCTAAAATGGCTGGTGACCTCCCCGACTTCATGACTGATGCCAACGCTGTCCTTAATGACAAGGACCACGAATGGCGTTACAACCGTATCCCTGACTACAAGAAGGTCAATGCTGCTTATGAAGAAGGTAATAACAGTCGTGCAGTTAACAATGTAAATAATGAAAAACTAAACATGTATGTACATACAGAAAAGACATGTAACCATGCCGAAGGTTCTCTTGAATGGCTTGTCTCTAACCTTGTCAAGGTAAACAATTGACATTTGTCTGTCACACATAAAATTTCTCCATCCTAATATTCTTTGAAAATTACTAGAACTGGGAGAAGGAGATGTCTTACAAGCTCCGCGCTGACCAAATCCGTACTATTGATGCCTCCAAGTACAGATTCTCTGTCAACGGTAAGGAATGGCACAACGCCGAGGAAATGCTCGAGGTAAGCTCTATTTGAATTGGAGTGTACAATCAATATGCTAACCGGGAATCGTTCGATTTTTAGCTCGGTACCTACAATGCTCTCATTGGTGATACCGAACTCTATAAGGCTAGTGAAATGGATTTCAGTGAATCCCACAAGCTTTTCAAGAGAGCTCTTCGCACATTCTCCTGGGAAGTCATCCAAGTCTACAGCGGTCCCCCATGTGTTGCTTTCAAGTGGGCTCATTGGGGTACTATGACTGGTGACTTGTCTGTCAAGGTTGGCGGCGACAAGAAATTGGAAGCCCATGCTACCAACGAAGTCATCAAGATCTATGGTGTCACTGTCGCCAAGGTCAATGAGAAGTTCGAAATCGAACAACTTGAGACCTTCTACGATCCCAGCGATATGATGAGACAAATGTCCAAGAACAGAAAGGAGGGTTCATTCAACCCCGAGGAAATCACCGCTTCTGGAAAGTGTCCTTTCAATCCCAAATAGTTGGATACACACAATACCTTATCCTATTTATTATTATTTATTCCATTTAAACCTCCCCTACAACTTTATAATAAAAATAACTCGTTATTGATCAAGGGCAGCGGACCATCAATAATTTGTATACATAATTTACGCGTGCATTTGCATATATTACGATTGTTCCACATTAAAGTTCCCTTCATCGATGCATATGACTTGTGAGCACATGCTGCAATGGGAAAAACTGCAGTGTCTCTACGAGAAGTTGAACGGTTGTTCAAATTCAAAGAAATAAAGAAAATAAACAAAGTAGTTTCCGACAAATTGCTTTTCAATTAATGGGCTTCTGTATGTTACACGAAACACACCAATCTCTTGACAGCAGCACGTTTTTGACGTGAAATTGTTTCTAAAAATTTCCATTATTCAGTGTGAGTCAAGTAAACCCCATCACCTTGCTCGAATCGATCACGCCTTCGTTCGATTGCCTTGGTGTTATTGAGGGATTTAAAAAAAGCGAAATAGATAGGTACCGCGCCAAAAGAAAATAAAATTTATGTACTAATTATGTGTGGGTAAAACAGAATCTCCACAATAGGCATCACCCCCATTGGTGGACACATAACCTTTTCAAAGTCTATTTTTTTTTTCACGCTTTCCTTTAACCAGAAATTTCGAGTTAATTGTTACCTACTATGTATCATGTGTTGATGATAAATAAGTTACAATTATTGGCCGCTTGTTTTTAAATTTCTTCCAGCCCCAAATGCTAAAAAGTTTAGGTATATAATTACAAAAAGAACTTTCTTTGTGCACAAGCGGCATAAAGTAGCAATTTCTACCAATATAAATATCAACTAGTTTTATTAGAATTATTTTATTACTGATGACGAATGAATTAAAGATTGATGAATTAAGTTTCCAATGATTTTAGATATTTTTCCCGCTCAATTTGAGCTGGTGTCTTTTTTCCTGCTACTATTTTCTTGTTGTTTATTCTTCCACCGTCTCCTAATTTTGATGGCTGTCGTGGTTGTCGTGAGCCAAGTAAACTGCTCACTACAGAAGATTTTGGCTTTGACCGTTCCGTCTCCTCCTCATCTGCAGGTATCATGGTTCGCACTGTAGAGGAAGAAAATGAGGCAGTGGGTATAGGACCATCACCGTTATTCATAAAGTCAACAGGCATGGAAGGTCGACTACGTTGCTGAACTGCATTGGCTTTGAGCGAAAGAGACACCAGATGTTGATTTTGTAATCGAGGATTCACACTGCCGAGAGGCGAGGCGATAGGACGATAGCTTGAACCCACACTGCCCATGTAATCCGAAGAGGATAAACTACTACTTGATCCACTTTCTTTTAAATTGTTACCACTCCATGATGATTGAAGCATACGACGAATTGTATCTACATTACTTCCCATCTTTCGCAGCGTATTATTTTTTGACGAAGAAGGAGAGTCTGGAACTATAGGGGAGCTAGGGGTAGTCATATTTATCGATTGGGAATCATCTTCTAGTTCTATTGTGGATGTTGTTGTTGTTGTTGTTGCTATTGTCAATGGTACCTCTTTCTTGGGTTCTTCCTTGGCTATCACCATGGGTGCCACTTTATTATCATCGGGTCTTGTGAATAAGTTACGCAGCGAGGTAGAGCCATCTTTTTTGTTATCGCCTCCTGATCTACGGCCAAGCGTAATGCTTTCTTTATTTCGACTACTGTACAAATTATCACTGCTATTATTCAAATTAGCCGCCAACATTTGCTGTCTTGCCATTTTCTTTCCCGAGACGGTGGCGGACCCGGATAATGTCGAGCTCATGATCGCTCTTTTAGGGCTAGGGGAGATGGGTGAATCATTGTTGATGTTGTTATTTTTGGACCAGTTTTTAATATTATCCGTGTCATTCGTATTATTTAATGATGAAGTGTCGATCTCCATATTGTGCTTACGGAGTGTGCCAAATTTTCTAGGAGGAGAAGAAGAGGAAGAGTTAACGGCTGTAGATGTGTTTGATGAATTCTCTGTGGTTGCAGAGGGAGAAGGTGTAGCATTAGCAATCATGGCCATCATATTTTGCGCTGCTTCTTCAGATACAAGCATGGATCTTGTACGAGATTTACGAGATGCTGAGCGAATCAATTTACGAGCTGCCACAGCTGCATCTTGCTGGCTGCTCTCGTCATCCATCTCAGGTTCTTCTTCTTCATTTTCTGCCTCATCACAGCTGCTGGCTTCTGAAGGTAGATCATTATTGTTGATTTCACTGACAATAGAGGAGTACTCCTCTTGCTGTTTTTGTATTAGTGCCTGTTGTCTCTGCATGATATATTCTTGTTGTTGCTGCTGAGCGAGTTCTTGTTGTTGTTGAATCGTCGGTTTCATAGTCAAAGGAGCTGGAGCAGGAGAAGGTGTGGAAGGAGTCATGGGTAAAGTAAAATAGGACTCTGGTGGAATATTCTCTACCATCAATTTACTACTGCTGTTCGAATCATCAGGAATGACAAGTGATTTTTTACTGCTGTTGTTGCTAAATTTCCCAAAAAATTCTGAGCCAGGCGAATCGGGTCTAGGTGATGGGGGGATAGCCGATTGAGACTGCTGCAGGGACGCACGAGTAGGGAATCGAGATGAAGTAGAAGAAGATTGTCGACTCATGCGAGTACTTTCAGGTCGAGACGACTTGACACTGTTGTTACCACTGGCATTGGTTACACTACTGGCATTATCGAAAAACTGGTTTAATGCAACTTTCGGCACGCCACTGGATGATTTTCTACGCATGGATTGCTTCAGTGTGCTACGCAGCGTTGCAGCCTTTTGCGAAATATTTGCAGCAGCGTTGGATAGGAAGGGCTTCTCGTCCAAGTCGATGGACACATACTCTTGTTGTGCAGCAACGTTCATGTACGAAGTGTACAATTCATTGGCTTCTGATGAATCCAATTCCATCTTGTCTGAAAAAAACGATGTGCTTGGAGGCGGTAACGGTAAAGAAATTTTTATATCTGTTACATCTGCGCTGAGAGGGGGAGGCGGTATCCATGAGTTATCTTCCATAGACTTTTTATCATAGATATCGTTTGACTTTTCATAGTAAGAGGTGGAAGTGGTGGGTGGAATGGTGGAGGTCGATGAAGTACCGTCTTTATTAGTGCTGCTAGTATCCATGTTGTTGTTGTAACCGCTTAAGGGTTTGACAGCATACGGGGACGCTGTATTTTTCTCTGTGATATACTCTTCATTGAGTCCTCGAACTGCGTCCACTGCTCCTCCTCTTCTTCTTTTTCTTAAAATAAAATAGACGGATGATGATATGGAAACAATCACCAGTATAATGATAATGGCAATCGCGTATGCTGGAAACAGTTTTTTTTTTCTTTTAAAAGCGCTGCTTACTGTGGTTACTAAATAAAGAAGTAACTCATGTAAGGATCTACATGCTGTATGTGCATTATTTATGCCAACTTTTTAGTTTACCTTTTTATTATTTTAAAATGCAAAAATCAAAAATGAACAAAGAAGAGAGAGAGAAAGAAAGAGAGGATAAAGAAAAAAAAAGAGAGAGAAGCAAAGAAAGCTGTATGAAATCAAACAAAAGCTTCAAATCAAGGAACTTGATTAGGAGTTTGCTATCAGACAAACAGAGAAGGAGTTCAGGGAGTAGGTATATAGCATGGTAAAGCAGACTCATACGTACGTATGGTAGTAGCTATAGTAAACGTACTATGTAGTGACTATAGGGGAAAATGAGAAAACGTTTGCTTGTATGCTTACCATGTACAAATTTAGGAGAAGCAGAAAGCAGGGTTACAAAAATAGATGATAGAATCTCTTTACCACACTTTACGCTAAAAACTTGACCCCCCTTTTCAACTATATAGTGTGTGTAGATGATTGAAAAAGAAATTTTTTTCTTCTTTTTTGCTCCAACAAAAAATTCAAATATGTACGTCTGGCAATTGGGATGCATATCTTTTATTTACATTTTCACTTTAGAGACGCTATCATAGTCTATATATTTTATTTGTGATAAAGTTCTGCATTGCTTTTTGCAAAACCTCGTTGAACAAAATTTGTTAAACCACAACTCGGTATGTGATTAATTCTTATTGAAACCATTCGGAGACATACTAAATTTAGAAACCTCAGATTGTGAACAATAATCGGAAATGTTTAAGCGGACATTAAGTTCGTGAGTAACGTAAAAATGTCGTTTCTTACGCGTTCCCGTCCTCAAGATCCTCCATCAAAAATATTTACCATTTTACAAAAATAGAAAATGAAAAAAACAAACAAATAGAAGTTTGTCCAATGTCTATGGAATCTGCACCCTATACGCATTATGTGTGCTTTTTCTTTTGGGTTTCCCACAAAAAACTTTAAATTTGTATTGTGAGTCGTTCTAGTTTTTCTGGGTGAGAAGGTATGAGAAATGTGTTTATTGATAAAATTTGGTCGGTATTTGAATCATGAATGAAAGAGTAATAGAATGTTGTTGAGTAATATTATATTATATTTGGGGGCCTACTCTAGCTCGATTTCGCCCTATCCATCGTTTACTATGACTCTTTTGCACTTGAGGTTTATGGTCCAATTTGGTCAATTCATTTTGATTGGAAGATAAATGCATTGACTCAAATAATTGTTTCATTTTTTCAGTACTAGAGTTGGTTGAATGAGAAGTGGTGGAGGTGGAGGAGGACATCATCATCCGTTTGATCCTGGGCCAGAATTTTCTCGATTTTGAAGAGTTTTCATGTTGAGATACTTTCATATTGAGTTCATGAGTGGGTTCCATATCGTTGTTATCATTATCATTATCGTAAACTGTAATTGGTTGTTGTGGAGGAATAGTATGGTTCATAATTATTGAGGAGGGCACAGGTCGAGGCGATGTCTGTGCACGACGGCGCCGAGTTGTGTAAGTCGCAGCAATGGCTGGATATGCTCTTAGATTGGGAAGTGGATCGTCATTCACCACGTTGATGATAGAGAACGTGTTGGAAGGTGGTGGTGGTGGTGATGCATCCAACGGTGTTGCGATGGCAGTTGACTCAATGCTATCTTCTGTTACACAAGATATCAATGAGAATCGAACTGGATTAAGATGAGCAAAATCAGGTGAAGTCATTATCAGACTGGATATTAAAAATGAATGGAAAGGGTTGTAAGTATAATTATTAAAGAGAAATAAGAGAAAAAGAGAACGATGAATTTATTCAGGGAAACCTGGACTTACAATTTTATACGCTCAAGTAAATTATCCGATCTCTCTAGAGTTGTTGTGTGTGCGTTTAGAGAGAATATCCAAATTAAGAAATAACCATATATGTCATGAACATTTTACAAGTTGCCTATAAATTCCCAGACCGTGATATTGTTTTAAACTTTTTCCTTTCGCTTTTACTACACACTACATATGGGTCTGGCAGCATTTCCAATGGTTATACGGCGTTGGAGACGCTCCAAATTATTTATTGGGGATTATGCTCAATACGCGCAACTTAGAGAATATGTAATATGTTATCCATTTTAAGATAGTTCTGGTCCAGTCTCTAATATATTATTTTTTGTATCTGTAAAGCTTCCAGAAGACGTATTTCTAACCCGAATGGATGCACTCGAAAAACATACCCTGACAGTATATCCACATATTTGGATTGACACCTATCTATTCTTTACCGCCATACTATTTGTCATAGGCACGGCAGCATTCTCTGTTGTCGCTAATGCAACAAAATTGCCAATGTGGTACCCACTAGCAATGTTGGCTATACCTGCCATCATCGCCTACTATACGACAAAGAGGAGAAACCTTTACTACAGAAGACTTGCCAAGGTAGGTTGATTCCCAGAATGGACTTTACAGTTGCGTTTTATTAAAACCGATGCTCTTACTGCTTTTTTTTTTAGTACTACGAAGCGCTCCAAAGTGTATTGAAAGAATTCAACTCGTTGGATGTGACTCGACAGATAAAATGGAGTTTTAGAAGGCTAAGAGATACGGATACAGCACTTTCACTACATTTGCCTTTACCACTAAGGCACTACAATATTAATTTTGTTATTGAAGTGAATCAAATCGATACCGAGACAGAATTAGCGGAGGAGGGGGAATTACTGCCAGCATACGATACTTCGATGATGGACATTGTGTTGGATATTGGTCCCGAGGCAGAACATAGACCAGAGATGGTGTCACGGCCGCTTCCTGTTGCTGAAAGAAGAGTCTCTTCACACCCACTACCACCCGCCTACGAAAACGAGGGTGCGAATCACGAAGCAATCCAATTACAACCCGTTCAACCGCCACCAGCTTATCTTTCTGCTCCCACGATGACAGCTATTCAAAATCGTCGCTAAAAAAAAAGAACGACGCTATTTAGTTTGTTCTTTTCTAATCTGTATTATATAATCTTTGTATCATCATTATAATAATTATTCCCCCTTTTTTCTCTCATATAAACAAAACTCTTTTTTCTTCTTGTACTACCACAATACTTGTTCTTGCAGGTATATTTTAAGAATCTTGAAGATATGAAGTTACATTTAATTGTGGGTCCTTTATAAGATTGTAATTATTATGGGAATTTTATAAACTTAATTCTGTTTCCTTGTCGCTTTTTTTTTAATCTTGGCAAATTTTGACGGATCAGTAAATATTTGTTATTTACTTGAGAGCGAATTACTACTATCAGATGCACTTGGATATCAAATACTCATGAAAAAGCAGGTGCTACGATAGATCTAAAACGAGCGAAACCCAGTAGCACTATTAATACTAGACTCGTTTTTTAACGTTGATTCGTGTCGTTAGTCAAATGATTCGTGCTTATGATCTTGTAAAGCCAAGTGTAACACTATCCACTTGCTTACTTGAAAATCATATTTAGGTGTGGGGTCGCTTCAGCACAATTCACTCAGCGACCACTTGGGCATAAATGAGGAAAGACAGTCTTGTTAAGCTGAAATTTTAGCCAGTGGCTTGAATTGAATTTTCTGAGAGACATCAACCAGGGTCCTATTTTATTTTATTGAAGCGTGGTTTTCAACTTCATTTTTACACAACACCTACGATGAATACTGTTCGCTCACCTGCCGTTCGACGTGCAACCTACTCACTTTGTCAAACCAGATTCAACTCCACTGGTGGTTCCTCTGCACCCGGTGGTGACACCCGTCTTGAAACCATTCGTCGTGTCCTCTTTGAACCTGCACGCAGAGAAAAGGTCATTCAATTAGAAGGAGAAAGCTTAGAACAACACGAAACTATCGAACGTGCTTGGAAACTTCACCGTATGCGTCAAAGAGAACAAAGAGAGCGTTCTCTCGAACTTCAATTCAGAGCTATGAACGCCGCTATGACAGAATTAGAAAAGACCAGCGACAGACTCTTCAAGGGAGCTCTTGTCAAGAGTCGACACATTACTTATCCCAAGCAAGCAAAGATTCCTACCGAAACACCATCCACACAAGGCTGGGATTATGCTTACAAAGCCCCTGAAACTGTCGCTTAAAATTTTGACGTTTTGACACCTCCTCAAGTAAACTTGATTTTATTCTGCAACATACAACAACAGCCACAACAACTCACTCACACAATACCTTAATCAACTCTCACTTGTACTTTTTAGAACATACTCTTTTTTCATATTAAATATTTGTTGTGTGGATTTGATGGAATGGTGTGGATTTAGAACAGCCTTTCTCTTTTTATTTTCAATCAAATTACAACAGCATAAAGAGGAAAAATAAAATTGTATTGTATATATCAAACATGGAGCTTTTTGTAAGGTTGAATCATGGCTCATTGGTTTGAGGATGGAGAAGGTTGGGGTGGAAGTTCTGCAGATAGCCACTTAGCATGGCTCAAGTTGAATTTTTGCTAGTTTGAGTTGCATAAGAGAAGCTTTGTTACTTCCACAGATGGGGTCATGCGTGATAGAATTAGAGTGGGTAGATTCTTTACTGGTATGATGCGGTGTCTTTTAAATGACTTTTGAGGCAAAATGACACATTTTTGGTGTCTACAAATACAAGATGAGTAATTGACCTTTCTTAAATATAAAAAAAGCTGGTTCAGGCATTACCGTAGACCCAATAGACCAATGATTGGTGGCAGGGAAAAGCTACATCTTGCCAAGTTTTCCATGTGCTCACAATCACGCCTTGACAATCGTTGTTGATGGTAAACGCCTAACAGACTGCAACTATGTCGGGCCTCAACTACTTTTTACTTTAACCAGCACCATTCTTTAACAAGCGCGGAGCATCTTTCGTTCAAAGCTTCCACAACAAAAGAAGAGCGATGGAATAAGACTATTGTCCATAATGATGAAAACCCTTTATTTATTTATTTTTATGCAATGAAATGCACAGAATTGACTACTTAATATTATGACTACGTATAATAGTAGATAATCTTTTCATTTAGCTATTGAAGTTGTTATAAGATAGGTGCTATCAAAACATGTTACTGTTTCATACTATAGTGTCTTAATTTTTGAAAACTCAACCTCCAGGCATAAGGCCGTTATTGCTGTCAAGGGAAGAAGTACTCGATACTAAATCTTTCCTTTTTCTTTCATACATATATCAAAAATACGTAAACAACTTGAACTCCATATGTTTTAAATTTTATGAGGTTATGACCACTTTTTATTTACAACATCGCTTCATTATAAAAAGACGAGTTTTCAAAAATAATTAAGAACGGACGGTCAGCTTTTGGAGAGCACTTATACTACCACCGGGTAAATGAATCTGCTGAGCTTGAGGTATATTAGGTAAATGGGTTGGTTCTTGTACTCTTATTCTTGTTGGAGGAGCGGCGTTTGTGTTGGTAGAAGGAGGATGAGATCCATTTGTGAATTGAATTTGCTGTCTAATTTCAGATACTGATGGAGGGGTCGTAGTCGACGTCGGTGTAGGAGTGACTCGAGTCGGTGTAGAAGTGACTCAAGTCGGTGTAGAAGTGACTCAAGTCGGTGTAGGAGTGACTCGAGTCTTCGTAGTTTTTGATGTCGAATCATTTGTCAAGCCAGGCGTAGTTGTCACTGGTTTGGGTGGTATATGAGGGGTGTTTACAGGAGGAATTACGACACCACTTGTGTTGTGAGGAGCACTGGTCCTTGCGGTTCTGTTCAACAAAGTTTGCCCAGATGTATTAGATATTGGCATTATCCATTACAGAAATGCAATATACAATACCCAAATCTTCCAAGGGCCAAAGCAATTTTTTTGCTGAAGAAAAAGTGGAAAAAAGAAGAGAACAACATTTCCGATTTTTATAGGAATGGGATGCAACCAATCAAAAGAGAAAGGTAATTAAAAGAATAATGGCTGTTGTTGTTACAGATCAAATTTATTGTTTTCGCCACCTCAGTTGTTGAAGCATATGTCAATGCAGTTGTAGAACAGTAAAAAATTTACTAGAAAAGAAAGTTTTCAGGACATCACTTTAAAGTTAAAAGGCTCTAATAGGTGTTGAAACTCGACAAAATGACTATCTTCTAGAGTGGTGATGACAAAAAAATTGGAGTTACATAACCGAACCATCAAGGATCCCGCAGGCAAACACCTCTCGAGCGCTCAAACGCTCATTATAAAATCAGTTAAATTACAAAAGCTATCTCGATTAGAAAATGTTAGTCAAGACATTGATAACTCACAATTCTTATTTGGGAAATACAATAACTGCGACTCTTTGTAGATAGACGTAGAATTTATAATGGGTGTAATTGTATAGGTTATATCGGGCTCGAGAAGTTGGTAGTATGGCTTAAATAAATGTAAATAAAAAATGGAAAATGGAAGAAGTGCATGACAGCACGTCATTTTTTAGGCGCAGAAGGACAGTAAAAGTGATCATTGAGATCTAAATAACAGCTTGATAATTCATACGAGACAGATTTTTGTATTTCGTAGCGTTTCAGTAACCTTTTGGTTTCTTCGGCCTGCATACGCAAACCTTGAGTATATACGATACTACAAATTATACAACACGAGGAAAGAGGTACGTATAAAGAGTCTAAAAATACGTTATGTATTCTAGCTCCAATGTAAAAGGCATTCAGAAAAAATGCGTTAAACTTTCGTGAGTATGTTCGCATTCACGCTTTATGCTTATATACATCATAGTTGAAGATATTTGTTAGACTTCCGGGATCAAATCAGATTAAAACAAGGCTAACTGAGTACTGCATTGCTTTAAAAATGCCATAGATCGTTCAAGGTGTCACACGTTGCTGTGCCCATTGTATAGGAGGAACATCTTTAATTTGGGGACCGAGTGCAATGCTACTTACAAAGTCCCCTACGAGGCACCTCTGGATGAAACCAGTTGGAACAAACCGACAAGACCAAAAAAATAAGACGAACACGTTCACGAATCATATAAAAAGGCGACAAAAATGAGAAAGAGCTTCTGCTTGTTTATTATTATTTATGCATACAATGGTGAAAAAAAGGACCTATTTCAGTTCATGAAATTAAATTAGTTTCACTTAACAGAATCAACCACGAGAAGGTACAGGCCACTGATTCCAAAAAGGATTCCCAATTAAAACAGTCAATTAAGAAAGAAAAAAAAAGAAACAAAACAAAAAAAAACAGAGAGAGAGAGAAGGGAGTGGGGGATTGGGAATATGGAAACTCCAACCATGTTCTGCACTAGTCACAGTAAACTGTCAGACCGATGTGCACGAAATGCTTGATGAGTTTCCGGGTAGAAGTCATTACAAGTTCAAAACTAATCAAATCTTGCAGAGGACTCTTCCATACAAATCCGAAAAGAATCAGAACTTGCACAGGTCTAAAGAGAAAAGAAAGATTTGCACTTGTACAAGTCTTAAAACCTCAACGCCAACAGTCTCCCTGTTTATAGTATGAAACATATTTCAACCAATGATAATCTGCAAGTTCGTTACACGAGCAACCCCTGAACGCCCACAATCAAGTTGAGTCAAAAACTCTAATGGAATGCCTATATGAACTGTATAACTCTTATCAGACAATGTTGAGCAGTGTAACTGTCTGCATCAACGTGTTGAAATATATAACAGATTGGAGAGATAGGGAGAACTTTGCTCTAACGAGTAAAGCAGTGCGCGCTCTCTGTCTCTCCGATATGAAAAGTGTCCCAGCTTTGGAAACAGACACATTGAGATTTTCATCTCTGAAAAAGCAAAGTGTGAGATCTGTCTTCATAAACGAGAGTGCAGCCCTCACAGCTGAAGATCTCGTCAATGGAATTAAGGGCCTGATGAGAATGGAGGAGCTTACCTTTAAAGTTGCTTTGAACAGGCGAGGTGTGAGGATAGTAGTGAAACTACTCACTTCGCTGGACCGACCAGTAAAAGTATTTGTTCTTGCAGAGAACTACGCTTACTTCTTCAAAAAACTCGCTAGTGTAGATAACAGAATAAGTCTATTCCTCTTCAGTAGTATTGATAATGAAGACAGCCCCTCGAGTTCAGAAGAAGAGCAAACCAGAGTTATTAAAAGAAAGTACGATATGTATGAGACACCGGTGGATGTTGAGATTGCTCTAGACAAAATGAGAGACGCCTTAATGAAGCCGTACGTCGAAAACGGGCTTGCAAAGCTCAAAAAACATCTCAAATCAATCCCAGCGTATCTCAGAACACTGACGAAAAAAAGCATTGTAGAAATAAGTTCCGAATACAGGCCTTTACTTGAAGACGATTCGTTTTCCTTAGATCAAACGTGTCTTGCCTGTCAGAACTTTAACATGGATACCATTAACAGCTATATTGAAAGGCATTATTAGGAATATATAAAAGCATAATAATTAAGTAGTTAACTTACAATAGTATTGTCTTCGCTAACGCTAATCATATGAATAGCCTTATTCATATCGACTTCCAGTCCATGTGCTTATCAATAACCGATTTCATCTACCATTTTTATCTACTAAAGATTCAAGATCAAATAGTTCATGGTTTACGTATTTCCAGTTATAAACAACTTCATCCTCTCCGTTTGAAGGTCAAAATACATTTTCATTTCAACCTGGCCAATTATATTTTTTTATTGGGCCATCCTTTTTTTGTCGACTGTACCCAATACGGAAATTGACGTAGGTTTCAAGACAAAAATTAAAATCTTGACACCGAAACGAAACATTGAGGGCTGTCGTCATACTCAGCACCCCACTTTACACTATCTTTGATACTTTTCTTTCCACTTCAACATGCCTACATCTGCTACAAGTGAAATTCAACGGGAATCTCTGAGTAATGAAGAGACATTCAATTATTCTGACCTATCGACGCAAGAAAACGAATATGCAGAAGCTTTAAAGAAGCTTCAATTGGCTACCCAGAAGTGTCTTTCATTCAGTAGCGCACCTCTTGGAGGTGTCCAAAAGAATGTATTTGTAAATTCCAGAGCCATTGACTTGATTGAGAGCGAAATCAAGCTAATGATCACAACCTTTGATGACATGGCCGACAATGTAACAACTATGCCGCCGTCCGAGATCACTTCAACTACTCTGTCACTTTCTGCTCAGAGCGCTTCACCTCTACAAAATGGGTCTGAAGAACAGAATACCTCGGAAGATGTCGATCAAACACTTGTGGGCACAGCAAGCGAGAACATTGTGACCCAAATCCCCGGAATTCGGGGAAGTCAGCTCACTGATAACTCGAAAATTGAATTATTGAAAGGTAAGCATAACAAAACTGATGTTGTTTATTGACAGCTGAGCAATAAATTTAGAGGATGTAATAAATAAAGTTTCGGCAGCAGCTGAAACACAAACACCAGTGCATAATAAAAGGAAAATCGATTCTGTCACACCAGACGATGATGCAGAGAAGCTAAAAAGAGTCGATTAGCTGAGGAGTCAAGCATCGCTATGAAAGACACTGCTACGATTACCACTACCATTGCCTCGCCATTCTCTAAATCTTCTGTTATTGCAAAAGGTCCCACTTCCAGCCCAACTGCTTTCAGCACTAATGCTACCACTCCACCTGCAACAAGTTCACTTCCTCCTGTTTCTGCTGTCGCCAAAAGTGTAAAACCTACAAGCGTTATTCAACTAACCGTTCCTGACTCAAAAACCCCTAAAAACTCCAACGCTGTTGAAGTTGTCTCTACTCCATCCACTGAAGCGGCAACAAAATCAAGTTCAGTCCCTTTTGCTCCTTCAAAGTCAAAAATGGTAGTACAGCCTACAAACAAGATTCAAAATTCTGCCCCTGACTGGAAAGATCTAGAATACGAAACAAAGATGGAACCATTCCCTCATGATGTCTTCTTCGGTGGCGATTCATTGATAAACGTTCGTCTTGCAGATCCTTGCATAGGTCCCGATGCCGTGCAAGTGAGCACAACTTGCACAATAATGGAATTAGTGTTTAATACAGTAGAACTGGACAAGGATCTGTTTTGGCCAAAGTTTGTTGCTATCTGCGGTGCAAAACAGCGAAAAACGAGTCCAGCTTTATGCAAATGGTTTGATGAAAACCTAAATCCGAATTTCTCATGGATGAAGGCGAAGCACATCATCTTACACAATCTTGGCATCTATTCCAGGAAGGTCAGGATTGCGATTAAATTTCAGATAGGTCTTGGTCAACTTTCACAAGAAAGTGTGGAAGACTATTGCATTCGATTTGGTTCAGCCGCCGAGGCTGCTGTAAGGATGATAAAGGAAGAAGTGGCTAATCCAAGCTTTTCCACCGAGAGCAAATTGATTGATTCCTTTATTGAAGGCCTAGATAATAATGACACAGGGAAACTTGCGATTTTTCTCGATGCACTCCGCGCCCCCACCGCCAGAAATGGAGAGACATGGAAAGACTTTGTTCGGAAAATGGATAAGAATAAAAGAAAAGTGCGATACGTAGAGCTAATGGACAAGTGCAATCTAGGACAAGCTGACGAAGCAGAAAAATACGAATATCGTCAAATTTATAAAAGAATAAAAGAAGAGGAAAAAGAAGAGGCTATAAAGCAAGCTGAAAGAACGCAACAGTTACAAGTGAAATCCGCAATTTTGATGGATCGAAGAAAAAAGATGGGATTTTGCAGTTTCTGTGGAGTAGTGAAACACTCATTCAAACACAATCGGGCCTGTAAAGCAAAGAAAAAATATTTCGCTAATGATAGAGTTCTGCCAAAGGAATATAGTTGAGGGAATGATATGCACCGTTCTCCACGTTTGTTTTTTGGTGAACGAAGCACTGCTGAAGATTACTTTCTTCTCACATACCTCAACTATTTGATACAAGCTCTCCTGTGGTTAATACGGATTTGTTTTGATATGATACCATTCTAATTCACATACGTAAATGTCTACATATTTTTCGCACTGGTCAATAAACACACTTTTATATACGTGATGTGTTGATTGTCAAACGAACTTACACCAACACATCACCCCACTGATCCAAAATATTGCAACAATTCACCTTTTGATTGTCAAACAATATTAATATAAGTAAGGGATTGATTTGCCTTAGCTATAGTAAGAACCACTTAAATAATCAATATCCCCAAATTTCGCAATAAAAGCATTATATTTGTAACAGCTATTACTGCTCCTAATAGTCTAGATCTCATGCACCTGATTGGAATAAAGCGAGAGGATGTAACTATGAATCTCCCATTATCACCCCTTGATGAAGGTCTTACTGCAGCCTCCCAAAAGTTGTGAAATATGCATGCTGCAAAAAGGAAGCGCAGGGAGCCTGAAGAAGTCAGTAAGTGTATTGGACTGAAGAGAATAAAGCGGTCTGTTAGCGTTCAACATTATTTTTATATCGTTCTTCCCAATTGAATACTTGAAAAGCTTCAATCAGTATAATCTGTGACAAACTTGTATGTTGTTTAAAATTGAGTCAAGACAACGAAATTATTCTTCCTATCCAATTGACCAATTATGTTTGAATTTTATGGTATTAATTGGGCAGGTCTAACAAAGCTTTTCTCACCCACTATTATATAAAGTGATATTAAACAAGAAATATATCTTCCTCTTTTATTTCAATATGTTCGAGTCTACCACACTGAAATCTCAACTGGCAACTCTCAGGAATGAAGAAAACTGCGATCTATCAATACACCAAAACGAATACGCAGAAGCTTTGAAAAGACTCAAACTTGCCACAAAACAGCTTATCTCTCTCACTGGAGCACCTTCTGAATGTGTCAAGAAAGACAACTTTTTCAATAGCGAGGCTACCCAACTGATCGAGAGTGACATCAAACATTTGACCACAATCTTTGATGACATGGCGGAAGAAATTGCAAATCACACAATGTTTCCTGAAGTGGGTACAACTCAACTACTACTCTCTGAACAGGCAGATTTACCAGAAAAGCTTGCAACTGTTGGGGAGAAAATTTTGAAAGATGTCGAGAAAAAGCATGACCCGATCTTGAGTACGGAAGTAAAAGACGACGTTACTCAAACCAATGAAACTCAGTCTTCCAACACTATGCACAATGCAACCAGAAAAGGTAATTATGTAAGAGAATGAAGGCAATAGTGAAGAGAATGTTTATTAATCTCTAAATATTACTTTAGAAGGACTTGATGACAAAGTCGACCAATCGAAAACAGCTGCAACACATGCACTTGCGCATAAGAAAAGAAAAGCTGATTCAATCGCAGTAAGCGGTAGTTCAAATTCTCTGGGAAAGGAGCATAAAAAGAATCGACTTACTGAAAAGCAAGACCATACTCCAAAGCAAGCTACCCCAGTTGATTCCAAATCCTGTACATCATGCAGTACTTGCAAGGTCAACTCAACAGCCTTACTTGTTCCAAGCTCCATCGGCCCCACTTCTACTCCTACCAACAATATAAAGCCTGTAAATGACATCCATCAATCCGTTTCTAAACCAAGTACGTCTACCGTTCCTAATACTTCCACCGCTATGCCCTCTCCATCTAAATGTCGAGACGTTGTGCCTACAATAATTTCTCTCCGCACAACTCCAACAAAGGCTAAAGATGCAAATTCTACAAACGTCATTCGACCACCAGCTCCCAAGTTGACAGATGCAGAGTACGCCAAAAAGCAAATTCATGCTTTATTCCCTTCTTATTTAATGGACAAGCTCTCAAAGATGATAATGACGAGGGGCTCTTGGCTGTAGACGCTTATAAAGTGCATTTATCTCTCGAATGTTTTGAGGGAGGTTTCGTAGTTGCCCACTTGGATAAAAATTTGTATTGGCACAGACAGTTCGAAATTTGCGTTTCGAAAATGCCAGAAAGTAATCCATTATTGATTGCCTGGTTTGAAAAATATATTAAACCGACTCTCTCCTGGGAACAAGCTAGATCTATTATTGAATTGAATCTCGGTGCCTTTTCTCCCAAGGCCGTCAATGCAATCAAGTCGCAAATACATTCTATTCATACAAAAGACGAGCACTTTCAAGACTACTGTAAAAGGTTTTTCCCTGCTGCTGGCGCCGCTTTATTTTTAATAAAAGAAGGCTTGGCTGATCCGAGCTTCTCTACGGAGAGCAAATTGATCGATTGCTTTATTTCAGGTGCAAGGAACATCCGCGACACACTTTCCAATCTACGCATACTTTACACTACAGAAAAATGGCAAGATTTTAAAGATTTGATGGACGAGTTTGAAGAGAAAATATGGCTTGAAGAAGGAGGTAAAAGAGTGGAAGAAATGATGGCAGAAAGAAAGGCAGAGGAACAACAAAGTAAAGAGGAATCTGAGCGACGTGAAAATGAGGAACAACAAAGTATAGAGGCTAAAAGACGTGAAAATAAAGAACGAAGTAAAGAGGTTAATCGACGTCAACATATGAAGCATATAACAAGGAAGATTAGAGAGCAGATAAAAGGGATGTCTCAACTAGGATCAGAAGATGAGAAAGTTAGAGCTGGACTGTTGCTTCAGATAAACAGAAACACTGAGCTTCTGATGAATATAAGAAAGAAGCAAGGTCTCTGTACTTTTTGTGGTAAAGTGAAGCACTCAGTCGAACACTTGCAAGTTTGCAAAGGAAAAAAGAAATATTCGCAAAGTAGGGGAGTACTGTTGTAGTAGATCTTGTACCAAATTGAATTACTACTAGTTTCGTTCCATAATAAAGCATGCTTCATCTTGATATGTGTTCAATACACTTTGTTTTTATTTTTTATACGTAGAAAAATTCTAATCATTTATGCGGATTGAAATCGTCGACAGGATATACTTTATTAATCAAATAAGGAGGAGACTTTGTCTTCAATATGAATGAGACCCAAGCTTTCTTGTAATAACTCTTTGTATACTTCCTCTTGTTTAATCAATTCTTTATGTAAGAAAGCAAACATCTCCAGTATTGGCAGTAATGTGGATCTTCTAGACCACAAAAGTGGCATTTCAGGCGAGAAGCATTCATAGCAACTCCATCTACGGCCATCCTTCAACTGGTAGCAAATCAATGACATTTTTGTTTGAATGATTTGGATTGAGTAGATCTTGACTTTTTTCATGGTTGTAATCGAAGCGTTCTTATACTTGCACATGATGTATTTGAGAGAGTCGGTACCATTTTTGATATTCTTGATGCAATCTTCAATGCTGTGCGTATAATTTTGTTCTTTGGAGAACCCCGACGACTCAACCAACAGCAAGCTAATATCTTCCTCAATTAATACGCCAATTCCGTCAAGAAGCTTTCTATTCACGCCACCCTTTTTATAGTCGCTGTCTATAATCCAGGTTGAACTGCTGTTTTTTAGAGCTTTTTCAGACCATGAGAAGACGAGCTTCTTTTCAAACAAGGCAAAATATCTGAAAAGGGGCACAAAGATCTCGATGTTTGCAGTCAAATAATATCCATTACCCAAAGCCCCCAAAAACGGACAAAGCGTGTGAAGAAAAGAGTCCCTTTACAACTGTGGAGATGAGGTAAACCGAGAAAAGTCTTGCATGATGTGCGCTATTGGGTATAGCCAGAATGCACTGGTTGCAGAAAAAAATATGTAGGTCTGTGTTTGTACATGATAGAAATGGTAGTAAAGAGAGAAAAAAAAAAATACCAGGGAAGAGTTGTTGTGATTATTATTTATTTATAAATAAAAATGTTGGCTCTGTAATTTATCTGAAAGAGCCCATCACATGAGCTAAAAAAATAAAGTACACATCCTTTATTAAAGAGCCCAGATTGCGGTTAATGACGAGCAGATTAAACAAAAATAGTACACATCCTATATTAAAGTGAATTATTTAAGCATGCGTATATATGCATATTATTAAGTAAAAAGAGGATATGAACGTAACGGCAAGTGTACAGATTGATTGTTCAGTCAATAATGAATCACTTTTTGGGCTCTTTCGTGATAAATAAGCTTATACGTATTTTCATAAATGTTGACCACAAATGTGTTTCCTTCCGCTTTTTTTTTCTTCTTTATTTTTTCTATGATATATGCTCTCATTTACATAGGATTCATTCCTTACATCAAGTGCATCTTCATAAATCCAGTGGTATTTTCCATTCAAGGCTTTTCTCTGTTGACTTTATCTCCACCGTTGTGTGGAGACATTTTCTTACTGCATTCTTTGCTGATTGGGGACTCTGGATATTAGACGCAGGGTAAGGGGAAAGTGGATATCTTGCAAGAAGAAGGAAGGTGTATCGACAAAATATCTCTTTTAACTGTCGCCATTTCTCCCAAAACTGAGCAAAATCGTCGCTGGACGAGGTACGTACACACCTGTTCCTGGCGTATACGTAATGAACAATGAGCAGCGTGTTGAAGTCGTTGATGAATTTCGCATGCAGAAAAATAACACTGTGTACTTTCTGACTTTCCCTCTTTCTCTTGCTGTATGTATACCTATTCTTGCTTATTACGTATTTGGAGATAAAGAATTAACCCGCTTATAATATCCCGTATTATGCATAGAGTGCACTGGAAAAATCAATCGCTGTACTAGATGCCCTAAAACATGAGCATGATATGAAAGAGGCAGACCGGCGATTTGAGAAAAACGTCCCTTGCTCCTAGCTTCTGGACCTTGTATTCGAATACGTAAATAAATTATTTATTACTTGCAAATCCAGTTTTGCTTTTTTTTTACATGTAAGTAACGCATGCGTTTTTTTTTCTCCGAAATATATCAAGCTTGCATACGTTCCTGATTAAAAGACTTTCAATGCATTGTTGTGTTTTTAGAGACGCACATATGGTGTACAAGAAAGTGCATTTGTAATCGAAAAAGGGTTTCAAATCTGAAAATGTTGCGCCGAAGATGCTTAAAACGTTTCCAGCTTGTTCCAGGCAAAATTGGGCCTACATGAGTGGGCAGTTTGTATTTGCCACATACTCCGCTTTACCAATCTGTATTGCGGGTCTCCTTGATTAAATAATTAGGACCTTCTTTAAACATGTTTGATTCAACCATAATTGAATTGCTACCAGCAATGCTCAGCAACGAAGAAAAGCTCGAACAATGCGATTTTTCAGCACAAGAAAGCGAATATGCAGAAGCTTTGAAGAAGCTCCAATTCGCCACCGAGCAAGTGATATCGTTTAGCCGCACACCTCTTGCGTGTGTCAAAAAAAGCGATCTTGTCCATAACGATGCCATTGACTTGATTGAAACCGAAATCGAACGAATGACTACATTTTTCAATGACATGGCTGACAAAGTCACCAAAAACACACTGTTGTCTGAGGTCACTACAACTCACTTATTGTCCTCTGCTCAGAAAACGTTACCGAAAAAAGTTTCAAAAGATCCCGATCAATCGCAAACGTCAACGGTGAGTACAGCAACAAGTGACAATGTCGCCCACTCCAACGAAAGTCAGCCTTCCCAGATTCCGAAAAGTAAATCTACGACAGGTAATTGTAACATGAAGTTTTGTATAATAGTACATTTTCTGACAGATAAAACAATAGAGGTGGCAGATACAAATAAAATTTCGACAGCAGCTGGATCAGTGCATAATAAAAGGAAAGTCGATTCTGTCACACCAGACGATAATAATACAGAGAAGCTAAAAAAGGGTCGATTAGCCGAGGATTCAATCATCGCTATCAAAGACACCGCTACAATTACTACTACTGTTGCCTCACCATTTTCCAAATCATCCATTGTCGCAAAAGGTCCTACTTTCAACGCAAATGCTTTCAGCACTAGTACTATCACTCTACCTACAACAACTTCGTTTCCCCCTGTTGCTGCTGTCGTCAAAATTGTAAAGCCTGCAAGTGCTATTCAACAACCCGTTGTTCACTCGGAGGCCCCGAGCAACCTTAATGCACCTACTCCATTAAAAAATTTGGCCAACTTGCCAGCAACAAGTTTACCCTTTTCTGAGCTAACCAAGCCTAAAACTGTAAAGCTTACAGATACTCCTCAACTATCAGCCCTCCAATTAAAAGAGTACGCTAGCAAGATGCAGCCAACAGCTAGTGCTTTCGGCTTTATAGGTCGAGCTTTAAAAGACGATATAAGTTACAAATTTGTCTTGGTTTTTGATGCTTGCAAGGTGCATAATTATATAGAGAGGGTTGAGTCAGATTTTGAAGCCGCCGATTTGGACATTGATTTGTTTTGGCCCAAGTATATCTATGATTGCATGCCGAAGGAGGGAGAAAGTAAATCACTCTTGTGTGCATGGATTGAAGAAAATTTGGACCCCAGACTCTCATGGGTTCTCGCTAAAGGTATCATTCTGCTTGGACTTGGTGTTTATGCTCCGAGTGTTATAGATGCAACAACCTCTCTAGTTCATTCCTTTCAAGCCCTTTTTGAATCCTTTGCACATTACAAACTCCGATATCAATACATTGCTCAGGCTGCAATATTGTTAAATAGTGTGCGTCTGGCCGATTCAAGCTATTCCACCGAGAGCAAATTGATTGATTGCTTCATTCACGGCACACGGTATCTCAGGTCATATCTGACTGAACTCCGCGATAGTGGCGTTGCTTCGGAAACATGGAATGATTTTCGACTTAAAATGGATCAAAAATCAGAGGAAATAGAGTTCATAGATATGAAAGAACGGTGCGATCAAGATTTGGCATGTGACGAGGAAAGAGCCAAATATGATGAAATTGTACAGCGAAAAGCTAGAAAAGCTAAAATGAAGGCTAAAGCGAAGGCTAAAAGAGAAGCCAAGAGAGTGCAACAATTGCAAATGAATTCTGCAATCTTGATGGAACAAAGAAAAGAGGAAGGATTTTGTAGTTTCTGTGGAGTAGTTAAACACTCATTCAAACACTTTCGAGTCTGTGACGCAAAGAAGAAATATCTCGCGAATGGAAAGATTCTGCCAAATTAATCTGTTGAAAAAGTCAAGAATATCCATACTACTTACACCATCCGTTGATTTGCAAAGTAAGCAAGCATCAATGCTTACTCTCTTGCTTCAACCGTTTTAATACATAACTTCTGGTGGATAATGTAGATGATTCGTTTTGATAACGCATCTACTCTTCTTATGTAAATATATACACATGCTTTATGCACATATCAATAAAAATAACTTTGTACATTCTGATGGATATATTCAAGTCAATGCGTCTTTACTGATTTTCAAACAATTGCAGTTAACGCAATTGGGTATGTATCTGGTTTCTTCAGCGTAGTAAATTACGAATCCGTGGTAACTATACCTAAAGAGGACTTGCGTGGTCAATTTCTGTTTTCTACATAGTTGGCATCGGTTGTCTGGTCTCTTCCACGCCTGCGATTCTACCTCATTTGAGAGCGAGTGTTTATTGAGCAGCTAAACTCTATCGCTTAATACTACGTATGTTTAATAACGTAATGAATCTAGCCGCCCTCTAGAGTCCTGTAAATCCACACCATTAAATTTTCTCTCCCTGTGATTATATAAAGCTCGATATGTAATAGATATCTTGATTGCTTGTAGTACGTGACACCTAATTTCCATCATTTGAGATGCTCAGGAACACCATCTCGGGTGAAAGTTAAACAAAGTTTGGTTGCCCAGAGACTAATACCGTCATTCTAGCCAATAAGTCGTAGCCATTTATATTGAAAGTCCACACCCAACAGATGCCGCTACATGTACCACAACCATACTTCTTGGAAACGTCACAAAGAAGTATTTTACGGTAACCATAAAGAATGTGTGCGAAAAAATCAAGGGAGATAATGATATCATTTAGTTTTATTATAATAGTGTAATTTACATGGTATTTGTTTGTGTACATAGGGCTTTTAAAATAAAAAGTAATGGGGTAATATGATACAGTAAATAAATGGGATAAATAAGAATATACTATTATTACACCTTGACAAAAGGCTTCCAGCCACCTCGCATGACACGTACAGCCAACATCAACAAACCTGCAAAGACCATCAACACACCACCAAAGATAATTGCGTGGTTGTAAGTGGGTTGATGACTCTTGTCGTTGATCAAAGCAGCGCAAATGGGGGAACCCAATAATCCACCAAAGAACCATGCAAAGAAAAGCATACCATTGGCGGCTTCAATCTCCTCCATGCCGACTACTTGTCCAAGGACACCTGGAATCGTGGACATGTATCCACCACCGAAATAACCAAACATGGCAGCAAACGCCCAGATACCAGCTGGCGTTGTAACGGTCAACCAGACAGCCAAACACATGACACCTGTCATGGCTGTCGTGATAAAAGCAATATTGGCTCTTCCAATATAATCACCTATGAAACCACTCGAGATTTTACCGACAATCATGACGCCAGAAATAATGGCAGACATGTTGGTTCCGATCCAAGGGTCCAAACCGAGATAATCAGCATAAGCTACACAATGAGGTAATTAGTTTACACAAGGTTATTATCATCTCAGAACAATGTGTATATTACCAGGCAAGAAACTAGAAGGGACCTGTAAACATTGTATCACATGAGCATCAACACGTCATTTGCATTATGATTGTATCACTTACGTTGAATGCGAAATTACCAATAAACTGGACTAAAAACAATAGAACAAATTGTTTGTTGCGGAAAGGTCGGATGTCAAAAACTCTAATGTTATCGGTTTGGGGAACATTTAATGGACGCACAGTTAAAGCAGCGATCGTCAAAAGCGCAAAGGAGATGAATCCGACAATACGGAGAGCCCATTGGTATCCAAGGTGGTCAATCACGGCTTGAATGATGTTGGATAAAATCAGACCACCGAAACCTGAACCACTAATAGCAATGCCAACGGCTAATCCTCTGCGATGCAGAAACCATTGTTGAGGAGCACTGATACAAGGAAACCAGATAAGTGACGCACCCACGCCCATCATCACACCTTGAGTCAAGTACAGCTGCCAAATCTACATACAGTGGAGGGCTGTCAGTCTATACGTACAGAATTTTGCCTCGGGAAAATAAATTGTTGTACCTGTGTTGCTATACTAGCCATCATTAAACCGAGTGTCCAAATAAAGGTTGCAATGACCAACATCCACTTGTAGCCTACTCTGGCACAAAACCATTGATAAAAAGGTCCGACGATATTGGCAAGTGCTAACCATAAGGATCCAATCCACGATAATTGTTCCATTTGATCTATAAAGACATGCTTGTTGTAGTGATTCAAAAATATACCCCACACGTAATTATAGCCTTGGCTACAGACACACAGTTTTTTTTTTTTAGCTTGGTGAATAAAATCTAAATTTCTTTTTTTTTTTTGCACACTTACGAACAAAAGAGGCCCTGTTTGTTGAAATTATCGAAATTAGTAAATATTACTATTCTTGGGAAAATCATTTTTTCTTTCTGTCACTTACACAAAAGCAACCAAACAAGACAAGCCATGCTCTTCCACCATCGGGTGGTTGCTTCAACACACGTTCATTCGTTTCGGATTCAATGGAAATATGATCGGCTTCCTCCTCCTTAAAGTCATGACCATAACTGACGTTTTTTTCAAGAGGATCTCTGGTTTCCTTCTTTTTTTCTGTGTAATTGCCTACTTCAAGTGATCTCACTGACATGGTAAAGAAGAAAAAAAAGAGAGAGAAAAAGGATAATTTATGAGACAAAAGACAGAAAGAAAGAAAATTAAAGCGTTTTCAAAAAAATAGAAAAAAAAATCCCAAATATATACGAAAGGCTGTATTTAAATTTTGTACCCCCCCCACCTCACGATATATACCTCTTGATATCTGAAAGTGTACTTTGTGGCATCTAGAATAATTACATACCTTACGTATATCGACACACAAAAAAACAGACTAGTGGAATGATGTAAAGTGTCGTACAAAGTTCCCCTCACTTGATTCTCATGCTGTAAATATCGAACCCAATAAAGGGCGCAACCATAATGTCGCAAGCAAGCATTTGGTATATTGTTATTTTAAAAGATATGGTTGCCAAGTCGATGATACGCAATTTCTACATAATGATTTGTGGACACACTCTCTCTTCTTTCACTTTCGATGATTCGAGTTTTATACTCCGGGCGGAGGCATCCATCTCCTTCTCAATAATATTCCCAGCCCGCACATCTTCTTGTCCTCTCTCTTTTGTTGACCACCTTGTGTACGTAATATTTTGAGCGCGCTTTACGAGTGTCAAATGTTGATTTAGCTTTTGAATTCAAGTCATGCTGCCCAATTGTTTATATTAAAGTCTGCTCCTATTACACAAGTAAAGGACAACACAGGGACATATTTACCAAAGGGGATCGAGTAATATTCAAGATCATGCTGTTCCCCGCCAATAAGATGCCAGGCTTCTCCACTTATGTTCAGTAACTCATGGGTAAACTTTTTTCAAAAACTATAGCATTTGCATGTACCTATCCTACGATAAAACACTTTTGAAATGCGTTTATAGATACGAGTTTGAGAGAAAATGAATGTCGCAGTTTTGGTACATACGTTACTGCGGTTACTGGAGGCAATGATTAATGAAATATGTATGTGGAAGGTAGATAACTTGTAATTTGTTAGCCAAAATACAAAGGGTATACTCTATTCTATGTATGCACAGGCTTCGTGGTCTTTATTTACATAAACATTGTAGATCACTCCACTGATGTGTATCTAAAGGGAAGGCCACGGTGGCTATCATCTAATTTTGCTCGATGTCGACGATTTTTAAAGCACAAAAGCGTAAATATATGCTCCATCTGCCTCGATCGACGTCTATACAAGTATTCCTAGAGCTTGGATTGTGGTAAGGGTTGAGGAGGAGACAGTAAAGGTGGTGATCCATGAAAAGGTATTATATCCTTGGATTCACTGTTGAAAGCAACTCTGCTCCCAATGCAGATGTTTTCGTTCCATTCGCCCCGGGATCTTTTCCAATTCAAATGCTGCATTCTGAAGCGTACCTAAGCTACATACTTAACCCAGGTGACAAATTTCTTTTTTTGCGGGTTTTCGCTGCCCCATTGTCAGATCATCAAACATCGTCTGTCGTTCTCTAACTACTTGTACCTTCGGAAGATTTTCATCTATTTCGTCATCTTCCAATACGCGATGAATAGATACAGTAGAGTTCAAAGTGGCATTGGAAATTGTGCTTTGACTGTTGACAGTAGGCGCGGCCTCCGTGCCAGTAGTGATACTAATTAATGTTGTGGCAAGAATGCTGCTGTCATTGATATTCTACATTATTTGAAATAGCAATCGGTGCAGGCACTGCGTTCGTATTGCAAGTGTTTGTCATTGTCGAGGCAGAAAGAGTGCTTTTGTTGGTATTTCGATCCGTATCCTTCTTGTTATTATTTGGAACAGTGATTGGTATAGCCTTCTTCCTTTTACTTTTGACCAAAGTACCGCTTTCAGCAGCCCTTTTCTTCGTTGCAGTACTTGTGATAGGTTCTCTGGTAGCTGTGATTGCCTTGTTTACAGTAGCTGCCGTGTTTATAGTAACTGCTGTGGTTACAGTGGCTGTCGTGGTTGCAGTAGTTAAGGTTGTCTCCGTTGGGGTCTCCTCCTGAAGTAGCTCTTCCACTAGTTTTCCGCTTCTCATTACATGTTCCACTCTTTTTTCATTCCTCTTTATTAGTTTCTCGACGCACTTTATATCTTCTATTGATCTTTCCGGAGTGTCGTCTTTATTGACAGTTGAATTGTTCTCTGGAGAATTGCGATCGGTGAACTTACTTTTGCTTTCTGAAATGGAGCAGAACGAGATCACTTTATCAACGGCAGCTTTAAAAGACTGCATTGCCTTCATGAGTTCCTCTGCGGCCAAGTCGCTCTCATGGTTCAGTTGCGCGAGATCTACATCCATTTTTGAATTGCAAGGATGAGATTGTTTCACTTCAAAGTAAGAAAGAAAGTGAATTTTTCAGGACAAGAGTGAGTTTCACCCAGATATTTGGATGAATTGAATTATTTGCCTGCAAAGACTACTCTTTTTCCTCTTGTCCTGGTACAGTATGAGTTATGGTGCTTTTAGAGTGAATATATACGCTCACTGAGTACTTTAAATAAGGTACACATACATGGTAAAGTATGCACGCATGTCAATAGTTTTACAGATAAGGAAATTTCTTCAGGTAGTAGTAACAAACAAGACACAAACAAAAGAGAGTTTTAAGTGTGCAGACAGCATGTGAAATGACGTACAAACAGTGAGTGGAGTGAGTGAGCGACAAATAGTGAGTTATTAAAGCCATTTTCTTCCCTTTTAAAGGATAACACAAGATTAAATATGTAATATTAAATATTAAAATAAAAAATATATTCCCCTCTTCTCTCTCTCTTTTAAATTTCAATTACATTGCCATTAACCCCGATGGGACATCATCATAAAGCAGCTTCTTGTTCAGCGATTCCTTCTTTTCAGTCATTTACTTCAGATTCCACCAGCACAACACAAACTCCAAGTTTAAACTTTTTTGAACATGATTATACTAAACAACAACAGCATTCGACTTTAAAGAGATCCTTGGTGGCACCTTTAACCAAAAGTATGAGTGAACACTCCTTATCGGATACCCAGAAACCACAGTTATTTCCTTTACCTTCGTTTTGTTTATATTCAAAGAGAGCTTTAACGAATGAATATGCTCCAGAATCAGATATTATCCAATTTTTGCATCCAATCTCCACTACACTAGAAGAACGTCTACCTATGTTTGTTGGTGTACTACAATCACTTTTCACTGTTGTCAATGATATGCCTTTTACAAATGATAGTGACGATGAAGAAGAAGAAGTGGATGAAGAAGAAGAAGAAGAGGAAGAAGAAGAAGAGGAGGAACAGTCAGAAGAAGATAAAAAGAATCCTTTTACAATTATTGGCTTGAGTTCAATGAAATTAGTGATTTGGAATCATATGTGTGATAATAGAATGGATGCCAATGCGATTATTGAAAAGGACTTGTGCTTGGTTGTCATGATATCTTCTCAGGTGACAGACAGCATCATATTAAAGAATATGCGCTTATTACGGGAGAATATCATGTCATCCACTACATCCATGACTGTAAGTAAATACTAAGTAAAAAAAAAGGAGGGAAAATCATATTGACTTATTTATAGCTTACTGCAAATCAAATGGGAGAGCAGTTGATCCCTTTAATTGATTACTGGTTTGACACTGACTTGTAAAAAAAAATAATAGGAGTTTAAATGGCGATGACTTCATGCTTCTCTCTTTCTCTTTCTCTTTTTAACTTATTATACCACATTCTTTTTTTGTACATAACATAACCAACTACATAAATTAATTTATAAAACATTTACCTTTCATTCATATTCATAATGACTGCAGAACACCCTTCACCAAGTCATTTATTCCCCATCACTGCATTCACAACAACGACAACAACTGAAGTATACACCGATCCCAATAATAAACTCACCGATTCAGTATTCAAAGACTTGGAATCAAAGAAAAGAAAGCGACTATTGCTTGAAGAAGAAGAAGGAGGAGGACAAGAACAATCACCGCCGTTGGAAAAGTCACCGCGAAGGGATGATTATCAAGGTATTGTAAGCTACATGTATATATATTTCCTTCATACTTATAACCTTTCTTCAGCAGTGCAAGTGCAAGAAGAAGAGCAACAAGGCGTTTTAATACAAGTATCAAAACTCAATCACACAGAGAAACTATTAGCGTATAAACGCATTTGGGACAATTTAGACTTATCCAAGCCAGCGGACGCAAAGCTAGAGCCCTTTGTGTGGCAGAAAATTAGAGAATATCAAAGGAATAAATAATACGTAGATTATTTTGTGTTGAATTCATCATTTAAACGACGTGTATTTTATCAACGCCTCTTTGAACTATTTGTAATTGGTTTGATCGATTGGATTTGCGCGTGTGGATGAGTGATCTGCAGGGAAAAAAAAAAAGAGTATTGGCCTCCTACCAGAGCCAAATATCTGGATTTTATTTTTACTTACTTTGGCCATGTGTTCTGTTGGTTACTACCCCTATCCATAATACTTACACCTTGCATCTCTATGGGGTAAAGTTCGAAATGCAGAGATTTCTTTGCTCATATTAGTACCAGATACTATGCGATTTTCATTCCTAATGCATGCGCTCCATATCCATCGGTGGTTAAATATTCTTCAGCTTCATTGATACTTTCTATACAAAAAGTGTCAGACCCTTCAACCTCAAGCAATTTTCTTGTGTTTATGTATGAATGTATACGCGTGATACCTGCTCTGATTTCTTCTTGCATTGTAAACGCATTTCGCCACTTTGACTATTCGTTATCATACTCGTTCAGAATGACATCTTTATAATTTAAGGAAACCAGTTCCTCTTGGAGGTTCTTCCCAAAACAAAGTGCTTGTTTCGTTTTGTTCACATCATGAAGCCTTTGCGAGCGTTGAGCCAAAGATTTACACTTTCTTCTTGGCCAAGTGACAGATCAATGTCAAAATACAGAGACACAGGATGGTCTTAAAAGACCACCTCTTAAGCAGTAGGTTTTCTGCAGTTGATCATTCTGTTTAAGATATCCCTTCTGCTACAAAAAATTTTTGCTTATTGACGGATTATTAAAAGCAGTTTCTTGGATAATGTCAATAGCCCCATATATACTCATTGCTCGTTTTTTTGCAGCGATGGCCACTCTCAAACGATTGCACACACCAGGTATTTTGTTAAAATAATTGATTTACAAACTGGCGGTATTTACACTTTACGCCTCTCACTTCCACATCTATCAAATTTAAAAAAAATAGTGAGCTATGCTTATCTAATCCCAGGCTGTAGGGCCCAAAATTGGGTAAAGTGCTGAAAATGCTTGTGTAACAGATGAATTTCAGCTCTATGTAAGTATGTATGATAAAAATTATACTTATGATGTCAGTCCTGCTTAACGAAGTATGTTAGAAGCTGTGTAATATTATTATTCACGTTTTCGGCCCAAAGTACATGTGTTTTGCCGCTAATATTTGAGTTTTGTTGATAATTTTCATTATATATTTGATGAGGAAGTAAGCGAATAATCTCTGAGTCGCTGATAAAAGTCTTACATATGGAGGTAAAGTAGTGGGAGTTCAAGGATACCAAATATTTGCATTATATAATATAGTGATCTAATATAGCCTGTATGTTACGTTTAAAGAAAACAAATGGGTGAAAGCGAGAGCAAGAAGATATTTATTTTTTTGAAAAAATAGAGTAAGTGTGTGAGTGAGTGAGTGAGTGAGCTGAGCGTGACCAAGACCAAGACCGAGACCAAGATTATTGAGCAATTTCAGTGGGTTGAGCAAGATATTCATTATAGGCTGTGTACACAGCTTATATGTCATAGGTGTCAAAACCCTGATTAATTGTGGGACGCCCCAACGCCATCAAAGCCGCACAAATCCTTTGTGTGTATATTGGATTTGCGTCGAGGGCTTCGGTTACGGGTTTGATATGTTGAAAGTGATGCAAATCCAAGAGATTGCTAATATTGATTTGGATTCCAAGGCGTTCACAGCCTCTTTCGAAGTTTGCGACAGAGAAAGGGTAATTGGCGACTTTACATGTATAAAACAAGTAGAAAAAGATAGCTTCTACGAACCCACTGGTAGTACTTTTTATTGGAGATTAACAAATGATATAAGAAAGGTGTTTATAATTAGAACATACCTTGTATTGTATGGAAAGTCTTCTCGTAACCGACTTTGGAGGTTGGCTTTAGCAAGATAGAACTCCTCCACAGCCCTGTATTCATTTTCTCTCATAAGATTTGCTATTTTATCACGTATCCTTATAATTCTTCTTTGTGAATTTCGTTTTTCTCGGTTTTCGGGGTTTGCCATAAACCTCTCCTGTCTTAATTGATTCTTCCGCTTAATGTGATTCAACTTCCTCGATGCTTCAGAATCGGTATCACCATAGTTTTCATCTTGATTTACAAGGAGCTTTGTGTCTTCGTCGAGTGTTTCTGTTTTGATTTCCACAGGGAGCATTTGAAAGGGATTAAAAAGGGAAAAGAGAGATACGTAAAACTATGACACACCCCGTTTATATATGTATGTGCGTTTCAAAATCTCATATTTATTTAAAAAAGGTGTGCAAAGAGATACATGTATATCCCGCGGGCAAGTAATATAAACAATCCAGATTACATAACAGCTTCTTAATTAGCGTGTGATCAAAATCACTCTTTAGATATGTGGTACGAATAAACACAGTCTTTACGTAAGTCAGTAGGCGATGCTTGTCAGAGAGAACCCGCCCAAATATTCTTTGTCTTTATCATGATGTGCTTGGCTTCTTTTTCTTATTTACGTAGGAGGACATGAGCTTTTAAAAAATGATGAAAACAATGTGCATGCTCAAAGAAAAGGGTAAAAAAGGTGCTAATGAATTAAATATAAAAAGTGATTTGTCCTTTTGGTTTGTGAATTTCAAGATGATTTTCAAAGCCCCAGCTGTGGGTATATTCTTTACCGCAGACGGCGCATCTGATCGATTTTCTCCACCTCCACGCGTAGTTTCATACCTATATGTTAATGATTGATAATATAAATTTGCGTATATATGTGCGTGTTATTTATTTTAATCATTGGTCTGTGGCTGTTTGCATGCCTCTTCATGGCATCATAATAATCGCCAGAGGAATAAGTTAGCAAAAATTGTACATATCTCGATTAGTTACATGTAAATGGTACGTATGTCTCATAAATTGTAATATGCAATAGAGGTGAAATACTCAAATTGAGTATACTTAAGCATGTTACATATCTACAAACGATTTCTGTTTTTGTTGTATTATGTACCAAATCCTGATGTGACAAATACAATCTGTATCATCTATTACAATTCTACACAGAAAGCAATCGAACCTGATAAATTAAAAAGTGTAACCTGTCAAATCAATCAATATGCAAAAGCTTATCTTTTTATGTATGTTTCCGTTGTTGATCCTAGTTTACAGCTTTACAGCTTGAAAAGGGTACCTCTTATGATGAAATCAAGGCTGTTATCAAAAAAACTAACTACCATGAAGGGTGTACTCGGTAACACTGAAGATAGCATTGTCTCCACTGATTTCGTTGGTGAGAATAAATCTTCCACCTTTGATGCCACCGCCGGTATTCAACTTTCTCCCAAGTTAGTCGATCTCGCTGCCAGGTATATTAACTAATTCGGTTACTTTTACCAGGTTGTCGATTTCTTGCTTCCCGCTGTCAAGATCGATAGTGCTCTATAAATATTTCATTTCCTATCACTCACTCACAAAAAAGTAAAATATGAATTTCATACATTTAACGTAATACATCATGAGAGAATATAAATGCCTTATGTTACAAATAGTTTGTAACTTATACTCAACTCAAGTGGGTGATTGTGATTTATCACTCGCCTCTATCAGATGTATGTATTCCAGTTTTCACAAAAATGCAAATTTATATTTAGCCGATTTTTTATTGCTTGCAGCATGTAACATCATCAATGTATATTGATCAGGTGTAAAAAGTTGGTTTGTGTTGTTTGGGATAGCTACTTTTTAGTAAGACTTTCTCTTTGACGATTTCGAGGCCATTTTTGGTATTATGGTCGAATTCGATCCAAAATTTATATGCTCCCGTTTGTGAAAGCCGGGTCTTGAAAACGATGGGATAAGAGGGGTGTTTGGGAACGCAAAAAAATGTTTTACACACTTCCTCGTTGTAACCGAGAAGGGAGTAACTTCGATCCTTTTCTTCGTCTCCCTCTAAAATACGCAACGCTTGTAATGAAGAGTCAGATTGCATAATGATTTTTTTCCTTAACTACTTGCTTGCTTACCAACCTGAAATCTCACACCTTCCAAGTACTTAAAAATTGTAAAGGATGCACTGATCTCCCCATCAGAAGGTGCTAAAGACGCCAAGGATAAACCTTTTTTTACGATGGGTATTTGCATATTGCTCTGAACTTTGCTTTGAGAGTTCAATCGATTGCAGATAGCGTATGTGCCCGTGGCGAGACGGATTTTATACATATCGTTAATCATTCTTTCGTACATATTGCACATCAAATTTTCATACTCAGTGGGTTCCGTATTTGTAGTATGTTCAAGTTCATTGATAAATATATCATCAATATCCAATGAGTTAGTATTTTCAATTGAAACATTATCACTAATGTCAAGGAATCCATTGCTGTCGAAGATATTATTTTCATCATTTAATACCGATCCTCCATAAACCCCTATTTCCAATGTAATAGTGTATGATTTGGTTGCGAACCTTTCAACCAATCTATTGTTTGTATTTATGCAATGCAAAACTGATCCTTCCAGTGCAATATTTGCGATAGAGTTCTGATCCTTCCCACAACCGTTTTCATCATCATCATCATTTAGGCGTTCCACCTCAACTTTGTTGACTTGTATGTTACCTATCTGGTAAAACAATCCAAGGTTATTTGAGTGAGTAAAATTCATTTTTTGTAAATCCGTCAGTAGCTTGTTCTCCAAAAACTGGTAATCTCTTCGTGATCGACAGAAAATAAAAACTCCCATAAGTAATAGATTGCTAATATGCAGTCCTTGATGAAAGTGCTGGTTTGAGATACAACAGTGAACTTCGGAAATAAGTCTGTTGATAGTTGGAACAAAACTAAACTGCACAAGATCCATATTTGCAATATGCACGCGGCAACATTCTCCTTCCCCGCAAACGTCAATATCATGCACTTTCTCACCATGCATCAACTCCAAATTTGTCTATACATGAACATAAAGTGTATAAGAATCAAACTTTGACTCATTATTTTTCTACATTTTATGTTAGCTTTAGTATAAAAATATTTACCGTAGAGAAATACGCGAGCAATAGATCTTTGAATACATGCATGTTGCTTGCTGTGAAAAATCGTTTGGACGACCTGTGTTTTTTACAATTTTTTAATAAGCTCTGTTGATGTTTTTGTACGTGTGCCCACAAATTTTGACAGGAGATATCCATGAAGTTAAAAGGGATATTTTTAGATTTTGCGTATTTGTGTATGATGTTCCATGCATTCTCAACTTGTGTATCGCTTTCTCCACCATCATAAAAGGGAATTCGATTTAGCAGTAGTAAGCATTGGTCAGTAGTCAGTTGCAATTGAATAAAACCGGTGTCTCCTGCGTGATAATCTGTGACAATAGTACCGACCAAATTTCTACAATATAAGGCTGTGGCTTCCGCGCGTTCAATAGAGAGAAGCGTATGATGGGATTTATCGGCTTCTTTTGAAAGCATACCACATTTGCTTGCAATATCATGTATATCTTCATCGGTCAACCTGAAGTCATCGAATTCGTTATAGCTATTTCGAGTGATGTGATAGCAAAATTTCACATCTTTTGTGCCTATGGTAGAGTGCATATAATCAAAGAGGAACGAGGTCAAGTATTCAAAGTATATCATCGAAAATTCCTTAAAAGATATGCGTCGCTGAGATACGGTGAATGTATGCAGGGTGTTATTTATTCCATTTGACAAGTCTTTGGGACGTGAAGAGGCCGATTTATTAGATGTCGAAGTAGTCGATGCTTTTTCATTGACACATGCACCTAAACCATATTGTGTGATTTGATCTTCCTCAACATTGTCAGGGAGAACAGATTCATCCCCGGTCACTTCTTGTCGGTGAGTAAAGCAGATAATGTCTCGTTTGCATTTTTTGAATGTGTAATATAGGCATCCTATCTGTCCCCCTTGTGTTTGTTTTCGAAAGAGTTCGCTGTGATCATGGTCATCCTTCAAACTGATAAGTTTTTTCTCAGCATATCTGCTCGAGTTGTTTCTAAATCCATCAATTTCGTTCAAGTATCTAAGTATTTGTGTCTCAGACGCGTACATACGTACCCTGGGATAAGCATTACTTCCACTGTTGGAAGGACTTCATCTAAATGGGATTGTCCGGGCCAATTCTTGAGTTGCTTGAGATTTGCACTTTCAAGTGCTTGACCCGGCTGAACATCTGTGTATGAGATTTTTGTACTTTCACTGGTGTAATCTGCTCACATATATCAGATTAGAATATCACATACGTGAAGTTAATCTGACTTGATTGTCACGTATTTACGTACCTATAAATATAAATGTATTGTGCAAAGTATCTCCTGTTGAATGCATCGGCTTTCTATTCCCATCCAAGTCTATTCTAGGTACGTAATCACTAGCTTTCACTTTATCAATACATTTTAAAATGGCACCGTTTAGAACCAAATTAAAACCACTGCACAACCCATTATATGCGCGATAGAATGGGCAAATACACCTTGTACCCGTCCTTTTGCAAATACCCTCTATTAAATCCTCTAGGTAGAACGAATAGCAAAATTTACCTACTAGAATAATGGCGTCCACAGAGGCACCCACTCCCTGTAGTATATCTTCTAAGTAGTTGATAATCAGATCACAGATTGGTTTGAACACATTCTCTTCAAGATCAGCGCGATATATAGTTATTTCAGATTTATCCTCTTTTCCCTCGGGAAAATCTCCATACACTTCCCCTGTTTGGAAGCGTGGAGTTGCCATTTTGTAGCTCTCTAGCCTTGGTTTAAAAGAGTTCACTATCCGAAGCTGTAACTGTAAGGGACTTTCACGGTTGAGTGAATCATAACCACCAAAGTTTCCCGTAAAAAGCTCCTAAATTTTATGTATGCGCATAAAATAGCATTTAAGCATTCAGATTCAAAAAGTCGATCTAAAATACATACAAAAATTCCCCTTTCTGTAATATTTTCGACAAGCCATAATATATCATTTTTTCGGTACGGAGATATTTCGTCTTGTTCCTCAGTATCCAGAATAGTAATAATGCCTGCAGAAGTGCTCAGTCTTGATAGCAAATACGCTTCACATTTTTCAAATAGATCTTGAGTGCCGACACGAAGTTGAGAAGGCTTTTTCATGTAATTCATATCCCATTCACAACGTTGTCCAACTTTTATATCATTCTCTGCACCAACAGGTAACTCGATTTCGTACATGTTTACTTTGGATTCAGTCTCACCCATATCGCAAATTAGATACCTATCACCGTGCTTGATACTGGCGCTAAACAATCCGTCTGGTACCTGAAGAGTTCGAATAATTGATTCGTTTTCACTATACATCAAAAGACGATCTGGATGGTCATCCTCATCCACAATACCTGCAGCTTGCACTAGCGATCTCAAATAACTCGCTTGTTGTGGTGTCCAATCTGATGGATACGTCATCGCAAATCGAAGCTTTGAAGTGTTCACACTCTTACTAGAGATCTCGTAAAATATCTCTTTAAAATATTGGATGATTGCCCTTCTGAAAAGTCTATCTTTTGCGTTGCGTAATGGCTTCTTTATATCAGCGTCGATCTTGAATATATGCTCTACTTTGCCGCATAAGTTATCGATGTATATACCATTGGAGAATATTTCTTTCTTTTCTTTTGCATCCGAACCCCAATCCTGGAATACCGCGTTATCGTATTCTTTATCATCACAAAGATAAAGACATGCGGGTGGATATTCCATTGGTCTACAAAGCTCTGTTATAAACTTTACATACATTTACCACGCATTTGGTTTTGATGTTATCTCTTACCTTTTATTTGGATATATAGACCATTCTGTTGACAAGCGATGTGAAGCACATCTCGTGATGGTTGAACCAAATTCTGTGGAGTCAATGGTCGCATAGTTCACGTATTACATACTTTATTATTTCTTGAGCTAATATTGAGGGTCTACGTACCTATCACAATGAGCCAAACATAATCAGAATTTTCGAAATTATTTGCGCTATTGCTTTGTCCACTGTTTTTGTTTGAAAGCATTTTCCTTTGAAGAGGAAAAGGAAAAGTTTTAAGAAAAAGAAACGATGCACTTGTGGCGTATCAAATCAGGTGCTTTTATAGTATTTCCCAATACTGTAGCTTGTGCTACATTGATTCAGGTGATACAATATCATTTGGATATGCCGTGTCCAAAGTAAAATTCTAGCGTGCTTAATGTTACAGAAGCAAAGCAATTCTTATCTTGACGTTATCTAAGCAGTGTCTCCATATATAATCTGAATATAATACATGTTATTCAAGGCTTGTATCACAATATGCTTGAATTATTAAGTGTGCAAATATCTAAGGCAATAGATCATCTTTAAATGGAGAAACGGTTTTTGTTCATCCAGCCAAAATTTTGCATACGCTTTTCAAAAAGTTCTCTCGCTATGATTCTATGTATCAAGAATGATTTGTCGCTTTCTTAATGGCACTTTGCTTTTGTATAGAATACGTATCAAGTTACTTTCAATCGAGCTCCAAAGCGCAAATACCAAAAACCCTTGTTAGTTTTGTTGCAAAAGATGCACCATGCGCAGTGACCATACATTCTCGTAAAGGGGTACATAAAACTCAGAGAATGGAAGTTTCTGGTTGTATAGAAATACGTAAAAAGTGTGTATAAATATATACTACATAATGACATAACAGGAACATTTCGCGTACCATATTTATCTATTTTGATAAAATAATTCTCTGTGTATTACGTATATTTATAGGAGATCATTTACGTATGTACAAAATCTTCCAATATTAGTTATGTATATGTATTAATAATTAGCTGTTCTGGTGATTCAAGCTTCTTTGCATGTATACTCTTGACTGGATGTTGATTTACGCTAGTACATTATTCATGGCAGGTACGAAGTCTTGATATAATTCTTCCGTTTTGAGATGCTGTGGCAACTAACATTTCGTACATGTTTACTTTGGATTCAGTCTCACCCATATCGCAAATTAGATACCTATCACCGTGCTTGATACTGGCGCTAAACAATCCGTCTTTGTTAGTTTTGTTGCAAAAGATGCACCATGCGCAGTGACCATACATTCTCGTAAAGGGGTACATAAAACTCAGAGAATGGAAGTTTCTGGTTGTATAGAAATACGTAAAAAGTGTGTATAAATATATACTACATAATGACATAACAGGAACATTTCGCGTACCATATTTATCTATTTTGATAAAATAATTCTCTGTGTATTACGTATATTTATAGGAGATCATTTACGTATGTACAAAATCTTCCAATATTAGTTATGTATATGTATTAATAATTAGCTGTTCTGGTGATTCAAGCTTCTTTGCATGTATACTCTTGACTGGATGTTGATTTACGCTAGTACATTATTCATGGCAGGTACGAAGTCTTGATATAATTCTTCCGTTTTGAGATGCTGTGGCAACTAACTAGTGAGATTTTTATGGTGATGAAACTTTCGAGCGAAAGGAACAAATGCTTAATCCTCTGTTGATGTTCATGCAAGCACGAGTTGGCTTTGATTTAATCAAGTTATGTCAGATAAGTTAGTTACGCACAGTGTAACACAAGTGCACTGTTTGCACTGACCCTTTGCTCCTCATAAAGTATTTATATGTTACATCCAATCATAAGCACGTACATATTTTCAATGTGAGTTGTTGCGAGTCGATCACCTTCGTCAATTTGTTGACATCATTTTTTTACGGTTGACTCCTACGCTTCAACTCACAACGCACTTATGAGTAAACGTTTTGTGTCACTAAATACTGAATATCTAAGAGAATTGGTAGATGGAGATCACTGTTGTGAGTCCATCTTGGAATCTCGTTTAGAAAGGATCGAGCATGGGAGAGATTCTTTACTTTTTAACCAGGCTGTATCGCAAAGAAAGAAGTGAAGGTTCTTGTCACTTTTTTTTTGCCGAACTCACAAAAACAAGATTAAGTGAAACCTATATAGTAAAGCAGCAATGACAACAAAAGTAGGGACCATGATATTTATTCGCATAACACCGTTATACAACAAAAGGAGGCATACATATACCATATAGGCACAAGATAACGGCGTGTCCGCACACTTCGAAAGGTGATGCATTCTGCCATAGTAAAATATACAATTATAATCATGTAATCCTTTTATCCCATTAAAGGTTAAGAAGTATCTCTTCTTGGGAGTGGTTTATTATGGTATGTAATGCAATACAATTGTCATACATCGATATGCAGCAACTGGAAAAAATTAAGACAGTACGAATATGTAATTGAATTTCTTCCATTTATCATGAACTAAACTCAAGGAAGAAATACATACATGAACAGACATTCATTTATATATCAATATGTTCTATGAACGTACACAGTATGATGTAAGGAAGGAAATATTTTATTTTAAAATGTATGTATGTAATAATAAGAGGATGATATTTGCTTTACATTAAAATTTTTATTACAATCTGATATGTTATATTTTTTCATTTTCATTATGATATTTTAAATTAAAAAAAAAGTTGGTAGACAGTTGCCGTCCTAATATTATATTAGAAGCGTTGCCCGGGTATTGCTACGTGGAAGCCTCTACCAATGAATACCCTTCTTCTATTTAACCAGGAAGAAGAATCCCCACAGCCCTCACTGTGGTTAAACCCGAACCATCATCAGCCTTTTGCTTCCTCTATGTAATGTCACGATTTAAAGTCAAGGAGGGCAGTTTACAGAAGTCGTAAAGGGAAACTAATGTGAAGAATCCCAAGGCAGCTACCCTCTGCTAATGTAAACACCTGGTTTAAATCTAATGAACATTACTGTCCCCCGTATCAGGCCGAATTAGAAACAACCACATAAATTGCAACTAATCCAGTTTGGAAAGCCAACGGATGTACGAAGAAAAAGAAAAAAAAGGGAAAAGGTGGAGAAAAATGTCCCCTTTATATAGTTTTTTGAGGGAAAAAATTTTTTTGGACTGTTGTTTTTTTCTCTCTAGACCAAATAAGGTATATAGTCAATGACTATTTAACCAGGAAGAAGAATCCCCACAGCCCTCACTGTGGTTAAACCCGAACCATCATCAGCCTTTTGCTTCCTCTATGTAATGTCACGATTTAAAGTCAAGGAGGGCAGTTTACAGAAGTCGTAAAGGGAAACTAATGTGAAGAATCCCAAGGCAGCTACCCTCTGCTAATGTAAACACCTGGTTTAAATCTAATGAACATTACTGTCCCCCGTATCAGGCCGAATTAGAAACAACCACATAAATTGCAACTAATCCAGTTTGGAAAGCCAACGGATGTACGAAGAAAAAGAAAAAAAAAGGGAAAAGGTGGAGAAAAATGTCCCCTTTATATAGTTTTTTGAGGGAAAAAATTTTTTTGGACTGTTGTTTTTTTCTCTCTAGACCAAATAAGGTATATAGTCAATGAGAGAGGGGGGTGTGAGCAATAAAAAGGCATTTTATTTACATATTATTCTTTGTATATTCATCAAGTATGAGTATTTTCTTTGATTTCTCGTTCCTAGTTCATTCCAAACTGCGTTTCAATATGTTTCATGCCGACAAACTATCAAACTTGCCCAACACTTCTTTACAAATTTAGCCAGAAATTACTATTTTTGGGCAGAAAAAATTTTTTTTTCTCTTTTGGCCTGAAAAAAAAAAAAAAATAGAAAAGCGCGTCGGATCGGGGCGCTAAAAAAATAGACGCGCCTAGGTGGAAGCTCAAAAAATTGTAAAAAAAAAAAAAATAGTTTGAAAGAGTTGATTTACAAAGAAGGCATATGGGATATTTTTTTAAATTTTTGCGCAAAGATATTACATGCGTTTTTCCTTTTTTAACTCTTTTTAGTCTCTTTATATTCATCATTGCAAGTAAAATGATGATGAAAAATTGAATATCAAATTGCAGCTGCATACTAATTCACTTCTGTATATGACATCCATATATTCGGCATTAGCAAAGGTTTTAAGCGAACGATATCTAATTATAGTCGAAATATGGTTAGTGTAGATATACTTGTTCAGAAGGTGGAGTAGAAAGGATCTACGTAGGGATGTAAATGGTTTAAATAAAAAAGATGTTTGGTGCATAATATATGAATATGCGCTTCAAAACCCAAAGTTGCGGGTTCTTCTTTTGATTTGGGGAATCAATTCACCACGTTGAAACAGCTCTTTTTGATTATCTATAACTGCATTCGCGCAACTGGAGTGTGTCTAAATGTGGGTTATTTTCATCAATACTCGAGGTTTACATAATTTGAAGTAAGTGTGCCGCGATAGTAACTGGCGGGATGGCTAAGATTTCTTTTACATATCAATGAAATTTTGATTTAACTTGGTATTTTCTTTATACGGTACATAAAATTATGGTATAATTACAACTTACCTACAGAGTAGATGATACAGCACCCCTCATGCAACGTTGTTAAATGTTACACGACTTATAAAATAGTAGTCTCACGTTCTCTTTCTTTAATCTTTATCGCTTCATCACTGTTATATTTCTTTATAGTCACAAAATTAACGTTGGATATCATTCACAGTGTCTTTCGAGGCAGAAACACGAGCCCATAGTGAGGATCTGGCTACTCGCAATGATCAAGATTAACTCCTCGATCCTGTTGACGATTACATAGAACAGGCGATTAAAATAAACTCGATTCTTTTTAACGATTAAAGAAGATCTCGACAAAAACTCAATACTTTTTAACGGCCTGATCAAGATGTTGAGCAATATTATGTACCAAAGCCACTTGTAATTTCTAAATCCCACAGAATTCATCACAAGAGAAAGTACTGAGAGTTTATTTATTGTATATGATGTCTTGATAGAGAACATATGTACATTGTGTCAGACATACATGACACAGATGAACAGAAATGCATTTTACGATGTTGAAAAAAAGTAGAAAACTTAAAGCCCTTTTATTTCATCGATAAATGTTTGGATTTTGCTATGGATTATTTAGTAAATTGAAACTAGAACGGCTTTTTTTTGTTTACCTTTTCAGATTAAGTGTGGAGATAGATCTGTTTACTTTGGCGCTGTTAGGGATGACATAATATAATGTTTTTCTTCCAGTGTTATCCCAATGTACCGTTTTCCACTGACCACAGGTGGGAATAGAGCGATCTTGGTAAATGGTACGCGCCACCTGTGTACTTAGGAAAAGGACAAAATCGGGTTGCGTGTCTTATATGAATGATATTAGATCTTTTCGGCATTTTGCTAGTTTGTCTGTTGAGAGTTCATCGAAGCGCTGATAGTCAATGCTGAAGGGCTTGATGTTTACTTTATATAATTCCTTTTTTTGCTCAGCCGTACTAGCTAAGGGCCAGACACCTAGCTCTTTGAAAAGGTTTAGCTCAAGTGTTTGCAATAGAACCGAAAGATTATGATATACCCGCACTGATTGGAAGAAAACGATCAATGGCAGGATCTAAGTGGATAACTATGAGTTGGAAACAGTCGAAAGTACCGGGGAGGTATATCAGACTCCAATGCGTGTTTACCGATAATAAAATTGCGCACTGATGGATTGAAGTGGTTCAACCTGATGTCGTTTAGTATTCGGATGAATTCACTCTCAGTGTCCACATTCTGTCTCCTTGATACACGTAAACGAAATTGGGTTGCAACTTGGAAAGCATTTGCTTCAAAGTAAACTCCGCAAGTCTCCCACTTCACAGGTGCCAGTTGCGCAATATCACCAGAGAAGATCATTTGATTCCCACCAAAGACTTCATGGTTTTTTGTAAGTTGTTGTAGTGCATTGTCTAGCGCATTGATAAAATCATGACTGATCATCGAGACTTCATCTACCAGAAAGACTTCACATTTATAAACTTTCATAAATTGTCCTAAACGAACCAAATTGATGGATCCATGAGGGGTTATGTATACCAAAGAAACGGTGCAAAGTTAAGCCTTTTATAGTATGAGCAGCTACACCTGTAGGTGCCAAAATAACTGGGACAATGTCTGAGAGTAGATATGCGTCGTATAAAGACTTTAGTAAGAAGCTTTTACCTGTGCCAGCTACACCACAAACTGCTATAGGCCCTGTGAAGAGCGAAGTGGAGTCGATGATAGAGTCATACACAAATTGCTGCTCAGGAAATAAACGATGTGTTGCAAGTTCTTCAAGCGCTATCTCCGTTTGTTCTGCTAATGAGGGCGTTGAGTCAGAGAAGCCCGCGGCTATTATCTGTTCAGTATCAAGAATCTTTCTTTGGTCTTCTATGAGCATTCTAAATAGAGGATTGGTGCAAAGGGCAAAGAAAAAGTCGTTCCAGGTGGGTAATCCCGCTTCATATGTTCCCATTCAGTTTTGCCTTTGAATGGCATGTTTAGAAAAATCTGCTGATAATAAAAGGCTTCACCTTCAGTGTGTTGATACAGATGGGTTCTCCAGAACAGAAGCTTGTTGGTAGTTCTTGCTTTGTAACGAGTATAAAAACCATGTGTACATTCCCTGGGAATATCCTTTGGGAGGGGTTCTGAGAAAAAAGTTTCTTCATTTTGGTCAATGACGCGAACGCGTTCACCGAAAAATTCTTCGCCTGGCTCCGGGAAATCATCTTGTTCATCTTGCGTCTCCGTTACGCGATATGCAGTAGAATACTCAATCAATGTGAGCTGTTGCAGTTGCTGATGACGGGCAAGATATTTTTCCACATGTGTTGGAGTGAAGATATTTGCGACATTGGCTGAAATGCGGTCGAGATTACCTTTCAGTTGTCTTCTTTCATCTCTCCCAGGAAAAACAAGACTAATAAATATGTACAGTTCCCCTACTGCTGCGATTTTCGGACCAACCAGTGATACATAAACATGGCAGCCTCTACAGCACCTACTTGTCTTGCCTGGAAATGCTGTTTACTTGTCTGCATACCCCACTGAAGATCAACACGTGTATCAAGTTTGCTCATGTACTTTGCAAGATATCCAACTACACGCTGTCCAAGGTTGATTTGAATATCCATCGAATTTCAGCAGATACGGGCAGTATGCGTTCACGTTTAAATCTATAGTACTTCGCTTGTATATTGCCCCATGTGTGATCGGGTCGAATTCATTTACATCCGCAACTGGTTTGGGAAATCCAAAGCGACACATTTCTTTATCTCTTCGGCAATAATTAGAGCACCTATGAATTTGTCTAGATATTACCAAGTCGTATAGATGTCTATCGTGACGGGGGTTTGGAATCTGTGCGACCACAAGATCATCAATGAGCATTAATTGCTCTGCAGACTGCCCAGTCCACAGAACCATGTGTACGTGTGGGCTACCTAATGTTAATAGTCAGTAAATGAGTTATAATTTGTTCAGTTGAAACACGTATTACCCCTATCTTGCAATTCAATTGTGTATGACCAATCTTTGATACCCCCTACTTTTCTTGCAAAACAACTTTTGGTGATGTAGGTAGTAAAAACGCGGTGAAAGCAACGCTTGTAGTGCATGATGAATAAGAATGGGTCATCCCACGGCTTCAGATCTGGTAACAAGGCTTGGTATTCAGGTGCAAAATCGTTGCAAGTAAATATCATGAATATCTGAGGAGGCCCAAGTTGTTTAAACATATTCTAAAGCAATTTGTTATTATATATACACTACAAGAAAAATTATATACTTACATAGAGATTTAGGTTGTGCTTTCTCTTATACTAGATATTACACTGGAAATAAGCTCTACATCATTTTTTAAATAGGGAGTCCTTATCCACACAGGTTAATTTTACCAATCACATAGAAATTTGCCTGTTGCGTAACATTCTTTTCTGTCTTAGGTGATGCCTATCACTCAAAGTCTTCAACTAGTACCTTTTTGAAAAGGTAAAGGACACGGAAAAACTGAACCTCTAAACGACCGTTGAAGTCTTGCATCGCGTATGTATGTGCACCACTAAATTTATCCGGAATACACTTAATGTAAGGAAAAAATCCAATATGTAAACGTTCATGATAGGGAAACATTAGAAAAGAAAAGAAAAGAAAGAAGAAAGAAACACATTTGTGGTCAATATTTATAGAAATATAAGCTAGTTTATCACGAAAGAGCCCAGAAAATGATTAATTATTGACGGGACAATCAAGTTGGACGCTTGCTATTTCATTATCCAAAAAAAAATCTGTGTGGATAGTGAAAAATTTCTGTGTGGATAAAGTCTCTCTTTTAAATAAATCAGTTAATTGCGAATGTTCCCAGCAAATTATGCAGAAATATTGAGCTTATCTGTCAATCTTAGACATTCTTTCATATGATGATGTTTGTATCACTATAGAATCTGCTTTAGACTCTATACTCGAAGGATATATGTATTCTAGCAAACGGCTTCCATCACTTGATCAATCAATCGAAATACGTTATACACCGGGATCTTCAACTAGCAGTTGCTCTGCGATAGAAACCAAGTCTCATTTGTCAAGGGCAGGAGAAGTGCCTGAAAAAAATATAGCGGTTTGAGTGTCACTCTTGCTATTTTTATTATAAACGATGACAGGGAGTCCAACGCTACCCGCAGTCAGTAGCTACATTGAGTGGCGGAATACAAACAAGTACCAACAGATTGCTAAACTTGACTGTGGTAAGTAAGTGATGATCTGGTTCGGATTATACAATTAGTTCCATCTCGATCAGCTTTTTGCAAATAACTCTGTAGTGGTACAACAGCAATGTGCACTTCTGCTACAGCAGAGATGGAGTCGCATGCGAAACTGGTCAGTTCATGACAGATGCGAGAGACGTGATGCCAGTAAACTCAACATATTGCAAGCAAGTATTTCGAGTTTTGAAGATCTTTTCAATTTTAGACCTCTATATCGCGTATTAGAGCCAATTTATTGATTTTGTGACAAACAAATATGCAGCAATAATTTATGCTATCTCTCGAGTTAATCATAAATTGAGAGAAACTGTTCTGAAAGAATAGCAAATAGGAATAAGACAAACGAAAAAGCCAATAGCACACATATCAAGTTTGCTTATTTATCACGCAAAGGTGTGAGAACGAATTAATATAAATAGTTCAAAATACGTAACAGAGAGTCTTAATTAACGTGTGATTTGATAAATGGCAACAAGTTTGGATTATTACTCTTCAAATATTGTGTTTGCGTATACAAATTTTTTATTTTATATGTAGTACGTACGTACTATAGTCAAAGGGATCAGCTCAATAAGATTTGATGCTGATTCCCTATACACTTTTCTTAAGTGCCTCTGGGACGCCAGCGAACGAAAAGTGGAAAACAGGCATCTACATTGATAAAAATGTTATTAATAACATAAAGTATAATCAGTGTACAATACAGGTGATATACACTTACCAACACCCGCGAGATAAGCATATTCTGCAGCCATCCCACGCGATACAGGTTGAAAAGAGACTTTTTCCCTGTAATTGTTCTTTTTCGCGAGGGATGGCTCTTCTCGCGATCAGAAGAAGGGAAAGGACCGGTCAGCAAGTGGAGGATGATCTCAGAAAAGGACCAGTTCCCCGACGATACAGAAAGGACAGCGGAAAGGACCAACCTTGTGGAAGGACCAGCCCTACACAAGGTTGTTTGTGTCGGTCTAATTAGAATTCGTAAAGAAAAAAAAAGAGAAAAAGCAAAAGTTTTCCAAGAAGAGAAACTTAAATACAAGAGCAACGCAACATGTGATAATAATAGAGTAGCGTTAGGCAATAAAAAAAACCCTCGCAATATAAATAATTTACGCAGCTCCTTCCCCTTTTCCAATTTGACATGGCAATCAATGCAGAATCGTTCATTGCTTATGATTGGATGATCGAATGATTTGTGACTTGACCTTCCATTTGAATTTTTCTCTGCTCATCTAGCTTTGTGCCCTGTGTTCGGGATGACAATTGGTACGGACCCATCTCCCAAATTTTTGCAAGTTTTTTTTTTTTATATTCTCTTTTTTCAGTTGACACTTATAATATAGAGCAATGAACAGAGCCTTAAAGCAGTTGACACCCGCTTCACGCAACTTGTTACGTTCTCGTAATATGCTTGCTTCCAGAGTATTGCGTTCAGCACAACATCAACACCAACAGTGCAGACACTTGACTCAAACTGTCAGCCGTCCTATTTCCTTCAAGGGTCTTTTCGGCAGCAGCACCAAACGTGAAGACGCAGAAGAGAAAAAGTTGATATTAGAACAAGACAACTTGTTTCATATTTTATCAAAGTCACCTTTACCTGAAATGAGAGACAGAGCTGCTATTATTAACAAGTACGGTGTTTGCCCTGTTTGTGACACCCACCATGAAGAAGGTGAACATAAAAAGCACCCTGTGTATGATTGTCCTGACTGCGGTTATCCTACGCATTGCAGTGAAGAACATTATGAACAAGGCAAGGCAGCTCACCATGAAAAGTGTTGTGGTATTTTACGTGAAATGAATGAAGATGATCATGACTTGCGTTCAGGCAGACCCATGCGTGAATTTGAATTCCCAAGTAAAGTGTAGTAGACCTTATGGATAGTTATCAGTGTGTGTGTACTCACATTGTTTTATTTATGATTGTAGCTGCTCAAGGGTTTGATGAAGCTGTGAATATGGCCAACTGGGATGTCTTTTTCTATACCCGTAGTTTCCCCTCTATGGACTCTGACAGATCCATGCGTCATGTATCCAAATTATTAACTTATCCTTTGACCATTGCCTCTGTTTTACATCAATCCAGTCCTTATAAATATGGAGAACAAGTGACTATTGATGGTATGAGATCCATCGCAGGTAAGAGACTTTTTAAAGAAGTATTTTATTTTTACTATGGGTGTGGATGACTAATGCATACGCTTCCAGCTTTAAGAACTGTGTTATATCCTCCTAATCAATTGAACAACGACGCCCAATCACAAGTGCGTACAGACACCATCAATGTCTACCTTGTGGGTGCCCGTGCTGAAGCCACACTTCCCTCTCACATCTGGCTTCAATTGGCCTATTTGTTCCCTGCCACTCCTTTCCATATCCACTTTATTGGCCCTGATGCTTTAGCACCTAATCAAGAACCTCACACAAAGTCTGTCAACGAACGTTTATTCTTTACATACGATAATGCCATGTACCACGATTATCACGAAAAGATTGAAAAGTTCGATCCTTACACTGACTTGTTTTTCTTGTTCTCACCTGGTATTGGCCACGCATCGGCTCGCGAAAGCTGGAAGACATCCATTGAAAAGACATTAGAGACAAAATGTCCCATCTTTATCACAGGGTACGATGAAGCTGATATGAAGAACGATATCGAAGCTGTAGAACAAGATTATCAAGGTGAATTCGATTGGGTTTTGAAGCCTTCTGTGAACGAGTTCCGTAGTTTGAAGCGTGATGTTAATTTGATGGATCTAAGACAAACTATTTTTGCAAATTATGGTATTTGGGGTATTCGCGGTAAACGTTATGATGTTACCCATGATCCTGAAAGCAACGATTAAAAAAAAAAAACTAGTTTCAATATTGTAATAATACCTTTTTTCTTTAGAAAACCCTCTCTCACACGTAACACACACATATATAAAAAAAAAGCACTTGTTCTCCTTTTATACACAACACTTTAATAATAAAAAAAAAAACGTCATAAAATAAGCTATTTGCAAAACAAACAGGAAGGACCCCAAGTATATTCTATAATGGGAAATTCCAGTAACTCAATGTTGACCTGAGTACGTTTGCAAGAATCACTAACGTCACACTATGTACTCATTGCCCTACTACTTTTTGTAACATGATGAATTTGCTTGTATAAGAATTAAGCTTTTTAGCTCCATTTTACCTCTTGCATAGAATTCCACATAGTGAAAGTCTAATTGACTTGGAAATAAGAAAAGGGTCAATGTCTATTCAACTTGAAAAGAAGAAGAAGAAGAAGAAAGAGAAAAAGTTTCTTCTTTTCCTTCCCCATTGTTCAACCGTGTTTTTTGTGTAAAGTTACACTAAAATTGCTTCTCTTTTTCCCCTTTTAATTGTATAATTATTACTACTTTACTTTACTCTCCACACTTTTTCCCTTTTCTCTCTTTTTTCTTCTTCTTCCTAATCGTCAAACAACAACAACAGCACTTCTCCTCTTCCTTTGCAACAATAAACTGCTTCCTTAAAAAACATCTTTTTTGGTAAGGACCAAAATATTCTATTTCCCTCTATATACTAGGGTAAATTTGACCTTTTTTTTTTAAAGAGTAGAGCTCATTACTGTCAAATCATATATCAACATTATGGGATCAAGAGACCTTATTTGTCGTGTTCGTGCACTTTACGCTTACGAGTCCAATGACCCCTCCTCCTTGTCATTCAAAGCAGACGCCGTCATTGAAGTCCTTGCGAAATTAGAATCGGGTTGGTGGGATGGTTGGTAAGTTGTTGCGCAAAAATAAAAAATTAGGGTTTCTTCTTCTTCAGCCTAAAAAAATGATTGCTACACTAGGTGTGATGGAAAAAGAGGTTGGTTTCCAAGTAACTATGTACAAGTGATACCCGAGGAACAACCCATACAGCAAGTCTCAGAAGAACGAGAGGTAGTTTAATAATTTATTTTTGAGGGAGTAGAGAGTGAGGGCTAATACACCCTGAAAATAGTTGTGGGAATTACAACAGCAATGGAACTACAGACAACAACAACAACAACAACAACAACAACAACACCACCATAGACAACGAGTGACGGACCAAGAAATGAAAAATCAGTTACGATTAAGCTTACATGCTGCAGACATGTTAATACCCACCCCCACCCCCGCAACAGCCTCTGCTTCACAAACAGATTGGATTATTCAAACCACAGAAGACGGATCAGAGCAATACTACTACAACACACAAACACAAGAAATGCGATACTCGATGCCACCTGAAGGTGCGATGGAAGAAAAGGTCAAACAAGCCTTGGCTTCTAACAGTGGTGGTAGCAGTCTGAACGAATCCTATCACACTTTATCCCCACGACTCGAACACCAAACATTCGATTTTGAAAGACCTCCTGTGCGTCCGGTACGTGCAGCCAATCGAAGCATGATGATTCCAGAGGATCTTGTAGAATACCAAAACAGCCCCATACCATCCTCTCGTGCACCCTCCACCGTGCCGACCTCATCTTACCATCATCATCCACCACCAAGACCACAACACCATGCGAATATAGAAGAGGAAGAAGAAGAATTTGAAGATGATGAAAAGGTATTCGTAGAGTAAATGGGGTGATTTTATATATCTTAACACTGGTTATGTATGTAGTTACCACCCAATTGGGTGCGCAAAATGACGCCCAAAGGAAGATACTATTACTGCAACATCAAGACGGACGAAACCACATGGGCCTTGGAAAACATCGATCCTGATACAGGCGTTTTGGTAAGCTGAACAAAATACACCTTTTTCATTGATTGATTGGTAAACCGTTTTTTTTTTTTTTTTTCTAGTTGTCCACGCTACACACCTCTGCCACAATTCCCACGTCGTCTCAACCACATGTACAACAAGAAACAGAGAGACCCAGAACAACACATACAAACAGCAGCAGCAACAGCAGTGTATCCATGATCGAGGACGGCCAGCCCACCACCTGGCAAAGTCTCTCCAGTTTAATCGCACACGCCGTGCACAATCTGAAAGAATCCATTCAACAAGGACACACCACATATTTTGGCAAAGATACCACGGACATTGTGCACCGCATTCGTTTATTACTGTACGTCACCAACTGTCTGGACAAAGAAACATCACCCTATTTAAAAAACAACAAGCAGTTACGCAACCATCATCGTAGCTTGTTAGCCGCCGTGGCAAAATTAGTGCTTTCCACCAAGATTGCCTCCAGTGCCTGGCCCACACCCGAGTCTCTGGTCAAGCTCCAGGTGGATTCAGACGATATCCTTATTTCGGCTCGTCACTTTATGATGAGTGCGCAAGAACACGGCGTTGAAATCAAGGACAGTAAACCTACCTTGATGCATGATGCCATGGACGCTTGGCGTCACAGTCCCTTTGTCATTAAAACCAGCGGCGGCGTGCTAGGTAAATCCGATGTGGTGACAGCGACGCTGATCTTGGCCGACAACGTACGAGGTGCCGTGCACTCGTTCATGGAGAGTGTGCGTGATGCCTTTTCCAACTTTGAAGAAGAGGGCGATCTCAAGGGCACCCTCGTGAAACTCAAAGCCAATGCGCCCTTGCTCGTCGCTCAGTTCAGAAACTTGAGCAACACCACCAGTCATTTCCTCAACGCCATTGAAGAAGTATGTCAGGCTCAACAAAACAACACGCGCTCATTTATTCTGAGTAAAGCCAAGCAGCCCATTTATTCCTCCATGGGCTCTCTGTTTGTCGTGTCACAAACGATCACCAGTAGTCATCTGGATGGCGCCGAGCAGGTCAAGTTGGCTTATGGACGGTTACAGCAGTGCGTGCATACTATTGAAACGAGTATTGAGGATGTCACAGAAGCCACACAGAAACACATGGAGGACTTGGTCAACGGGGTGGCTGATCCAGAAAGTGCGACCACCTCTGTAAGAAATACGCCTACCCCTACACAACAGCGTCCCTATGTCGCTACACCTTCACAACAACAACAGTATGGTCCTGACTCTGGTAATGGCAGCGATGAAGAAAAGCATGAAGAAATTGCTCGTCGAATCGATATCGGTTTGAATACCCTGATGGCTAACCCCTCTGGACAATCTGGCTTTTTGTTGGACGGGACACTGAGTGGAACAGCAACAACAGCTGCAGCCGCAGATGATGAACGTTCAGAGACCAGCAGCATCCACAGTGACTTCCTTGCGGAAATGCGTCAACAAAAGGACAATAAAATCACCAAGTTCTTTGGGGAAGATACCATTGCTGCAGCCCGTCGTCGAGATACCATCACCACCACCAGCGTGCTCACTCCTACCACCACCACCAGCAACGGCAGCGGTAGCAACATGGGTTCTTCTTCCTTGGGCATGGCCATGAGCACCGTCACAGAAGCACCCTGGTTTTTACTCACTGATATCGATCCCAATGAAATGATATTCAATATGGAAGGCAATGTAAAAGGTGGATCCTTACACGGACTTGTACAACATTTGACCCAACACGATCAATTAGGTAATCCTATTAAAAAAAAAAAAACTCGATCGTAAAAAAGAGTATTAACTTCTAAACTAGATTCTAAATTCAACACGACCTTTTTATTAACGTACCGTTCATTTTGTACAACCGAGCAACTGTTTAATGAATTGTTTGCAAGATACCAATTACCTCCACCCGACGATCTCTCCGCGGAAGAATTAGAGATTTGGAAGGAGAAAAAATTAAAGTTGGTTCGGCTCAGGTAAGACCATAATTGCATAAATTAAAAAATGTATATTACATTCCTAACACACAAAATAGAGTGTTTAATGTCATCAAGTCGTGGTTGGAGACGTACTTTAATGAAGAAGAGGATAAATCCATTTTACCAGAAATCAATCATTTTACAGACCATGTAATTGTGGAGTCGATGAAGTTTGGCGCTGAGCAGTTATCCAAGGTGATCAAGAAACGCATGATGTCGGAAGACTCTGGACAGATCCGTAAGATGAAGCTGAATGTGCGTACAGCCGATATGCCTGCTCCCATCTTGCCAAAGAACATGAAGCGCATCAAGTTGTTGGAGATTGATCCTTTGGAGCTGGCGCGCCAAATGACCGTGATGGATTTCCGTCTTTATAACCGCATCAAGCCGGTGGAATGCTTGGATAAGAACTGGGGTAAGCCCGATACCGACGATGGGTTGACGCATATTGCCGCCAATGTCAAGGCGTCCATTGAGCACTCGAACCAAGTGACGGCCTGGGTGACCGACTCCATTCTGAGCAAAGAAGAAATCAAGAAGCGCGTGGTGGTGCTGAAGCACTGGATCTCTGTGGCCGAACGCTGTCGTCTGCTCAACAACTACAATACATGTATGGCGATCTTATCCGCGTTTGATAACGGATCCATTGGCCGTTTGAAGCGGACGTGGGAGGTGGTGGGAGCCAGGTCCATGCAAACGTTGCAAAATATCCGTCGTTTGATGGGTGCCAATCGTAATTTTAGCGAATATCGAGATATCATTCACAAGGTGAATCCACCCTGTATTCCATTCTTGGGTATTTACTTGCAGGATTTGACGTTCATTGAAGATGGCAACTCCAATTTTTTGAAAAAGTCGAATAATTTGATTAATTTTGCAAAGCGCATGAAGACAGCTGAAGTGATTCGTGATCTGCAGCAGTATCAGTCAACGCATTATATGTTGACGGCAGTGCCTGATATTCAGGAATTTATCAAGACGCATTTACACTCCAGTCGAGAAGAAGAGGAATTGTACAACTTGAGTTTGAAGTTGGAACCCAGGTAAATAGTAGTAGTAACAAATCAATTCAATGTGTGTCACTTCTAATCTTATTTCACACAGGGAACGTGGTGAGGATACCATTGCTAGAAGATTAAAACGAGTCTGGATTATATAAAAAAAAAAACTGCTACTGCTTTTGACATTCACAAGGTGAATCCACCCTGTATTCCATTCTTGGGTATTTACTTGCAGGATTTGACGTTCATTGAAGATGGCAACTCCAATTTTTTGAAAAAGTCGAATAATTTGATTAATTTTGCAAAGCGCATGAAGACAGCTGAAGTGATTCGTGATCTGCAGCAGTATCAGTCAACGCATTATATGTTGACGGCAGTGCCTGATATTCAGGAATTTATCAAGACGCATTTACACTCCAGTCGAGAAGAAGAGGAATTGTACAACTTGAGTTTGAAGTTGGAACCCAGGTAAATAGTAGTAGTAACAAATCAATTCAATGTGTGTCACTTCTAATCTTATTTCACACAGGGAACGTGGTGAGGATACCATTGCTAGAAGATTAAAAGAAGTCTGGATTATAATAAAAAAAAAATGCTACTGCTTTTGATTGGTTTAAATTCAGATATATGACTATTTTTTTTGTCTTTTTTCTTTTTCAAATAAGGGAATCCTGAAATTCTACCATTCTTCCCGTCTTTTTTTCTCTTATATTTTATTCGGTATTTTGATGGTTTAAATGGATGAAACAGTCTCTTATCACTTTGCCACAGTCAAACAAAGACGAGAAAATAGACATGAAATGTAATTGGATATTTCAAGTGCAAAAAAAAAAAAAAAAGTATGTCTATTGACGCTTATTTTATATAGTGATTATCAGCTTACCTTACGACAACAACCCAAACAGTCGCGTATGTGTGGAGTAGGAGAAAAAGGTACATTTAACAATAAGGTGTTTTTCATGATAAGATACACGTCAACTCACTCACTTCTTTACCACTTTAGCTGACAGAAGACCTATTGATCCACCTCGTATGTACACACTGTTTACTTGATTTACGCCATGGAAGCTAATTTATTCAAATTCTTATAGCTATTGTTCAATTAAAAGTATTTGATTCAAGCTTACCCCATGCTGAGAAAAAGTAAGCCTATGCCATGTCAACACACCATGATTTCATGTAACTGATAATGTTCGATTTCATTCAATAGTAGTTACCTCCAGAATCCATACTACTTTATGTACGCCTCTTTAATGGCGGCTGATTTGGATGAGGAACTTCACCTTTTACGAGATGGCAAAACAAGAAGCACTACAGGCTCTGTCGTTTCTTCCTTGTATCATTTGAAAGATATTGATAACACAGATGCAGGATTTTTTGTGTTTCCTGATTTATCTGTTCGAATGGAAGGAAGTTACCGTTTGAAATTAAGCTTGTTTGAAATCATTGGCAAGGAAGTCTTTCACTGCAGGTCTATTATATCAAACAAGTTTTTCGTTTATTCAGCAAAGAAGTAGGTGTATTTTTTGTTGGTTGAATGAGTTGAACATCTTTAAACTAATACTTGAACATTTAGATTTCCTGGAATGGAAGAGTCAACATTCTTGTCTCGATCCTTTGCAGATCAAGGGTTGAAAATACGTATAAGAAAAGAACTACGACAAAGAAGAAAGTTGAGTAAACTGAGTGATTTAGAGGAGAATGGCTCAGATACATCCACTTCCAACACTAGTTTAGCTACCAACAACAATAACAACAACAATGCTACTACTACTACTGCTGCTACATCATCATCCAATATGTCAACTTTAAATACATCTTCTTCTACTTCTTCAGCAACAGCAATGAATACACATACATCATCAAAAAAGAATAATTACACGCCTGGAGGTAAAAGGGCAAGAGTCAATCAAAATGAAGATTCAAGACAAAGTACCTGGACATCTCCTATGACGGAACACAATACAAGATTCTACTCAACCACAGAAAGTAGTAATAATAGTGGTAATAATGCGGTGATAGGAACGGGTAAATAATAAGAGTTTACAATGGAGTAGAAAATCATCATCATGCTTATGTCATTTCTTTCTTTTTTTTTTATATGTGATAGATCGTCCGCCTTATTATGACCATCATCGTCACCCACAACCACCACCACCCTTACCAACACAGTTTGATATAAGTAATAGTAGTAGTAGTCGATATAACAATGGCAGTGCAGGTAATAGTAGTAGTAGTAGTAATGTAGGAGGATATACAACTCAAGGAAACACATCACCCAATATGCTACACATAAATCCGTTTACATCGCCATATCGGTCCACTGCTCCTACAACAACTACATCAACTACAGCTAATTCAAACACTTCACCGACGTCCAGTAATAATAATATATACTTTTATCATCAAAATTATCTCTCAAACGCCACACCTTCATCGCATCATCCGCCAAACAATAATCAAATTCCACCACATTTACCTCCTCCTTCCGCACAACAACAACAACAACAACAACAACAACATCCTCGCTATTAGTTATTATTATTATTATTGCTCTTTTCTTTTTTTCTTTGTTTAACACAGACAGAAAAAAAATAAATATGATTTGGATTATACCGCAACTTTTTATATGAAAAACTACTATCTGATAGTCATTCTTGGTATTAGTCTGCCGTAACATACGTGCTGCTACCTGAGACAATAACAATAATAATACTGCATGTAGTAACAAAGCACTTTACCCTTTTAAGGAAGTTTCTGGATAAGTCAAACTTTCATGTCTGCTGCAGTTATGTTTGGCGTATGTCCTACCACTTGCCTAAATTAAAAGAAAAACAAATAAGCACGCGTTTGTTATGGTAAAAATGACAGTAGTAGAGCATACCACTCTCCCGACTGCAGTGATAAAAGTACATACATACTTTTGATAATGTTCTATATGCTTCTTTGAAGGAATGGTGGAAATGGGGAATGAGGGTCGCGTACTTTTTACGTACACTTTCGGATACTTGTTCGGATTCTTGATTTACATAGCCTTTGGTATTTCTGTCGTCTGTCTGATGACAATTGCAGCCAACTTTTGCTTTTTCCGGAATGCACTTGATTTATTCCGCCATCTCCTCCAAAGTATATCATACATACTTGGGTATGGGCCACAAAAAAAAAAACCCTGTGTGCGTACAGATCGATCGTTCATTTTGCCTACGTATCTATTCGAATTACGTAAAAAAAATACAAATCCGTAATGAATATAACTGTATTGTTTATATTAAAGACACAATTGGATGAAACAAGTACTGTCTCCAAAGACTTACTACAAAGTAGTACATTTAGTCAAGTCATTCCATGACTCTACCATGTTATACATATATCGAATCTACTGTCATGTAGGTACAAACTTTGTGCGTTGTTCAATGTACATTCGCCTTTACGTATCAACGTACATACATGTGCGGGCGTCATTGGTAAGAAGAATCCATAGCTTCGGTTCACTATGTATACATATACGTACTTGGGGTTATTTAATTTATGCTAATCTGTACCCGCAAAGTATGATATTAACTTTTTCCCCCTTGAAATTAGCTCAGGTATGCGGCAGAATTCACAATCTCGATAAGCAAAATCTTGATGTACATATCATTGGTCAAGCAGTCCGTTTAGTTCTCTAATTATTACCACTCCGTTGGCTCTTTTAAACGACTTCTTTGTTCTGTATTACGTACATCCGTGACACATTAAAATAGAACCTAAATTGATTGTTCTATCATTGATCAATTGAGAAGTTTGTTCATGCGTATATATTTAGGAGAGTCTAGAGTACCGATTTTACGCCATAAAATATCGATTCATCCATTGGTGTCTGTACCTCACTCCCAAGTGTGAAATTAATCGATTTTTTTGCTAGTCTGTCTTATTTGCTTGCTAGAAAAAAGAGAATCATGTCTTATATCAATGACTAAGCTTTATTATATGTTAAGTCGATGAGAAGGCATTTTAAAGGTACGCGTATCATTCGCGTACGCGAAATTCCGCAGGATTTACTTTGCTCCCATGAATTCACGGCCAGCAGGCAAAAACACAGTCCCACTTTTTTGCTGTAATGCAAATGAGCACAATAGCAGAGCATTTGCTCAAGTGGTATCCTCAAAGACTTGGACATGATCAAGAAGAAGCTACCTTATAACGTAATCTGTCTCATTCCATATCGCCCTCATTTTCACTGTACTAAAATATCGCTTCAATTAGTTGGCAGCATTGACTTGGGATAGCGATCATAATCGGAACATTGAAAACACCTATTGTTATTGCGGAAAAGGAATCACAGAGTAAGGTATTACTGAAGCCAGTAATATAAAGTGTACTTATGCTTTCCATATAGTGATCAACCCGTCATTCGATGCGAGAAATGCCGTCAATGGTTCCACGGAGGTAATTTCACTTAAAGGGGGACACCACAAGTTAGCGCAGCGTAAACTAACTCGTTGTCTTGTTTAGATTGCATTAGCTGTATGGTGAAGCCTTTATTATTAGGCGACGTGTTTGGCACATTTCACTGCTCAGTCTGCAACCAGGGTGACGAAACCTTTGAGAGAAAAGGTCTAAGCTGGATCTCTATTGTTCACTTGGTCATTTACAACTTGATTCGAAAAGCGCAAATTGAAGACGCCAAGAAGGCACCCGAAGATAGACGAGACCACTATTATTTCAGATGGAAAGAGGATGTGTGTGCTTTTATTGATGATTATTGGGATTACCTTGTGCCTGACAAACAACGTACGTATATTGCATGCATGAGCCCCCGCAGATACTGATGATGTGTGTAGGATCTTTGACTTGGAACAACACCATTGCAAGTGTATTATCAACACACAGTAATCTTTTTCTGTCAGGCTTTGAAAAGTTTCATCAAAGTGGTAAGTTGAATCCATGTAATAAAAATTTACTGTATGTGACTAAGAGTCTATATTGAATAGCTTGGTGGACTTTGCACAAGGTGGAACCACCAACCAACGAGAAGAAATCAAAAGCATCGACGAAAGGAAAACCCAACTTGAAAAAACCCTTGAAGAGATCTCGAAGAACGTCAGATGCGGATGCGGTCAAACCGAAAAAGCCTAAAAAAGTAGTGAAAAAGGAAATCACACCTGAACCTGATATGTTGGATCTAAGTTCTTTATCTGAGTTGTCCTCTGCAGATGAGTTGTCTGGCGATGAAGCAAAATCAATAGTGAAAAGCAAAAAGAAAAAGGAGCCTGTCAAAAAGAAGCAAGTAGTAAAGGAACCAGTAGAGAAGGCCTCAACCTCAAAGAAGACTTCAACACAAAAACCAGCAAAGGAAGTGAGAAAGGCATCACCGTCTCCTGAGCCTCGAGCAACGCCCTCTCCAACCCCTCCCGTCACAAAACCAGCTACACCTACTCGACCAACAGAGTCTCCTCTGCGTCAGTCCACACTCACATTTGACAAAGCCAAAGTAGTTAACGCTCCTTCCGTAGAACCAAAAGTAGCAAAGCAATCCATCACACAGCAATCCCTATCACCGTTGGACTCTCCAAAAACCGAAGAAAAGCAAAAGCCAACAAGCTTAGACACCGTGAAGAAACCCCAAACTACTACTACTACTAGTCACACCAACACACCTTCTGTAAATAATCTTCATCTCACACAACAAGACGAATGGGCTCTCTTACAACGCTTAGAACATTCGTCGAAAAAATTGTCTCATGCAGCTTGCAGATACAAACGCAAGTTAGCAGTTCGACGACTCAAACGTAACTTGGGCATGAAGCTCTTTGACATGGATACACAACTTGTGCAAATGCTGAGAATGCAAAAGCATAACCTAGAACCTATATCAAAGACAACCACCATTCAACCCGCGTTAAACCAACAAGAAGAACAAAGCAACGACGATAAACAACAACTCCTGGATAGAATCACTTATACACCATACACTTCGTCGTTTGCATCGCGGCTATTTGGATCCATTCGTCAACGTGAAACCATCACACGAGAAGAACCATGGCTGTCTTCATGGAACGGTCGCAAACTTCGCCCCTTTATTCGCAGAGACTACCAGAGTAAGCCAAAGCGGATGTTGCTGATGGGACAAATCAAGGCGTGTCAAGGAAAACCTTTTAAAAAGGGACAAGGAGAAGAACCGAGCGGTGTGATTCCTGGTGAAAGCATCGATTATGTCTATTTCCAAAAGGAGCATCTTGTGCAGGTCAATGAGTTGCTGAGTCGCACGTTCTGGGAGGGTGTGGATGTGTCAGAGTCGCTGTTGTTCCCCGAGTTCAGTATTGTGGCGTTGTACAAGCGACATGTCATTGGATGTGCTTTCATGACGCCCGAAGCGTATATTACTTATTTTGCCGTGGAGCCCGGGTGGGGCAACGCCAGTATAGGACAGTAAGTATTTTGTGCTTCATTTACAGCGTCTTTGGTATTGACTTTTATATTTCACTTACTCTAGGTTTATGTTGTACCATCTGTTTCAAACAGCTATTAGTAAGGACATCACTCTGCATGTATCAGCCAACAATAACGCAATGGTAAGCACTTGTAATTTAAAAGTATATTGTTAGATGGCGAGTTTAACCCTCGTCTTTTTTTACAGATCCTGTACCAGAAATTTGGATTCAAACCCGAAGAGTTTATTGTTAATTTTTATGACAAGTATTTACCAGCTGACAGTGTGTACAGTAAAAATGCCTTTTTCTTACGATTGAGAAGATAACTTTGATCCTCCAATGTATTATACCCTCAACTGCATCCAATCAATAAAGCAAAGAAAAGCCATTGTGGATATTTTATCAAGTTCTTTATCTCGTCTTTTTATTACTTTTTTTTTATAGGGATTTTATTTGATTTGTTTTCGTCCACTTGGGACCAATATACACTCTAGAGCTAATACATGCAAAAAAACCCTGACGCTATACACAATTAATGAATGTAATTATCAAAGGACATGATAATTGTACTTAAAGATGTCTTGGCATTAGCTTGACCGCAACACTGTTTGCACTTCTGATGGCCGTAATTATTGATCTCGCTAAATGTTGAAGTAAGCTATCAAGTGCAGTGTTATTTATGATCCTTATTTGTCCATGTTCTGCTAACGCTATTTTCTGTAACATTATTGGCGCAGCTGTAGAGTCTTGTCGGAGTTGGTGGTGCAATTCCTGAAATATCTCTTCTGAAACAGTTGCGGCTGCCCCATCATTGATTACGGAATAAGCGATAGTTTGAAACATGGACGATATTTTTTGTGCCTGTGATTCTGCAACTTGAGGTGAACCATACTCACACAGGGTGAATATGGTATAGGGCCGGAACATTATGTTGTTGGCAATTGAGCTAAAACTTCGGCACATCGGGAATCTAGATAGACAGTCAAATTTGCCTTAGCTGGAATGAGCAATTTTGCTGGTTGATAAAAAATTGTCGTCTATCAATAATTCAGCTGATTCAATTGACCTTCTGTCCAAGTAAATACTTGTATGGACAGCAGGCACGATATTCGTCGTCTTTGACCCCATTTGTATGATATCTTGTGTTCTTGGACTCCTGTCTAGACGTACACTGGAAGTTACCAAAAAATTAAACGAAGAGCTGCCAATTTTCAGTTTTGCAACGTTGTCTTCTTCAACTAAAACACTTGAGATACAGCCATACTTGGACTCTGTAGTAGGGTAAGACGAACCGTGCATAGCTGATTCTAACCGTCTTTCGTAATGAGCATCAATTTTTTTGCTATGTCCGTAGGGTTCCACAGAATTTAGAAGAATGGCAGTGGACCCTTCCAGGAGAATAGCTCCAGCAAAGGCTCGTGCGCAGGCAAATCTCATCAGTGGATAAGATGTCCAATCACCGTTGGGTGTTTCCACCATGTCCTTCGAAGGTTCCATGTATGACTGCTTTGAAATGGATGTGTAGAAGGGGCAGGTGGAGGTAATCAAGCGAATTGATTCATCGTTGTGCCTCAAGTCGGTTCGGTATGTAGACCCGTCGATTGGTTATGTAAGCATCCAATTGCCAGTTGGTTGATCCACTACAAGTTGGTCAGAGTTGTCTGTCGTATTTTACTTCTTGCCGTCTTTGATTATAATATTTGTCATATTAGCTGGAAGCAAGTTGGACCCTTTTGATTCGATGTTGCGCTGTAGTACACATATGCAGTCATAGAACTGGAAGTATGTATTGAACGTAGGTGTGGTAAAGTATCCCCAAGAGCACTTTTTGTGGTGGGCTTATTGCGTTTTATGTTGTCAGCCTACATTTCTCACATTCTTTCATGGGACTCTTGGAGACTTTTTGAGAGTCTACCATATGATAACACTCTTTCGTCGAATATCGGCATACTTGTTTGTCATCATGAGCAACCTCGAAAATATCGCGTCTACCAGGATCAAATCCACACATGTTGAAGCGGTTGAATTGCTCCTGTCTGTGATTACAGACATCACCTATTAAACACCAATATCCGATTTGCAGTAAACAAAAAGAATGCAAAGAAAGACGACAAAAGAGAAAAAGGTGGACACAATTGCTGAGTTTAACACTTGTAAATTATTTGAAGTCTCCACTCTCGACCAATATTGATAAATCAGAATTTGTGATTAACGAAGTGAGAACTGTTTATTTTTATTGTGGTCTATCTAAATTCGAAATCTCTTGTATAGAAAACCCTTTGAAGATTTGGAAAACTTCCAAGATACTCTTCTTTGTTTGTAAGGCGTCCATTTTACACAACGAAAAAAGGGTGACTGTCGGAGTTGGGAACGTACAGGTTGGTAATTGTGTTTCTGTGCTTCAAGTTTGCAATAAAGAATAATCTTCTGACCGAACGAACGCAATTAGGTCCATCCCAGTCGACGTTGATGAGTCGTAATTTCCTCGGTGGTTTTGCAATGATGGTTTTTGATTTTGGAAAGGAGTCAAGGACACCATCACACTGAATTCTTTCGCAGAAGCGTTCGGTTTATTAGAAAGACAGTACGCACTTAGTCGATATACTTCAATCATCAGCAACGCTCATCTTGCAGCGGAACGAGAACGTTTGCAATCAGAGTTGGATCTTTGGAAGAAATCTGAAGAGTTTAAACTGTATTGGATGGAAAGGACGCGTAAAAGGACGCAACTCAACGTTGACATAGAGTGTGCAGAATACGTTCATGACGCGGCTGAACGAGCAACAAGAGCACTTTCCACCCCTCAAACTTCTACACCATCTGCCACCACCATTTCTACCACCGAAACAACTGAGGTTGAATCCGTAGTAACTACTGCAGAAACTACCTTAGCTACTGGAACCACCATGGATGACGTTAAAAACCCGGCGCCATTAATTCCATGGATATTCAAGGGCGTAAATGTGATAGAGTTATTCACACTCTTTCGTCGAATATCGGCGCTCTTGATTGTCATCAAAAGCAACCTCGAAAATATCGCGTCTTCCAGGATCTAAAGCACACATGTTGAGGCGAGTGAGTTGCTCCGGACTGATTACGGTTGTCACCTACTTATTGAACACCAATGCGTATCCAATTTGCGGCAGACAAGAGCAAAAGCAGAGAAAAGACGATGGAAAAGAAAAAAAAATGAACACGATTAATGAATTTAATACATCGGTGAACAAAGAAATACTTTTTAGAGTCTCGACTCATTGCCAATATTGATAGAATAAAAATTTCTGGTTTGGATAATGAAAAAAACTATTATTAGATCACTATGGGAAAATCCAAAAATGAAGTTGAATAAAAGCTTTGTTTTCAACTCATAAGTTACTTTTCAAGTGGGTTTTCAAGTTGAGAGCTGTTCTCATAGCAGCAGGAATTTGGATCTGACGGACCTGAAATTTGACCTTGATGCAAAGAAGTTAATTGGCTTACCTCAAAAGAAATTGCCTCATACCATTGAGCAGATCAATTAATATTGTCACCTTAGACACCCCTAATCGGTTGATCTGACTTTTTCCCAAGATGCAGTCATAGAACTGGAAGTATGTATTGAACGTAGGTGTGGTAAAGTATCCCCAAGAGCACTTTTTGTGGTGGGCTTATTGCGTTTTATGTTGTCAGCCTACATTTCTCACATTCTTTCATGGGACTCTTGGAGACTTTTTGAGAGTCTACCATATGATAACACTCTTTCGTCGAATATCGGCATACTTGTTTGTCATCATGAGCAACCTCGAAAATATCGCGTCTACCAGGATCAAATCCACACATGTTGAAGCGGTTGAATTGCTCCTGTCTGTGATTACAGACATCACCTATTAAACACCAATATCCGATTTGCAGTAAACAAAAAGAATGCAAAGAAAGACGACAAAAGAGAAAAAGGTGGACACAATTGCTGAGTTTAACACTTGTAAATTATTTGAAGTCTCCACTCTCGACCAATATTGATAAATCAGAATTTGTGATTAACGAAGTGAGAACTGTTTATTTTTATTGTGGTCTATCTAAATTCGAAATCTCTTGTATAGAAAACCCTTTGAAGATTTGGAAAACTTCCAAGATACTCTTCTTTGTTTGTAAGGCGTCCATTTTACACAACGAAAAAAGGGTGACTGTCGGAGTTGGGAACGTACAGGTTGGTAATTGTGTTTCTGTGCTTCAAGTTTGCAATAAAGAATAATCTTCTGACCGAACGAACGCAATTAGGTCCATCCCAGTCACGTACACACTAGAATATGTCCGGACCGCCATGGATAATAGCCAGTTCTTTTTCTTTCATGCTAGTATCTCTGCATATCGCCATCCATTTGGCGAAAAATTTCAAACACTTCGTCCATACTCGTAGCTTTTATCCCCACCGTTACCATACAATCCCAATCTTAAGAGGGTGTTCAAATAAACAAGTTGTCGCCCGTGCCATAAGGCATTATTATAAAACTGTACCAATAGACTCACTCTAGTCCATAACCTGATTTTAGTATGTTTACAATGATTCGATCTTGGCAAACAAGATGATGATCAAATTTTCAGCTCTTCAAAATCATTAATATCCCCTCATTCTACTACTCAGCTGCCTTTCGGGTATAGAAGAAAGAAACATGACTACGACCTCCGATATAGACGTACATTATCCTGGTCTCATTAAAAAAACAGCACGCACTGATCTCTCATATGTAACCAGTCTTTGTCAATATTTCCTTATCAGGAAAGGGCCGATTCCTGTTATGTGCTTATATAGTAAAGCCCTACTATTTTGAAGGAACACGTTTTCTTTCACTTTCTTTTCTTTTCTCCATTTTATCATGTTAATAAATCTACCGTTTGCGATAACCGACCGCCATTATATCAATAACTCCAAGAAGCAGCGTCTCTGCTATCTACTCGAAGCCCCAACTTGATTTTTCAGGCAAAGTTCTTCTTGTTATCCAACTCGTACATTCAAAACACAACAGCACCGCTTTCAGTATGGATTCTGACTTGAAGATGATCACTTATCATCAAACAAACGGGGCACAGCTTTTTGGTGTTGGCTTTCTACCCAATCGCAAAGTCTTGGTTTGAAACCTTCGGTCATCAAGTCATATCTCCCTGGAACTTCTGCGATGCAAAAATTGGTATCCTTTGCCACAAAGCGGGATTGTAACATAACGTTGTAACCACTGCAAATTTATCAGGTGAAGAGAAAGTAGCCTTATTGGAAAATTGGGGAAAGAAGGGGCGTCTTTTGTTGAACAATCTCCTTTGTTTATCTATGTCGAGTAAGTCATCGCTTCAAACGAAGAAATGGAATTAAATTTGAGCTAACCGATAAACTTTTCTCTTCTACAGTTTGTACTATAGGCGGATTCATAGAACCTTTCTACCAAAATTTCGAGAACTATCTTTCGATCCTCCCTTTGACATCTGAAGACATTTCCCAGCCAATGTTGGTGAACAGAACGTGGCGCCGCGCTTCGGAAAGACTTCTGTATAGAAATTTGGTCCTTAACGGAGGAAGACCTATTGTTCCTCTTTTAAGAATAATCAGAGATGTCGGGGGATATGTGCAAACACTAACGATTCAACACTCAAGAGGTAATTTGGTTCCTCTTCGGGGAGTAGAGGAGTCCCGTCACTTCATCGCATGTTGTCCCAACATTCGAACCATCTATGTAACGGATGCCGATCCTTTGTACATATTACAAACAATCATTGCAAGACCACTGGGAAACTTGCAATGTATCAATATCGACTGGGATAATCGTACTTGTACTTTTGGTATCAGAAGACATTACTTCATTGCAACTTTGAAGCACTCAAACACAATCACAGAAGTGTTCCTTCCCTACCCCGACACTTGCCCTTTTTTTTATGTATTATGGGCGCCTTACAGACAAAGCAGAATATCTTGAAAGATTCCCAATCTACAAAGGGTCGTATATATGTACAAGAGATTTCGAGTGTAGATAAAGTATAATAAAATTAAGTAATTTTTACGTACATAATCATCGTTCCCCTGTGGTAATTAAAGAGTTCATGTGGACAAGTGTCACTCAAGTAAATTGTTTGAAGTGAATTTGTTCAGCTAACATACATACGTATCGTCCCAATCAAGGGTGGCGAAATCCATGCGCATACCCCTCAACTCAATTTTCATTGAATCGCTCGTAATTTTTGCTTAAGCTTACATTGATACATAATCTGCATGTTGAGTTTTGTAAGAGCTATTGCTGCAGATCAATTCATTTGAAAGACTTACTTTAATAATATACAAAAATGATCAACACTTGTTATGTGTATTGAGGCAGTGTGTAAAATTATACATGCGTATGCTATCAAAAGCAGATACATATTAATTAAAAGGGAGGGACTTCAATAAAGATATATTTTTTTGCAATGTTAATTTTTATTGATGGATGGATTAAATTGAATTAATATTAAATTAGGTAATATGGTTATATTTTGAAAACATTTAAAAAAAATAAAATAAGGGAGATATTATTAACAAGTTGCACAGTAGCCACTACCGTTTGTAGCTGCCAAATTACAGTTGTCAAACATGGCATTGTCACCACCATAACCACCATTACCCCACCAGTTGGGAGTATAACCTGAACCAGTGACAACACCAAAGATAACGATAGCAGAGATAGCGACACCAGAATCGAAGGCAGCGGAAGTAACATAGTTGTACTTTCTCCACCATTCAAAGTGGTATCTACGGATATAGTACATGAAGACGAAACCAGCGGCACACCACATAGAGAAGTTAAGAGGGACAGCAGGAGGCATCATACCAGTGGAGTTGAGAACAAGAGGAATATGGATATACTTGACCCAGCTGTTAGGGTATCTCTTGGAAAGGTACCAGAAAGGAATGGGAAGCAAAAGACCGAGGATGAAGAAGTACAACATGGGGTGATAGGGTGATGAATTACCAAACATCTTCTCAGGGCCAATAGCACCCCAGATAACGGAAGCAGAATAGAAAGTTCTAGCAGAGGGACATGTGAAGGGATAAGCCTTACTGGTACAGATGTGTTCCACAGTATCCATCAACCAGGTAGCAGTACTCAAGTTGATAATACCTGCAAGGAAGGTACCGACGATTTGAACCCAGAACATGGCTCTAGGAGGGACCTTGGTGTAATGACCAAGCTTAAGATCACTAAGGAAGGTGAGACATTGAGTGGAAGAAATGTAACCATAAGTCTTGAAAGTCACGTTCGCAATAGGGTGACCGGGGAGAGCGTAACCAATAATGAATTCAGTGACGACGTTAAGACCAGGTTGTTGGTTGGTAACAGCTTGAATAATACCGATGGGGAGGACAAAGATAGCAGAGATAAGGAAAGCAACAATAAGACCCCACCAGGGAAGATAGATGGGCCATTCATAGATGACAACAAAGGAAAGAGCAAAGGAGATAATATAAATGGCAATGTACCACCAGTTAGGAACTTCAGGGTAGGCGCGCATCAACTTTTGATGGATATCTTCGTTGTCCTTGGCGCGAGAGGCCTTGAATTGACGAATAATATCTCTACCGTGGTATAACGCAGTGTGAGTCAAAAGACTGGTGACACCAGCAAAACCAACACCATAAGTGAAAGCAAAGAAAGTAGTCATACGAAGAGGACCGTAGATAGCGTACTTTTCTTCATCCAAAAGCTTTTCGGGAGTCAAAACCAAAGAGTTATCCCAGAGTTCACCTTCAGTATTGAATAGAGCAGAAGTAATGATGGGGAAAGCTTGAGCATTCCAGACGTTGGAGTAGTATAAAGCAGGAACAATGATCCAGGCAATAACAACGAAACCAACAGTGATGTTAGCGGTGGCCCAGAAAGGTACAACCAAAGGAGAAGAGAGGTAAGAAGTGATGGTAGACCAATCGAAAGACACGGAAAGGATACCCAAACCGTTAAGAGAACCAGTAACTTGAGCCAATACACGATTATCTTGGTTGATCCAGCAAGCCCAAGAGAAGAATGTCAAGACCTGGAAGAAGTAGCCAGGGAGCCAGTAGTAGACAAACATGGCACAGAAACACACCAAGAACCACTTGAGACGACTGGGACCAGACCAGTTGGAATCGGGTTGATGGAAAGAACGGAAAAGTGAAATGTTGGAAAGGTTACCAGGCCAGACCATGGCAGCAGGGTACACAAGGAAGGGACGGAGTAAACCAGCCATACCGTAACCGATGAATTGTGTAGTCCAGATCAACAAAATACCTCCACCCCAACCTAAGTTTTGGTTATAAAACACACGTTGGATGGTAATAATATCAACGGCATAAGCAGTTGAATAACAACAATTGGCCATGGTAGTGATCAATACGTGTTCCTTCATGTTGAATGGACCAGGGTTGAAGAATCTAGATTTAGGGATAACACGTTCCAAGAGTTTACCGAGAGGATAGGTAAGCAATTGCACAACGAGAGGGGAAAGAGACAAGGCATTTTGTCTGTACCAGAAGAATTGATTGACAAAACTGAGTAAGGCACTGAAAATAATACCCAAGAACCACATACGGAAAGTATACACAGGGAGAGTTGGGTCATCAGTACTATAAAGAAAGGTCAGTAAATTTTGATACACTAAGTGATGTGTTATGATAAATCTTACTTGGAGACTACGGCTCGGACTTCTTCAATAGGAGAATCTTCGAAATCTTCATCATGTTCAACATAATCAGTCTTCTCAGAGTCATCAAAGTCGCGGTGTTTTTCATGATCAGAGACAAAATCATCGACCTTCTCTGAAGTGACATATTGTTCATTTACTAGGTCTTCTCGCCTATCGGACGATACACTGGTTCCTGCCATATTGCTATTATTTAATATAGTAATTTAGAAGGAGGGGTGTGTATACAATTATTAGAAAAAAAAAGTTATAAGAGAAAAGATGAGGGACCTATACCTTTAGCTTTTTTCATCTTGTATTTATATGCCAAATTATTTTCTCTTGTACAAATCAATGTGCATATATGGATATTTTATTTTTCATGACCACAAAAATCTGAAGGAACCTTTTTTGGCCAAAAACACCTAATAAAGAAATTAAGGTTGTGAAAATGGTTTATTCATTTATGCGTAGGAGTTTGTTTTATAAATGTTGATAATAGAAAGATTGTCGAATTATACAAACCGTATTCAGGCCCTGATTTTTTGTGTGAAGAGAATCATTCGATGTGTAATCACTGTCATAGTTACAATGATTGAAGAATTTGAACAATATATTCTTTTTTAGATAATTTTATGGAAGAGAGTACAGAAATGATAATGGTTTGGAAATATTAACTGAAATGAAAACTTCTTAAACCATAAAAGTTTGACTAAAAGAGATATTATTACCATAAATTCATATCAGAGTATTATCTATCACCTGCTAAAATTCTCTAAATATTGCCAAATTCGACACATCGGTAGCTTGAGGGAACACAAATTACTAGTGTAACATAAAGGTGATGCAAGTTTGTGTAGCTCTTCTCATTTAACACCTGAAGTACAACGGTTTGCTTGATTTATTTTATCAAATAAGTTGTATATCTCCTTATAAGTCGATTTACACCCTTGTCCACTAAATATCATGATTGTATGCATATATGCTTTAAAATCTACGTCGATTATCATCCCACTTCTAAGGACAGTACATATAAAATTTATACCACTACTTACGATTTAATACACCACCATCCAAATGCGCTGGTATAAAACTACTCTTTAGAAAATCATTTCTACTCTACTATTTTCCGCTCTATGTGTCCACGGGTTACTATACGTTTTTGTTTCGGCTTTTCTATTTACACTTCACTCGCACACAAGCTACATAAAGTTTTCGGTAGCGTTGTATCACATCTTGCTGAATCTGAGAAGACTTTATAGTAGAATAAATAGACCATGTGCCACAGTAGCAAGCATGCCAATGCGAAAAGAATCAGTCTTTTGTCGACTAATGAAATAGTAGTAAGCTCCATTACTGAATAGTCTTGGCTAGTGTTGTAAACGAACTCAGACTACCATTTATCCATCGTCGTCTGATTAATTGCCCTTATTTGGCATATCGTTCAGCTTGATTGGTTTATGTGAGAGCGGAAACAAATTGTCTTTCCCTCAAATTTGAAATTTCGAGTAGGGCCATACTTTATTTTTTTAAGATTTTGTGACAAATGAGCACGTAGCACCGAGTTGTGCAGAACTGCCCGAGCAGGTTATGTATATAAAGGAATAAAAACTCTTCCAAGTGACAAGAAGGGAAAAAAAAAGAGAAAGAAGGGAATCGACAAAAATGGAAGAAAAGAAAAGGTACGTAAAAGGGAAACTCACACTACTGTTTAGAATCCACTTCTATGACTAGGATCGATTGTGGGAGGAGGGCATTCATCACGAAAAATAAAGTCAAGTTCATGAAGAACTTAAGAATACGTAGTAAAGCAGGAAAAAGGTGATCATGAAGCATATCCCATACAAAGAATTGATCCACAGTTTCGCAAGCTGATTTTATATGCAAAAAAGCCCAAGTAGGAATACAATTATATTTTCGTCGAAGAATTGTGCATATTTCAATAATACATTGCATTTCATCCAGTGAGTTGTGAGCTGTTCCGAAATCCCCTTTAAGCGATATCGAGGGAGATGCTTTGACCTTTAAGCATAGGATACAGGCATTTCTCTAACAGTTTGCGAAAGACCAATGTGAGACTAATTGGTTTAAATTTTCCAGGATCAGATTTAGAGCCTTTTTGGTGTATAGGTTCCACTTGTGCTACTATCCCTAATAGCGGAGTGTACGTCCATTATCGGTAACAACATTCAAGTTTGAATACATATGATCTACTGAAGGCAGGATAATGCTTCTGGCAGGTTGAGGAGGCCAATTTCTGTCATGGTAAAAAGAAATTACTATGTTTCATTTGTGTTATATAAAAACTAATTGAAATTCTACAAAACATTGAGAAATGGGTTGTGATCCATAAGCACTGTACATAGCAATATTTTCCCTTTTACCATTGACTTGAAAAGTGAGAATAGGGTGATCATACTTCAAGATGCTGTTACGCGACAAGACGGCTAGCTTGAGCGCGTCTAAGCAAAGGAAATGCTTGATGGTGGACTGCAATACGAATGACAAATAGAAAAAGAAGTTCTTACAAATCACAAATTAAATAGAACTGAAAGTATTTATTGCAAACAGCTTACTATGATTACGCTCTGTAGTGAAAAAAAAAGAGAAGTTGAAATTGATACGTACATATTATTATAAGTAAATTGTGGAATAAGGGATAATAACAAATAAAAGGAAAGAGAAAAAAATAGGTGAATGAGAACTTAGATATACCATTCATGCAATCGACGATTTTATTGTGTAATTGTATTTAAAAAGGCAAGTTGAACTTGGGAATTTCTGTAGCTTTGGGCATTCCTTCAGAAGTTGCTGACCTGGCCGTCTCCTTGTCGGTTTTTTTTTCAGTGGGCTTCGCAGCGGGCTTCTCGGTAGTGGTGGGAGTGGAAGCAGTTGTGGTAGGAGAGTTACCAGCTTCTGTGGTTGTTGGTTTGGTGGATTCAGTGGTAGCTGTAGGAGAAGCAGAAGCAGATTCTGAAACACTACCAGAGGCAGAAGGAAGGACAGTAGAGCTGGAAAGGGCGCTGCTGCTACTAGGCTTCTTACCAGTCAAGAAATCGATGATAGCCTTTTCCAATTCAGCAGGGTCTGTGATGGAGGTGATGTTGGAAGGAATAGACATGGTAGAGAGGGATTGAGGTGAGATACCAATAGTAGGAAGGCCGAGAATAGTCATGGTAAAAGGTACATGATCTTGGAAATAGTACATCGAGGTTTTGTATCCATCACTACCACCCACAGTGACTGAAACATTTTGTTGAACATCGAAGTACTTGGCAGGATCGATAAGTAAACCAAGAAGTTCAATAATGTTAGCTTGAATAGTAACTGGCCATGGATCAGTCTTAGTAGAACCAACAGCAGGAACAGTAGCAGGAGATGGAAGGTTATAGTCAATGGCACCAACAATGAAAGGTGCAGTACCTGAAGAAGGTTTGAAGGTAACGGAGGCTTTAACAGAAGTGATAGCAAAATCAGTCTTCAAGGGGTTCTTCAATGTGATTTCAGCAGTGGCCTTTTTGGCAAGTATTTGAACGATAGAAGTCTTGACAGCAATTCCACTAATCAAGTTACCAGCGATACCAGTCATAACAGTGTCAAGTTTGATAGAGTTTAAAGCAGGATTAAGAGAAGGAATCTTGGTAGATTGCTTATTGCCTGCGATAACCAAAGGAACAGTAGCAGAAGTCAAGTAGTCACTAAACAATTGGCCAATTGCCTTTTGATTGGTAGACTCTTCTCCCAAACGAAATTGACATGGATAAACCTTAGGGCCTGGTTCGATAACAACATCCTTAAGATAAACGCGACCAATAGCAGTGTTGAACTCATTCATGATAACATCGAAGTTGATGTCTCCCACGGCAATAGTAATGTTTGAAGGGTTGGTAATAGTGAAAGTCAAATCAACAATAGTGTAAGCAGAATTACCACCAGTGACAGCAAGGTCAACAATTACAAGCTTAGCGCCGAAGTCATTGACACCTAATCACAAAAAAAAAAAAAAAAACTATTTAGACCTAATATAATCGATATGTAGTTCATAAACTATAAACTTACCTGTCATTGTGGTTGGAACATCAAAACCAATATTCTTAAGACTAAGAGAACCAGCAGCAGTATCAGCTATAGCATTGGTAGTACCCCTCAAACCAAAATCAACCTTGGGTTCCATAGTCAAAACATGAAGGAAGTTAGTGAAGTATGTCTTGTCCTCCGCCTTAAAAGGAACATTGGTGAATTGAGTTGTAACAACATTAGTAGAGCTAGTGGTGGCCTTGTTGTTGGGAACATCAAGAGTAGCAATGTCATGGCCTTGATAGTAAGCTTCAGCCTTCATGTTGAGTTGAGAAACTCCAAGAGGAAAACCAAATGGATTTTTTAATTGGGCTTGAACGTCGTTGGAGCTGGCAGGAGGAGCCCAAGCATCCTTAGTAAAATCGAGTGCCATCTCATTTACACTAATGGCAGGAATCAATTCAGGTTTTACTTTAGGGCCAGGCAAGATGACGTCCTTAACAGTTAAAGACTTGAATCCAGTAGAGAGCCATCCAACTTGTCCATTGGGACCAGAACCGGATACACCTTTAAAATCGAGCAAAGAGTCCTTTGCATCAAGATAATTGTCAAATACCTCAGTTACAGCGGCAAGACCGTCGGGTTTTCCTTCTTGAGAGAGCAAGCGACCCTTCATGGAGATGGTAGCAACACCTTTAGGAGGAAAGACAGCAGCACCATCAGAGGCAAGAGGACCGAGATCAATACCCTTGAAAAAAGCTTCGAATCCAACACCAGCGAGGTTGAAACCAACTTGACTAGGATTCTTGATAGTAGTGTCGGCAAGAAGAGTAATGCCACCAGCAGGATCGTTGGAAGGTAAATCAAACTTATTGATGGTGACAGCATTCTTAAATCCTTTAGCAACATCCAATGTAACAAACTTATTCATGGAAATTCCAGTGAAAGTGTAACCAATGGCAGTAACGCTGACATCCTTGGTAGAAATGTCCCAAACAAAGTTTTCATTGTTGATCAAATAAGAAGCGAAAGAAGCCATATCGTCACCATTCGCAATAGTGAAAGAGCCGGTTACATCAAAAGTAGCACCTACGTCAGCCTTAGCATTGATAGTGGGCATAGACACTGAACCGAGCGTCTTTCCTTGCCAAGAGACAGTGAGAGGAGTGGGGAAGCTGATAGCAGCATCCATGGGACCAGACTTGGTGATACTACCCTTCATTTGAACAGTGAAAGCACTGTCAGTAGGAGCGGACAAGATAATGGTTTCAAAGCCAAGAACAGCACCGTCAACAATTTGTTGTACAATAGGTTGACCGACAATAGGAATTAAACCAGAAACAGTATCATCAGTGGTGATGGCAACACTAGCCTGAGAGAAAGCCAAGTCATTTTGGTATTGACCGATAGTCAGACCAGAGCTGAGGGATAAGTCAACCTTCAAAGCCTTCATGGCTTCCTTTACGTAGTTAACAATGTTATATCCTTGGAAGACACTTGGGTCGGGAGAAACAGATTCCATACCATCGACGTGGAAACCACCCATACCAAGCAAAGCGTCAAGAGCACGGGTGTCCAAGTTACCTTGCACAGCAAGCGAACGAAGCAATGAGGCAACAGCAGCGGGTTCGATGTTCATAATCATGTCAAGCTCTTGAGATTGAGCGGTAGCTTTACCAGGAATAACGAAAGGGTTGCTACTGATATCTTGATCAATATTGCCGACAGGTATACCAGTAAAAGTAGCAGCGGCGACGACCTTAGTAATGGATAAACCAGCAGAAAAAGGATTTGCAATGGAGACCTTAACACCAACCAAACCATTTTGAGGAGTTGCGGGACGAACAGTCATAGCACCACCTTGAATAAGAGCAGTTTTAAGTCCAGGAAGTGAGGAACCAAGGCTGACATCACTTAAAGGACCAGCAAGAGAAGAGATGGAGGAAGAGTTGGTATATCCAGAAATGGAAACCGCATTATCCTTACCCATGACAAATGAGCTCAAAAGATTTTGACCGACTTCAGAAGCTTTGGGGCTAAAAGTGGCAGCAGCACCAATAGTGTTATCACCACGGTTTAATTGAAGGTTGGATAAAGTAACAACACCAAGATCAGTACCACTAGCACCCATAATAAAACTGACATCACCAGTGGCAATACTGAAATCAGATGGATTGGTCATGGTAACATTGATGGCAAGGTTAAGGTTCTCAGTGGTACCACCAGTAACATCAAGAGAGTTGATAATGGTAGCAGTGCTGTTTAAGAATTGCAAACCATGAAGTGAAGTAGGAAGAGTGAACTTGATACCACTTAACTCAATGGGACCAATAGGAGTATTGGTCTTTGTGGAAGCATTACCGGAGATATAAAAAGTATAATTATCAGAAGCGGTCAAAGCATAGGTGTATTGATTATATACGTTCTCACGACCTTCAATACCAGAAATGGTGTCGTTGTTGATAGCAAACTTTAGAGTACCGGCCTTTTGATCACTAACAGCAGGGACGTTAGGAACACGAATAATGGCAAAATCAGTGGTTTCAGCACCAGAGGTATTAACTGCAAGAGAAATGTTTTGGTTGACCTCAGAAATGTTCAAAGAGAAACCAAAAGGAATTTGGAAATCAGCATTAACACTAGGAGCAGTGACAACAGGATTATAAGGATTAGCAGCATCAAACTTCAAGTCGAGATAACCCATTTGCACAGCGTTAATGATTTTAAGAGGCTCAGCAGAAACTAAAGCTACATTAAGCTTGACACTTTGGAAACCTTCAGAGAGCCAGCTAATCGGGTTCACACCGTCAGGAGCAGCGGAAATACCAGTAGCAGAGGTATTGGACAAAACGCCGGAAACATAGTTTGAGAAGAGAGTACCCACTTTAGTAAGAGAGGCACTCTCGTTTTGAGGAACTAAAGTACCCTTGAGCAAGATGTTGTTTGGACCCTTTTGAAGAGCAATGTTTTCGGCCTCAACGTTACCAAGAAAAACGCCATCGTAACCAATAGCAAGGGCAATTGTACCAAGTTGAACACCAATAGGAGAGGGACTGGTAAGAACAGTACCTCAACAAGAATACCACCACCAGGAGCATCACCAGGCAATTGAAAAGAGTCGATCTTTACATCGGGAAAACCATTCATACCTGTTTTGAAGAAAGATCTTGTCAAAGATAGTAATTAATTTATGAATTGTACCACTTACCATTTAAGACGATATCTTTGTTGAGATTTACAGTGGCGGTTCTAAATTAATTATTTTTGGTTAATTTCGACTTACAAAATAATATCATTGTGGGGAAATGTAATTTACCTAGAAAGAGCTGTAATATCGAGTTTACCACGAAGGGTCCAAGTAAATGATTCCAGGGCCATCATGTCTTTGGCAAAAGCAGAGAACATTTGTTGATCTTTGATCAAGAAGGGGGTAATAGCATTTAATTGACCTTTACCACCACTGATACTACTTTGGTTAAAGAGGAAGATGCTGCCTAAAACCTCATCTTTATAGAGGACTTCAATGGGGTTGTGGAATTTGATATCAGCATGGAAAGGACCAGTGTTACTGAGGGAACTCTCCATGTTCATGTAGAAGATAGAGTTCATGTCATTCCCATCGCGCTTCTGATAAGTCCAACTGTTTAAAGCTTCAGGTTTGTTGAAAGTAATTTGAGCAGCATTGACATTAATCTTTGCACCGTTCATCAAAGATTGAGCAATCATGGGGAAGAATACGAAGAGAGCCAAGAGCACAACGACAACAACTATGATGACTGTCAAGATAGAACAAATGATCCAGTATTTCTTCTTTTTGTAAAAAGGACGTCTGGCAGGAGGCGCAGGTTTTTCAGAGTATTCCTCCATTATATCATCGTTTCTTTGAACTTTATGATAATATTCATCAGAATGGTTCACAGCCGTATCATGACCGTGTATATAGTGAGGAGTATCACTCATTTCGATTATGTAATTAGTTTTTAAAAAGAGTGGAGATTATGATATTAAGTGTAAAATTTGGAATGATTGTATAGAGAATGGATTTGTAATAATGATGCTACACGCAACGCTAGTAGTGACTGTTGGGTAGACGATAATATTAAAACCCTAAGAGGTTGAAATGGGGTAATAAAAGCGAGTAGGGAGAATTTATATTTTTTTCTTCGACTGACAGCAAGCTTTAAATATTAATCTTCTGCATAGTGATTGCTGTAATCAGTTTATGCCTTAATATGTACGTGGGCAGATTTTTTTGCTCTGAAACTTTTGATATATCATTCTTCTATGTTGATGTTTGAAAATCTCAGTTTTAGATTCAATGGTGTAACCTCCGTTTGATCTAGACATGCATAGCAGGTGTACAGTGTCTATATTTGTCAAGTAATTCTTTGTAAAATAAAAATCCATGGATTTAACATTCATTTTTCACGTAAACACATTGCAACTTTTTGTGAAGGTTCAGAATGTTATGATACGTATTAATTCTTATTACAGTCTTTACGTATACCAAGATCCCGAACATTTGGTCATCGTATATGACTTCTATATGCGGCTACAACTAAAAGCTTGCTAACATCTTCAATTCTAACTGTAATTTATGACATTTAAAAATAATGCTGAGAAAAAAAGTGTATCCTTCTGCAAAAATTGAAGTTGCTAAGACGATACGAAAAGTAGCATTTATCGACATATATGAACAGTTGGTGTTCAAGCAAAGTTGGTCATCATTCAATAATATTTAAGACTCAGGCATGGAAAAATATTTGACCAGCATACATCTCCACTCTAAAAGAGATTTTTGACCCAACCTGACATTGCAAACATAGAAGAATTATTATTAGTCCAGGATAAATACGATTCAATTGGGACTTCAAAACTCTGCATATTCCTTCACGTATCAACAACGTCTTATAAAGTATGCACAAAATTGACGTTAGATTGCGCTTGACCTATCTGAACAGCAAAAATTGGAAATGAATTTGTCAACAAAAGGAATAAATAAACAGAAAATACTCTACAAAAGAAAGTAACGTGAAAATCAAAAGTATGTATGCATTATGCACATTCAAATTACCAGCCATTTTGGCGATAATTGCTATCATTTAGATCTATCATAATCGCTATACATAATATGTATGGCCTCTGGATAAATTGATGTATCGTTGAAGCCCAATCACCATCATCTGTTCAGACACAGATTAGAAGTGTGAAAAACTATAATCACCATTAAAAAATATGTCGTATATGAAGTTCTTATTTAATATTTTTTTGTTTTAACTCCCAATAGTAATCTCAAGATCACCCATACTTTTTTACTATCAAAAACAGCCTCATTCATATCACCCACCTTCTCGAAATGAGTCAATTTTATAATATTAAATACTTTTTGATACTTCATTACCATCTGAGCAGTGTTCAGAAAACCCTTTTTGATTTTTATAGAAATCCTTTCTCCCTCGGCCCTGAAAAGGTTGTGGTCAGCGTTGCCCCTAACGCTTATGTAATTAATTTATATGGTATGACTTTATTAGTAGTCATCACATAAAGATTTTATCTTTTGTTTATACATAAATTGTTTCATATTCTAAAAATATGGAATCAATAGGCACAGCTGCTTAACTTGTACACTGTCAAATCATGTATGTATCTGGACTAGCGTACCTATCTCAGCGACATGTTGTGAATGAGGTTATTTTTAAACAGTTATACAAAGTATGTAGTAGTGCGTACCGCAATCATTGATATCAATTACTGTTTATTATCATGATGTCTCTTACATAAGAAGTGATGAATCATTATTTCTGCCCTATTTCTTCAGACAAATAAACAGAGATCTTCCTTGTTTGTTTATTTAAATTAGAGTTAAAGTTACAACCATGGTAATAATGTGGTACAAATCTTTCTCAAGATTCACATGGCAAGATTCACATGGATGAAAGGTGTTGCTACTGTAAAGTAACTTTTATACGAACTATAACACAGAGTAATCTTTTAAGAAAGTAAATACTTTTGGGGTTTTCATATTCACAGTTGACGTTGAGGGTGTTGTAGGTATGTTGCTTTATTCGCAAAGTTCATACACATTCTGATGATGATGCTGGACGTAAAATATAAGTTTGTAACAGGATATTGTAATGACACTTCCTCTTACAATTGGTTCAAATACAAAAGTAGCCTTTCAGCTATGTATGCCTGAAATTTAGAACCGCCGCTGTATCTCTATTCACGATCCTTCGCGTACGATCATCTAAGCAGTTCTCACTTTGACATCTACATATATAATAGCAATTTTCAGCAGGAATGATCTGAGAGTTGGCCATAATAAGCGGTGAATGAGAAACACAATACATACATAATATCTGAAATATGAAGATTATTGGGGACTTTGATACATCTATGTACAAGTAACGTACCGATCGATAATCTATTTATGTCCGGTAAGAGACATTTTTCTCCATAATATTTATACATAATAGAATGTTGTTGAAGGTTACTGTGGTCTTTATTGGCGATTGTTGTCAATGGCTTGATTGTGTATGTAAATATTTTCATTCTTTGGGTTTAATACCTGCCGCTGATGAATTACTTACATACTAATTCAATACACAAAACTAATAGCGATCGATTAAGCTTATCATTCATTATGTATAAAAAATTTTTAAATGTATCAGCCCGAAACAATATTTCTGACAAAACTTGAGTGCAAATTATTTATCAATGCATACATACGTAAGCATAAGTAGCAAGCGGTCGATGAAAATCGAGGTACATACAGAATTACATAGTAGACATGTAAATAAATTTCGCCACCCTTGTCTCGCACAATACATACGTACATATGGGGACAAAATGAATCTACCTGAATGAACTAAGTACAAATACTTTTTAGCTGTCATTGGAAAATGTCGACAGAAGTATGTATGGCGTAATTTCATACATAACAATTCGTATCTCCAGGTATACGTAACCGCATCACAAAGAATAAGAGTAGCAATAAAAATTGTTGTTTATTCAAGTCTTTTAAGATATATATCTAAGATGTAAAGGATGTGCGAATTTAGCATAAAATTCATAATTGAAAAGGGGGGGGGGACGATTTTGAAAGGAAATGAATCGGTAATTTTCAACGTTAGGCAAGTATATCTCCCTTATGTCCCCCCTGTGGTTGTAGTTGGCTTTGAGGAAATGCAACCTGATTCTACAATGTGCACTGCAGTTTATCCAATTGACTTTGATTGATTGTAATCGAAAAAGGTTAACACGACACAGCGCTTTCATGATATAGAGTGGATCCATTTCATTCACATAAATTCTTCTGATATTTCGACAACTCAGAAGAAAATGGTCAGTCTCGTTATTCTCTCGAAGGGGCCATCTGTCTTTCGAGGCATTCTGCAAGGTCAAAAATACGACCAAATGACCAGAACGAGCTATTTTTATCTGTAGAAGGGCCATGTTCCTCTGTGGGGTGAGCTCAATGTGCCCATGAATATGCATTTGAGACATGGCGGACCATCTCCTGTTCACTAATGTGCGCTGAATGACCATTCTAGAAACCTTTTGTTGTTGTTGCTTCTTCTTAGCCATTGCTTCACGGAAAGAATCACAACAATGACCATGGAACCACTTGCCAAGACAGTAGGTATATATCTTGTTGGAAGAGGAAAAAGAAGAAGAGAAGAAATCTGTCAAGAGGTCAAAACGGGGTCTGCAAATATTGTGTGCATGGCTAACGCAGGAAGACCGTTGTTAAAATCATTTTGCATGTAATGAAAAAGTAGTGGATTTAATAGATAAAATGAAGAAATAGAAAAAGAGATTTATATGATATATTCTTCATAATCAATTTCAATCGATAAATTTTATTTTTGTCATAATGAAATGTTGAAGAAAGATCACTGTAGTCTTTATTGACATTCATTGTTGTCAGCTATATATAGTTCGTTGCCATTGTAGTTAACGTATAAAAATAGCATTTATTATTGTGTTGAACTTAGTCCGGGCGATACGGGAGATAAAATATTTACATAATACTTGTGAGTGCACAAAGTATTAATCAATTTTGACATTTTGGTAAATTTTTCGAACAAATTGACTTGCAGCAGTATGTCCAACAAAACCCAGCATGCAAAACATGCCTAAGCATAAAATTGCAGTGTAGCCAAAGTAGAAACTGGTCTGGAACATACCCGTCATCCTATACAGAGAATCTGTAAATATGTAATTAGACAATTGCGATTTATAGTAACTCACTTTGTTTTAGCCATAAAGTAGTAGACTGAGTAAAGGTAGATATAGCCGGAAGCTGACGCACAGGTCATGAAACTCACCCAGTGCCTACAATAAAATCAGTATGCTTTCAAAGCACAAACCAAAACTCACTTACCAGCGATGATCCTCTGAGTTGAGCAAAAAGTAAGTACTGACAATGGCTACACAAGCACTGACTACCAACAAAATAATGAATACCAAAAGCATAAAACCGTACACATAGTAAATCTTGTAGGTCCAGAAAGATGTGAAGATGAAATAAATTTCAATAAAGATAGAGGCAAAGGGCAAAATACCACCTAAAGCAACAATCATCAATGGCTCAGCGTACCATACTTTCTCGGGGATTGGACGAGGAATTGGATTGACACGACAGGGGAAGTCAGGCTGGCTACCCCAATTACGGCCAACAATGGTACCCAACAAAGTTAACGGGAAACACAAAAAGACCCAGAGTGCCACTATGGATAGGAGAGTGTAAAATGAAATGGCTCTCGAGCTAGAATAGTAGATGGCCAGCGCATTAATAAAACCACCAATAAGGGATACAGATCCAGGCCATAAGCTTGCTGTCATCACTACTGTTTTGACCCAGTCCTTTCCGCCATAGCGAATGTAGTATCTAGCACTAGTGTATCCTGCAACAAATGAAGTCAGAGCGTATAAAAAGATAGTAGCAGTCAAGATGGTGGCGCGCTCTGCATAAAGGTCACCCAAAATGGTGTACAAGATAACGACAGCTGATAATATCACAAGTTGAGATCCAGTGCCCATTAATGCGGACATCAGCATAAGACGAGGTGGCTGACGGAATACATCACCATGAACCTGCTTCCATCCATACTCGTCGCCCAAATCACGATCCTATTTCACAACTCGGATTAATATTACATTTAACAAATCCTGTATCTCCTTTAACTTACAAAATCAGTGAGACCCTCCTCACGGTCATATCTGGTAAAATCACGCTTCACAGTTCTTAAAAGAATCACAGACACAAGCCCAGTCAAGAAAAGAACCATCATAAATGAACTAAAGATGGAAAGCCAGTGAACCTTAACAAACAAAGGGGTGAGTTTCTCCTATTCTTATCGCTTATGAACCCGAATGTACCTTATGCTCGAAAAACTCTGTTTCCAATAAACTGTCAAATCTATCCTCAAAGGTGATATCTGTAGGGTTCCAATCAACCGAGTAAGTAAATTCGAGTTCCAACGAATTCTGACCGTATTTTAACTCGACAGGATTAGCATGTTGCAGACTGACTGTAATAATCTAGAATTTGAAAGATATTAGTGACAATGAGGCAATTTGCTCTGTTTGGATAATTCTTTACCTGATTTTGGTTATAATCAATAGTGAAACTTTTGTGTGTGTAAACGTAGAGAGGCTTGAAGTGGGGATCCTCTGTTGTTTGCTTGCCCTCATTTGGAACTCTTCCAACTGTACCACTCACTGGTAGATCATCTACACACCAACGATTTTAGTATACATGCACGCTTTCTACCTCTCTCTTTAGCGTACCAATAAACATGGTGTACCAATACTGATTATCCACTGCATATCGAAGCACATCTATATCCTTGGCGTCCAACGTCTTTTTACAATAGGGCTGATTCGCTTCAGTTTCTGCAAAAAAATACAAGTAAGTTATCCTTCTGGATTGAAAAGCTTTAGTGACTTACTCAAGAACTTTACTGGAATTCCTGAATTAACGAGGTCCATGCCCTGAAGAGCTTCGCCCAAGGTTTCGTGATGATGCTCTAAATCTTTTTGACCACCGCAAAATGGTAACTGATAATAAGGGTATGTTTCTTGTCGATTGTTCAAAGGTCCAACTGTATTCATCCAAATCACAACCTGTTCACCTTCTTTATACTAACAACAGAGAGAGATAAGCACGCGTGAACCAACGCTTCGAAACGAGAATAACCTACCACATGATTATGTTCATCTGCTTCTAGTGTTGATAGTAAAAGTAGACAATATAATACAGTATAAACTGCAAAAGTTCTCCAATTCCGTGTCATTAATGAACGTCGAAGAAATAAAGAAGAGAAGGATACGAGACAAGCGCTTTCTTTCCTCCACGTTTAATGTAGCGCATGGCGGAATTTAAATGAGTTTTAGTTGTAGGAAGAGTATTGGCTGACCAAACGAATATGTTATATTTTAAACTTTCACGCATGAATCTTTTCAATTTCATTTCTATATTCAAGCAACGAGCTCCTTCTACCGTTTAATGAATACTATATCTAGATCTAAGTAGGATTGTGGAGTGAAAGACATTATATTCATTTTTATAGTATGGAATTACACACTGTAGAATAGCCATCTTGTACACTTTCAGAAATAGTTCAAAAGTATGAAACATGGGCATCGTACTTTCCGCACAGATGGTGTACAAGTGTACCCAACACGCTACTACTACTCGAGGCAATTCATTTTCATTAGGTGAAGAATGTTCTTTATGCTGTGCCTTGGGTATTTTTAAACATAAACCACCTCATATAAATATGGAGCGTTATCTCTTGATTTATTAGAGCAGAGTTTATTCATCTTGAGTAAATATCGTGGCTTTTTTTGAACACTGACCATGTTTTCTACTTTTAAATAACTCCTTTTTCAATCCAAAGAAGTCGTTGGGACTCATACGTAACAGTGGTGGTGGTATAAGCAATCACACCTTTTTCATTCATACTGGCTACGTGCAGGTAATTTAAGTTTATTACTACCTTCTCTTCTTTTCAATTGGTTATAATATAGGCTTAGTCCATATCTCGTTTACAAAAGATTATCAAAGTGAACAAAGACAATTCGGCTACTTATTGTGCTTGAGTGTGCCTTAATGTCTACGGTGTCTTGCTCTCGTTCTTTATGGTTCCTACAATGATACCCCATGTGCCTTGCGAAAATCACCAGAATATCGTAAGTTTGATAGAAAGTGCCAGTTGTCTTGTTTACGCACTTCCTTGTATCTACTGTATTTCTCTGCAAGCAAAGAGTTAATAAGCATATAGTAGTGCGGTCTTTCTAAGCAATCTTCCTTGATTATCTACATTAATTACAAATGATTGAATACTCAATCAGCCAATAATGAACCACTTTCAGTGAACTCTGCTGATAAACTAGCCCAACATTACGCACCAAAATCGTTTTTTTTTCTTCTCTTTATTATTTCTTTCTGCTCCCTTCATAAAACACACTAAAACAAATTTAGAGGAGTACAACACTCAAGGCGTTTTTCGCTTTGCCTTATTCCCACAGCCGTATATGTAGGGGAATTTTTTTCTCTGCTTTTCGAAATGGTGCTGGTTGAAATGGTGGGAGGTCTCTTTGTGTCCTCATAGTAAGTTGCGAAAATGCTGAAAGTGATGAGGCTATGATACTAACACCAGGTGAAGTATGTAGTCGGTTTCACTGAAGAATACTCTCGTTTTTGCGTGCTATTGCTTGGAAGAAGTCGTTTTTTGGAAATTTCCGATGAAGCATCACTCTCTAATGAATAAGTGACTACAACACTACTGCCTTTATCACTACATGTACGGCGTTCAAGTCATCTTAACCTTAGACTTCGATGCCGTTTTTGGCGACAAAATATTTCAACCAATGACGATCTGCAAGTTCGTTACACGAGCAACTCCTGAACGCCCACAATCAAGTTGAGTCAAAAACACCAATGGAATGCCTTTGTCAACTATACAACTCTTGTCAGACAATGTTAAGCAGATGAGCTGTCTGCGTCAACGTGTTGAGATATCTCACAGATCGGAGAGATAGGGAGAACTTTGCTCTGACGAGTAAAGCAATGCGCGCTCTTCTCTGTCTCTTGGACATGAAAAGTGTCTCAGCTTTGGAAACAGAAACATTGAGATTTTCATCTCTTAAAAGGCAGAGTGTGAGATCTGTCATCATAAACGAAAGTGCAGCCCTCACAGCAAGAGAGATTGTCAACGGAATTAAGAGCCTAACAAGATTGGAGGTACTTACCATCAAAGCCGCTTTAAACAGACGGGGTGTAAGGACACTGGTAAATCTCCTCACATCGCTGGAGCGACCAGTGCAACTGTTGTCCATGCGATTTTCTTTGGTTTGTTCTCGGTGCCAAATAGTCGATCAACGTATGGACAGGCTCACATGCATCTGTGGTCCAATGACCAGAATGGTTGCATGCTTTTATTCACTTTTGGTTTACTTCATTATTTAAAAGGTCCTTGTGCTTGGGTGTTACGGTAACAATTGATCTCGTCGTCATCTTGGGTGCTTTTCTACTGCTATTGTTGGAGCCATTCAATGGACTAGGGCCAGGCTGCCTTCTGTTGGAATCTATAGAAGCATCGCCGACTTGCTGGAGGAGATTAGTGCAGCTAACAACCTGGTACAAATTGATCCGGTTGAGGACTTTTTCTTCAATAGATATCCGCTCTTCCCCCTCCCCAGTAATATTGAATTTGACTTCAACTTTCTGTGGCTTGAACTGTTGGAGTCGTATGCGGTGGATTCTCTTTGGGTTGCGACCCCTTTTCGCGTTACATTGGCGATGTTTCGCCACTGTGGTCTTGGGGAAGTAGCGGCCACTTGGTTAATCAAGTTTTGGTGCGGTGAAGTTGTTGAAATGGTACCCAGCAGCAAGAACCTCAGAAGCGATAGAGATAGTGTCCTAACCATCGAAAGTTGGAGCACAGCATTGTTGTCCGCTTGGCAAAATGTATGTATATCATCACTTTATTTGTTACATTATAGTGTTTCTAATATATTGTTCATTATAGGATGCGGTCAACATCAGCAATAATAAGTATACCGCGCAGCAATTGATGCAGCGCTTAGAGTCATACCTTCCTTCTCCCCCTTCTTTGGGCACTGACTGCAAGCAATTTATAATTGCTCATATGGCTGATAAACCCAACATGACCTATACCATAGGTCAGCCTACTTGGTTTTAATTGCTTCCCTAGATGCTTTAGGTCGTGACCAAGACGCCAGATCTCTCAGAAATCTCGTTTTCAGATCAGGATATTCTCCAACAGGTCTTAAGTCTACTGCATCCCTGCCACTAGCAACAAGAAAAGTTTAGTAAAGTCTTGTCTAGTCTTCAATATTGAATATTTAGTCTTTCTTATGCTTTATAAATCATTCCCTTACAACTTATGCCTCCGCTCAACAATAAACTTATACACATTTTATTCCGTCATTTTTATTAGTTTAATCACTCCAATTCACTACGTAATATACTCGATACTTGATATGTATTTGAATGAATATGTGAAAGGCTTAGTTGGCGAGCAGGAACACCAGCCATCATCTTGTTTATCATATGTAAACGAATCCTTGTGAAAACATTAAATTTGGGTTTAAAAAATATGATGTGCTTTATTTATTTTTGCAGCAATGTAGAGATCCTTGGAAATATGTACGTGGCATACTCGTGGCATACTCGTGGCGTACTCGTGGCGTGTTTGTATCGTTCACAGCCAAACTAAAAAAAGGTTCCTCCAATCGAACATAAGCTTCGATACAGCGCATTAAATCCTTGGTTAGGTAGCTTTGGAAGTGTTCTTGTCGATAGGATAGTCTATCCACCCTTCTACTTGCCTGTTCGAAGTTGCGAAGAATCAATCCCATATCTTTCAATGAGTACATGCGATACGGTGGTATCTTCTTCTCAGTCTATTATTATGTCTTGGAGATTTACACCGGACAATTGTAAGAAACGGTCAAATTTTACCTTCATGATGACTTTCTTCGTGTTTAAATCACCGCCAAACATGGTAACTTCTTTTTCTTCCATCAAATATGTGAAAGGCAAAAGTTCTTTTGCTGCGTCGCACACCGTCAACACTCTCACCTAGTGTCCAAATCTTTCGGTTCCTTTCAAGAAAGGGATAGAGTCCGTAGAACCAGTAATCTCTACACTTCTGTACAGCTCCGCTTGAGCCACAGAGCACAACATGTGGGATACCAACATATTGGGCCAAATCTGCGCGCGAGAGAGAAGAAGAGCGAAGAATGAGTCATAAAACTTGAATTCCAGCATACGCAGTACTTGCTACCTGTTAGGCACAACCTTTAAAATAGAAGTAAGCGTCATTTGGGTCATTCATAAAATCAATTCTTTCACAGAAAGGTCACTTACAAGTAGATAAACTAGGAGGCTTGTATAAAAAAATACAACCCTTTTTTTTTTCTTTTATGCAAACTCAATTCTTTACTTGATAAATTGCCAATGACGAGAACGTTACGCAATTCGGCTTTTACTATGGGTGACCACTTTTTGCGGTGGAGAGGATCCAAAGAAGTTAGATTCGGTGACTAAAGTTCTTGAACCAAGACTTTGTGATTGAATGAATAGCCAACACCGGGAGGCTGTGCACCATGTTCCTTATAATAAGTAAACAACTTTAAGTCAGAATCCATACCAAAAACGTTACTGATGTGCTTTGATAGTACGAGCCGAGTAGCAAGAAGGAGTTCGCCTTCAAAGTAAAGTTGAGTGCTTGGGGAGACACATAGTAGAGACGATAAGTTATACGTGAATATAACAACGGCGGTCCATTGTAAGTGGTAGATCCATTAACATAATAAAACAGAAGAAAGAAAAGAAAAAGAAAATTAGTACTTTTAAACGAGCAACAGGTTTTTATGCATCAGTGAGAAACATAAATTGAATTTTTCCAGTTTGGAAATGTAAGCAAAAGTGATATATAAGGATTACAGTGCTGTTTCGTCAATGTGACCTGGAGAATGTAGGTTTACATATATCAACGAGTGTGGCTACGTGTATTTTTCCTGATTTGCTCAAGGGGAATTGAGTAGTCGAATGGATGGATAAAAGCTTTACTTGGCGAGCAGGAAAATCGGCCATTATCTTGTTTATCATATGTAAAACAATCGTTGTGAAGACATTACACATGGGTTTAGAAAATAAGATGTAGTTTATTTACTTTGCATATAATATGTAAATAGAGATTCATGGAAATATGTATGCATATGTACCACGCTTAGAAGTTATCAGGAAAGTTTCGAATTGAAAAAGGCATAATGCCTTCATGTTGCTTTGGCTGAAGCAAAGTGATTGACTGACAAAAAAGTTGCAAATGAATAAAGTGGGAGTTTATCTCGTCATTGTATTCCAATTCGTTACTGACTTCTAGAAAACCGTCTTCATGCATTTCAAAATCATGCTTGCAGTACTTCTTGACCCGTTCAGGATTTCCATCGGCAACAGTGACTGAAAAAAATACGAATTTTGATGGACGTTGAGATCTTCTGTCTCTCGTAAAAAACAAGCTTCCTATGGCTGTGTTGGGCAGATTTATGTTGATAATTGATTTGATTTGATTGTGCTTATCCACGAATGAGCAATTAAAGAGTGCCAAAATATTGATATAATATATGCCTTTCAAAATTGTATCTAATGCGTTATCAACTATTTACATCCATTAAAAATCAACTCTTGCAAATTGGTGTCTCTCAAACCGGCACTTGCGTTTGTTAAGAGAATATCGCTATTAAAAAACTCTACTACCTTTAGATTTGCACATCGATTGAGATTTGTTGTAAAACTTTCCATCAGTGTTACACCATCTCGTTGCACCATATTCCTGAAACATCCGCTAGTCCTAAAGTTTCCAACATGTTCTTCATTGCTTATAGAAAAATTCGTATTTTCAAAATCAGATACTGGAGACCAGATACGAAATATTTTGTGATTGGAACATGTTATGTAACAGTCGTCTGGAGCATCTAGAAGATCGATTTCTAGGGTTATCAATTTATGCTGTCGGTATACGGATGTCGCCTCCCAGTAGCTTCCAATACGATCGAAAAACCATTTAGCATTTGCGAAAAATTCTACTTCCTTTACGTCTTTGATTCTGCTTAGATAGGTGATAAAGCTTTTGGATGTTGGATTGTCCTCTAATTTTAAGTTTTCAATGCGAAGTTCTTTTAATTTCTGGTATTTACGCATAATATAGGACAGTAAAATTTCGTGCACGCGAAAATTTTGGAAGTTGATCCGTAATGTCTGAATTGTTGGTCTGGGTGTTATATTTCTCTCGTCCATTACAGTTTCTGGGTCGCTACTCCTCGATGCTATAACTCGCTCGCCTTCAAATCGTACTGATCTCTCAATGTTAAATTGGATTTGCACCGATCGTAATGACAAACATTTTTCAACTACTGAATCTATACGCGGGATAGAGCCTGCTGGTACTTCGACAATGGAAATTTCTTCCAACTGTTCAAATCGATCTAACTGTCTATATACTCGATCGAAAAGTTTGCCCCTTCCTGACAGCAATAATTTTTGTAATCTATTTCGCATGAGTAAAATGCAAGCGACGTAGTCCACGGTAAATTGCTTTTCAAAGCTTGGTAAGATTTTCAGGTTGTTTAACCGAGAACCACGTAAAGCTCTCTTGACTGTTGCAAAACAGGGTGAACGACGAGATTCGAACTCTTCAAGGTTGGGTAGACTGGTTAATAGGGTATAGACTTGAGCAGTGTGTTCATGATTGTTTTCGTGTAAAGTCACAAACAAATGTACTCTTTTCACCATACTTGCTATTTCTGCGTTGTTCTCCACTATAGTTCTATTGAATTTTAAAAGGCTTGATATGGAATACACTCTCACCGTGCCATATAGATGATGATTCACAACAATCCTCCAACTTTTGCAGACAAGTGCACAGGCGAGGATGGTTTTGTCGCCCCGACCATCAGGCAAGAAGTTTAATATTGAACGTAACAGTTCAGTTGGTGGGTCTTTCCAAGAGCTAGCCATGTTGTCGAATGATAAATGAAAAAGAAGAGAAAGATAAACGAGAAGAAAAGAAAAGAAAAGAAGATAAGAGAAAGATAAAAGAAAAAGCGGCTTTAATTAATGCACATAATAAATTCTGAACAATGAATATCTGTATAAACAATGAAAACCTAAAAATGTTTAAATTTTACAAAGTCACTTGAGTCAAAAACCACTTAATTCAAAGGAGAGCAATAGTATTTTTATTCACTTGATTCGTAAAGTACTTGTAAATACGTACATTTTGGCCAAGTTACGTACAGCCATCAGAGTATGTAGACTATTACGTAAAAAGTCCACCAAAAAGAGCGTCGAGTAAATTATTTAGTGTGTACGTGGGAAAGAAATGCAGATAGCCTTGAACAAACTTGTCCTTCAAAAAGTGGATAATCCTGTGGTCGTTGGTCTCTTGATCGAAGGTAAGTTAAACGATACACCTTATCATTGCATTTGTATTAAAATGATAAATGAAAAAGAAGAGAAAGATAAACGAGAAGAAAAGAAAAGAAAAGAAGATAAGAGAAAGATAAAAGAAAAAGCGGCTTTAATTAATGCACATAATAAATTCTGAACAATGAATATCTGTATAAACAATGAAAACCTAAAAATGTTTAAATTTTACAAAGTCACTTGAGTCAAAAACCACTTAATTCAAAGGAGAGCAATAGTATTTTTATTCACTTGATTCGTAAAGTACTTGTAAATACGTACATTTTGGCCAAGTTACGTACAGCCATCAGAGTATGTAGACTATTACGTAAAAAGTCCACCAAAAAGAGCGTCGAGTAAATTATTTACATAGTAAAAGGAGAAAAAAAAAAAAAAAACGTAACGCTCAAATTACCATATATGGAATATTATGGGTGTACTATGATAGTCCAAAAGAACATTGCCATCTTGTTTATTTTAAGCTACGTAGATGTGTAGAAAACACTGTAAAGCTATGACAGAATAAACTTTTTGTATCCTTTAAGTGTATTAGCGAGGGGAAATCTTTATCCACGCAGATTGGATAACGAAATATCAAGATAATGGCAAGTGTCCAGCTTGATTGTTCTGTCGATAATAAATCATTTTTTGGACTCTTTCGTGATAAATCAGCTTATATTTCTACAAACATTGAACACAAACGTGTTTCATCCTGGTTTCCTTTCCTTCTTTAATATTTCCTCTATCATGGACTTTCACATATTGAATTTTTTCCCTACGTTGATTGCATTATGGATAAATTCAGTGGTGTACATGCGCGATGTGAGACTTCATTATTACGGCCTTATTGAGGTTCGGTTTTCCCCCATTCTTTGCCATTTAAAACTATATTGATTGAAGACTTTGGGTAGTAGGCATCACCTAAAAGGAAAGGATTGACACGCAAGAGGCAAAATCTCTGTGGTTGGTTATATCAACCAATCAGCTGGAGCAGTAAATATAGCTGTGCAGGAAACTTTATTATCTGGTAATTATAACAAACTGCTGTTAAAAAAAGAAGCATTTTATTCATACTAACAGTTTTACAATAGTGCCTACTAAGCGATCATTAGAGGAAGTATCAAATTCCTCCTCCAATACTTCCCGGAATAGTGCGGAAGGTAGTAAAAAAAGAAAGACAAGGAATATCTACATCAACAGTACATATCAAAAAACTGATTTTGGCGGTGACAATGATAAAAACCCAAAGGTATTTATATATCCATTCAATTGCTAATAGCATGGTTTAACTAATACATGTATTTTCTAAAGTGGTTGGCCCAGGATATTGACGTTACGTCCATTCTCTGCAATTATCGTCAAAGATCAGTCGAAGGCGCTCAAATGCGCAAAGAATTATCTGATACAAGAATTTTGTTAGTTGATATCTAGCTTTTCTTTCAACTTCTCTACCCCTCTAACAATCTTTGTTATATGTATAAGATCTTTACATATCAAATATATTTTTAATCTCCAACATTCGAACGTGTTTCCTTACAAGATTAGATCCTGAACAAAGGAGAGCCATAATTAGAACCTTGGATACAAAAAAAGAATTACGTTTATTGGATGATGATGTTATAATAACCTGTAGAAACGTACATAGAGTGTTGACTGATGACGAAGAAAATGATGATGATATGAATGATAGATTAGACCAAATTAAGCAGCACCAACAAAGAATCAAAGGCATTGGTTACGATTGCATCTTGATTCATTAGCAGATATAACACACATGAATTAAACCACCAAGATGGCGAAGCCAAGTTGATCATTGAAGCCCATTTATTATAAACTGTATTATTTCCAGCATCAAAAGCGCAAAATTTGTCTGGTATGTATAGGTTAAAAAAATAAAACAAAAATCCAATGTCTTGTTGCTGATTATTGCTTTAGGCTTACTTACCATCTTCTCCTAACGAAACAATGATACTTGACTTCACGTTGTTTATGGATCCATTATCAACAATGAATTTCGAATTGTTTTTCGTGGAGGTGAAAAGACCAGGTAACACAAGCAATGGTACGTTGGAAAGCGACTTGACGATACTGGGGAAAGAAATGCAGATAGCCTTGAACAAACTTGTCCTTCAAAAAGTGGATAATCCTGTGGTCGTTGGTCTCTTGATCGAAGGTAAGTTAAACGATACACCTTATCATTGCATTTGTATTAAGACATTTGAATATTAGGTACCAAGGCAAGCACCTTTAAAATGGATATTGCCTACAATGGCCAATCTAGAATGGTTGAACCCCCTCCAAGAGCTGACGATATCATGCTTGTGCCCATAAACATGGAAAAAATGTTATATAAATTCAAGTAAGAGCATTTGAATCAATAGTTTGTGTATTTGAGTTATTAAAATTATACTATACAGGCAATCATCAAACAAACAATCAGTTACATTTACGAGGCCGTCAATGATAAAAACATTCCTAAATTAGACGCCTCAAATTATATCAGATACCCTTGCGGCAGCCAAGTGTCTTGTACGCTTCTTATTATTTTATTTACATTTGTTTGAATACAATATATCGAAAAATTTCAAATCGTCTAATTTTAGGTTTAAATCCTGTATTACTTCTCGATTTTCCTTTTCACGCTCTCTCTCTCTCTTTCTCTTTACTCCTTTCTTTTATGCTTGTATAAACACAAACCGAAAATGAATGGCGAAACACTCTACATTGGCTTTCACCAAGTCATGTTTCTCATAACTGGTTTGTGCACCACCCTAGGAACCCAGTGGATCTTTTACCATGGAGCAGCGAGTAAGTGTGAAACTAAATCTACTCTGTAATCTATTGCAACCGATTTACCTCTTCCAATGTATTGCAGCGGGCGATTCATACCTGACACAACTGGCTCAATATATTGGCATGATTCTTGTTGGATTTATTATACCCTTGTTATTAAAAAATAAGCAAAACGGATATCTACGATTGAATGAAGGAGAAGATCATCATATGGTAACATGCGATTGGCTGAAATTCCGAAATGTGGTGCTGTGCCTGACTTCTAATTTTTGATTAGGTGCAAGTCATTGGGGAGAGTGATGAACCCGAGGATCACCACAACAACGCATTAAACGGGAAATACGAGGAAGGACCTATTCAGCATAAATCCGTGATGCGGTTAGCTGTGTTGGACGTATTTGCTAATTTCTGCGTCACTGTTGGATTTTCCATCGTGGGCAGTGGGGTAAGATACATATAAAACACGCCGCGTTTCTACATAGCGGCTATTTTAATATCTTTTACGTACTTTTAGATGTACCAAGTCATTTACAGTAGCGTGGTAATTTGGTGTGCCATATTGACATTTTTATTTATGGGGAGAAAGCTGTCTAAATTACAGTGGATTGCTATCTTTGGTACAAGTGCTGGTTTGGCGATTAGCTCACTGGGCAATTTCTCATCTCCTGATAAGGCAGCAGTAACAAGCGAGCAAGCCGGTAAGTATACGTAAAATGTAATAGCATATGGATTTGTCTGCTCACGCTCCAACTGTATGTTATGTATAGCCAAGACAGCACTTCTCATGTTTGGTACAATCATGACTTTGGGTGGTACTTTCTTTTATTGTAAGTGAATAAATTACATGTTACTTGGAATGATTACTTATCGATGTACTATAGCCTGTGTGTATGTTTATTCTGACTATATCATGTCTCAGCATAAACCACCCCCTCTTCCAGCCAGAGTATGCTGTTACAGTGGTATCTACACCTCAATTATATCCCTTGTTTGGATTGGATTGTATACTTGGCCACGTTTAGATGATATGATTCATATTAAAGAAGGCACCTCACTTAATACCGTATACGGCATGTATTTATTAGTGACAGTGGCCAACGCAGTGCATTCTTGGAACTATTACGAGTTAATTGATAGAACTGGCAGCGTAAGTACTTTGCATGGTTTATATTCGATTTTTAAGCTAAACGCTATCTCTTAGGTGGCTACGGGTATTCTTCAAGGTTTAAGAGCAGTGCTGATTTACGTTATTAGCGATTCTTGGTACTGCAAAACAGATCCTGCCCAATGTAAGTATAGTACTCTATCGTTACTTGAATACCTGCTAATTTCACACATAAAATAGGCTTCACCAAGTTTAAAGGACTGGGCTCTCTGCTTGTGATCGGATGTGTACTATTATTTACGATTGGACGTGCAAAGGCTGCAGAGAAAAAGCTTGGTTAGAATAAATAAAATTCTTTTTTTTGCGTTTTTTATATTTTGCTTTTTGTCAACTCCCCCTCTTCTCCTTACAACAGACATAGAATGGAGCCCATGGACTGTACAACAACTACTGCTTCCACAGTGGACACGGAGAGCGTTGATAAAGTCACTGCTCCAGTTGAAAGTACACCTTCCTTTGAGTTCACTCCTTTTCAACAGTGGGAGATCGCCTTCATCTATGCTTTTGCTGTAACTTTCAACCCTCATCAGGAAATAGCACCTTCTTTTTATAGATTGCCTGATTTCAGTCCAAAAGTAAGCTACGAGATTTCATTCCTTTTACTTTTTCCCTCTAAATAATGCAAGAAATAGGAACTCGAAGAGGAACTCGAGAAGGAATCGAGCACGTTGATCCACCAAATCGTGTGTGCGAGTGTTGGTAATATTCTGAATCGTAAAACTGCCATTGAGTAACGTCAAAAATATTGCACTCAGTTGATCGTCCCCAAGATCTAATATTTCCTTTAAAATAGTACCTTCAAAATTGCACTTCAACAGCTGGTGACGGACAAGATCAAGTCGTTCGATATTGACTTGGACCATAATCCTTTATCCAAAGCGGCTTTTCACACACTGCCCATAGATGTCAAAGTATGTAAACGCGTTTTTGTTTGTTTTTTTTAATTTCGTGTAACTCATGTATTTCACGCAGTTATACTTGCTACATTCCATGATTGAGTGGCAATTACAAGATAGCTTAGCAGTCAAGTCCATCCTAGAGCATTATAATTCAACTACACCAAGAAATCAGTATAATCCTGTCAAATCGTATCCCATTGGTACTGACAGTAAAAAGAGAAATTATTGGCAATTTGGAGGTAAAGTTATAAAAAACACTGCTAGAAAACTAGAAAAACATCTAAGTTTTATTCACTTAGAATGCTGTTGGATCTGGAGAGAAAAACCACACTTTAAGCCAACCTGTGAATGGGAACTAGGTAAGACTAGGAGAGTGTTTAATAAATACGTTCTATTTCTCATCCTTAGCTATGTGACAGTGTGTAGAAACAAGACAGAATTAGAAGAGCTAGTAAACACACTGTCTACAACAAACAGAGCAGAAAAGGCTTTATCAAAGATCATTACGACCGAAATATACGAACTTGCAGAGAAGGAGGAAAAGAAACAATTACGCAAGGAACGAGCAGAGCTCCGAAAACTTATTCCTGTCGAAATATCCATCACGCCTACACAACTGAGATCAAGGGGAAGCAGAAAGGAGAGAGTGAGATATAATTACGATGATGAAGATATCTATGGCATTGAAGAGGATAGAGATGATGACGACGAGTTTGTACAAGAGGAGGAGGAATCAACAAATAATAGAAGGTCTTCCAGAAGAGCTGCTGCTGCTGCTCAAACACAAATAGAAAGACCACCACCGACAAGATGGAGCAGTCGTTTGAATGGAAATGCAATAGAAAATAAAAAAACAACAACAACAGAAAGCATGAATACGAATGACGATCATGTAGATATCACAACCCAAAGCCCACCCACAGCGGTTAGTGATGATATGGATACTAGCAGTAGAGCTGACAGTGTAGCCAGCATGATGGATATTGATAGCAGCAGTGGTAGTAAACCACAGAGTGCTTCCATGGAATTCTAAATTTGTAAATAATAAATACTGTTCATGTTTGGCATGATAAAGTCGTTTTCAAGTGAAAACCTTAATGCCGCTAAGCAATTCAAGTTTTAACACAGCTAAAAAATGAGTCAAGCATCATTATTATAAAGAAAAATTACAGATGGACTCGGGCTAATTTATTTTATACGTACTACAACGGTAGACCCTACGTAGAGTGCATTCCTTTCACATAAACGCAATTGATTCTTTTACGTATTTGCTACTATTACGGACAAATAAGGAGAGCCAATGAAAGCCAATTTGCAGACCAATCGGCTTCTTAGAGTATAGAAAAAAAATCTAGTAGCACTGCATCATTATGTATATATACATCAACCACTCATCGAGAAAATCATTTGGTCACAGCAGAAAATTTGTAAAGGAGGAATAATACTATCTCCCAATACGAAGTGAAATCTATCTATAATCAAGTTCAAGCTAATACACTCACTCTACGTATTCCATAACCTGTTTATATTACGTTTACATTTATTTGATTCTGATAAACAAGATGATGATCAATTTCTTGACAACATAGCCGAACCCTTCATCCATTCATTCTACTGCTCAGTCACATTGCGCGTATAAAAAAGAAATACAACCACGACCTTTGCTATAGGCGTTCATTCTCCTTGTCCCATTGAACAAACAGCACGCACTGATCCCCCATAAGTAGTCTTTGTCAACATTTCCTCATTAAGAAAAAAGGTCTAATTTATCTTATCTGGTATAAAAGTTAAAGGAAAAAATTTTACCATTCTTTTCTTTTCTTTCGTTTTATTATGTTGATAAATCCACAATTTACGATATACGACCGGTGTAATATCAATAACAGTGTGTACGTAATCAACCACTCATCGAGAAAATCATTTGGTCACAGCAGAAAATTTGTAAAGGAGGAATAATACTATCTCCCAATACGAAGTGAAATCTATCTATAATCAAGTTCAAGCTAATACACTCACTCTACGTATTCCATAACCTGTTTATATTACGTTTACATTTATTTGATTCTGATAAACAAGATGATGATCAATTTCTTGACAACATAGCCGAACCCTTCATCCATTCATTCTACTGCTCAGTCACATTGCGCGTATAAAAAAGAAATACAACCACGACCTTTGCTATAGGCGTTCATTCTCCTTGTCCCATTGAACAAACAGCACGCACTGATCCCCCATAAGTAGTCTTTGTCAACATTTCCTCATTAAGAAAAAAGGTCTAATTTATCTTATCTGGTATAAAAGTTAAAGGAAAAAATTTTACCATTCTTTTCTTTTCTTTCGTTTTATTATGTTGATAAATCCACAATTTACGATATACGACCGGTGTAATATCAATAACTTCACGCGGTAGCGTCTTTGCTATCTACCCAAACCCTCGGCTTAAGCAAAGTTCTTCTTGGTACTCGGCTGGTACAATCAAAACACAGCAAGGCTTTTTTTCCGTTCAGTTGTGATCAAGAAAATGGAGTATACATAGCTTCGAAGCGGCAGTTGTCTTAACAGCTGCAAATTCTTGGCTCTGGTTCTTTAGGCATTACTACGTATTTGGCTCAGGTTCGTCTTCAGTAAGAGAGGAAGAAGAAGCTTCTGGGAGTGAAGAAGTGGAAGAGCATCTCCACTGACAGTCCCCACGACTCAGGTAAACAGTTTGTGTCTTTTATCTTGACCACATTCATGAAATGTATGTATATAACTAATATGTTTCTTTTTCTATTACTCAAAACAGCCTCTACCTAGACCACAACAGGGTATGGTGACCAGTCTGCACAATTATATGCAACGTGATTCATTGTTGTTGTTACAAGACATCAAGAAGGAAGCTTTCATGGCTACCCTTCCACCAAGTAACTGCGAACCAAAAATCAAAGAAGTAATGCAAGCTCGCATCCTCAGATTTGAGAAGATGCTAAAAGAAAATATGAAGAAAGAAGAGATAATAAAGCAAAGATTGCTTGAAAGTAATAGTCAAGCAACTCCGATGAAACCGCTGATCAGATCAGCAAGAATAGCCGCCCTCCATAAGAAAGATGAGTAAGTGTACTCAAAAACAATAGTGGAACTACAACAATTCATACTACAAGCTTCATCCTCTAGACCTTCGCCCAAAAGAAAAATCAGCTTTTTTGAAATCAAAAATAAAAAAGCGAAAACTGCATGATCGTCTATGCACTCGGACGCATGATAAGGAATTACTACAAATGCAAAGATAGCAATGGTATAGTGATTTTTTTAATAAATGAATAGTGACACTTTCTACATAAGTGACACTTACGCAATAACTTTAAGGGATGCAAAAGAAGCAATATCAAATTCTTCCACAGCCTTTTTGGGTTACTTAATTACTGTCTCTTGCGTTTTGTATTCATTATCTATCTCTGGATAAGCACTTTTCTTTTTTCACTTCAAGAGTCTTCTCTTCTACTGCTGCATGCTTATTTCTCTTCTTTTTTGTGTTTGTTTGCTTCTTGAGGTTCAGCCTTCTTTTTGCTTTCAGACTTTTTATGAGCCTTCTTGGTTGCTCTCTTTTTTTTACCTGAATCTTTTTCTTGTTCACTTTAGAACAAAGTGAGAAAACAAAAATATGATACTTGTGATGTGTAAAAGAAACACTTACGCTGCAACTTCTTTAGTTGGAGGGGGGGGGGAGTTTTACTTTATCCTTCTTTTTCTCTCTATAGCACTCCATTAGATCGATAGGTACAAAGTCGAAAAGCTTTACAAATACACCTACTTTGGATCAATGCGCTCCTCTGTTGACTGAGGTTTGATTATGTATGCGCTGGGCCCCATTTTCTTTGTCTGATTGCAGGAATTATTAAAGTGGTTTGATTGGTGAGGAGGTTGTCAAAGCATGATGTATGATTTATTGACTGAACAATCAAGCTGGCCATCTGCAAATAATTAATCTCATACTTAATAAATTTTTTCCTTTTCTTTCTACTTTCTATCATTAATATACAACAGCTATGTCTAATACATCAACAGAAGGTAAAGTAGATAAGAGACTTTTGAGTACAGTCCAATCGACTAACGAAAAAAGAAACACCTTTAATAATACTTTGTAATACACGCTTGGAACCTGTAACGGTTTCAAACAAATATGATGCCACTCAATCAAAAAATGCAGTTGATGATGAACTGAAGAATGTAAAAAAAAGAAAAAAAAAAGAAAAAGAATAAGAATGCCCAAATTTCAAAGCATGTAGAGCTCTAATTATACATTTTACTGCTCTGTACGTATACTATGTGCAAAAATCGAACTCCTGGTACTAATAGTTTTATTGTCCTCTACTTGGATGTATTCGATTCTTCCAGTTTGTTCCCGCTTCGGTGCATCATACTCGTTTCCGTCTAGTTTATCTGACTATATTTTTTTATCACTGCTTAATTCTGCATCTTTGTTATGGTTTTGCGTTTCTGGTGGTCTTCTCTTGATGGTCTTCTTTAATGTCTTTTTTTGGTATTTCTGTAAATGACAAGATAGTCTCTTTCCTAGAGTAAGTTCTATATTTACTGCATCCTTCATCTCTATCGTACTCACTGTCATCCTGAAGAAACTCTCAAATTGATCAATCTGCAACATATGCTCTCTTCTATTGGCTATTGATCAATGTTTAGCTGGTGTTGATAATCTTTTTTGTACGATTTGCTTATGGTTCGTATTCTCACCCCACAAGTCAATGCTATGTATCTGAATCACGATGATGGTGTATAACATTTTCACTCGGATATGTCGCAGGAAAACTTTTCCTCGTATCAACCAACCAATGGTGCTTTCGCTACTCTCGCTCATGGTGGCCATCTCCTCGATATTATCCGTATGTACCTAACTGCTGTAAACAATGATATCTTACATATTGACTTACATACGCATTATATAACACGTAGCTTTACTCTTTTAAATGGTTGGTTTTAAATTGATCATATTATAGCGGGCACAAATCTCATCTTTGAATTGCAGGTTATCTATGTCTACCGTCGTACGTTACGTGAGAGTGGCCGAAATCAAATGTGGGGCTCCTTCATTCTTTTTTTTTACCTCTCCGTTCCGGTGTCAATAGCCCCTTTTATGTCATCCAGTCCTGTAAAACATCAGATCGTTCGCTGCGGTCATGGCATTTCACCCCGTCCTAATCTGGACCCTAAGCTGTATAAGAAGCTTCTTAAAAGACATACAGTATCAAGATTCCCGTTGCCCGTAGAGTGTACTACTTACATCGATACTGTACTGGATAGCGTAAGTTCCTTTGAGAAAGTAGTTTTGTTAAATTGAATTATTAAAACGTTTACTATATCTAGAATGACATACAAACATTCGAAAAAAACTCCCTTGCCGTTCCTGACTTTGAAGATCACAATATACAAAATGTAGTTGGTTTCCTCTGTGGCATATTTTTATCCATGTATGACAAAGAAAACTGATACAATAGACATAAAACAAAACTAATCTCTTTGTTTATCTAGGTTACGGCTTTATAAAACCAAGCAAGATCTGACTTCCCGTGAATCTGTGTTTAACTATCTCTTCGTTTATAGATTCATGGACGCAGTGGCTTTGTCAATCCAAAGCAAGCATGACTGTGGAAGTGATTTTATACCTGGCGAAGCTTACCTCTCTGCCGTTAAAAAACAGTTGAAAAGCATTGGAAATTACAAGGACGATCGATACCAATACAAGGCCGACAGTATCATCAAGGTGATGAATTTTAGAGAACTTGAGCTATTATTAATCGAAACCTCCGGCCCCCTTGGAAACTTTGATAAAACAAAGTCAAACTTCGACCATCACAAAGGTACTTTTGGCTTATTGGCCATGCTCAAGACAATTGCTGATGAGTTTGACTATGCCCACATTGATATCTTTGTGAAAGTCAAAGTTTTCTTTTTACATGTGACAGGTAATTTAGTAAAGTCGTAGTTATCAAATGCAATATTGTTAAATATTGATATAAATGTATGAAATAGAAACGTCAATTCACCTTTGGAGCCTTTGCTTCCGAAAAGAGGGCATCTAAGAGTTGTGGAAGGTGCTTGCTTTGGATATCAAACCTTTGTTCACTCAACGTCAAGACATGCTTCCTGATTCCATTCGTTTTTTTTTTGGAGTATGAAGGTAAGTAATATCGTTTGTACCATCTGTGGATGTGTACTGATATGTAGTATTTTATAGAAATTAATTGAGGAAGCGGTAGACAACATTGCATTATTACGTGATACATAAAGTGCCCTCCAAAAGCTGACCTTTCGTTATTAATTTTTGAAAACTCGTCTTTTTACAATGAAGCAATGTTGTACATAAATAAAAAGTGTCATAACCTCATATTTAAAATTTAAATCATATGGAGTTCAAGTTCTTTATTTTTGACATACATACGTATGAAAGATAAAGGAAAGAGATTTAGTATCGAGTGTTTCCTCCCTTGACAGCAATAACGACCTTATGTCTGGAGGTTGAGTTTTCAAAAATTAGAAACGGACGGTCAGCTTTTGGAGGGCACCTTGGTTTCATTAAACTTTAGTACGTTATTGGCATACATTTTCACCTTGTCATTTGCACCGCAAAGAGAGAGTGCATATTTGCGGAGTTTCTTTTCAGCTTTTTGGCAGAAACACGCTGTAGAGTGAGTGATACATCCCAATTCTCTTTTTACCTAAAAACTATTTGTTATTTTTATGCTTCAATGAGTGGCAACCCCTTTCTACAGCCTGATTCACCTAGATCCATTGCATCACGCAGTAAAACCATTGTGCGACAAAAATATGTAGCGAGACAGCCATCCCAAGAAGACTATTTTGACCAGCAAGATGACGACGTCCACGGTGACTTTTCTGAATTCGAAGGTAGAAAAAGCAACGAAAAGGCTAGCAACACAACATAAGCTAACATTCTACAATAAAGCTGTATTACGAGAAATTCATCAAGGATGGGCGTTCATGTTGGAAGATGATGTAAATGGAAAAAACATGTACAACACTCCAACTCTTATTAACTTCGTCTATTTCAAATAGTTCGATCCCGTTACGCTTACGTTAAAGTTGATGGACGACAGTTCTGTAGGGAAAAAGAAAGATTACAAGGCTTTTCAACGTGTGTTGTATAATTTGGATATGGCTTTAAAGACAATTGTCAACGGTAAGAACCCAGTTTTTGTCTACAAACAATGCGGTTCCTGAATTCCTTTTCTTTTTTGATACCATAGATTACTATAGAGGTTTTAATAACTCAATTGGTACTTTTGGTGGTGTATTGCAATACATCGGCTAGCAACACAACATAAGCTAACATTCTACAATAAAGCTGTATTACGAGAAATTCATCAAGGATGGGCGTTCATGTTGGAAGATGATGTAAATGGAAAAAACATGTACAACACTCCAACTCTTATTAACTTCGTCTATTTCAAATAGTTCGATCCCGTTACGCTTACGTTAAAGTTGATGGACGACAGTTCTGTAGGGAAAAAGAAAGATTACAAGGCTTTTCAACGTGTGTTGTATAATTTGGATATGGCTTTAAAGACAATTGTCAACGGTAAGAACCCAGTTTTTGTCTACAAACAATGCGGTTCCTGAATTCCTTTTCTTTTTTGATACCATAGATTACTATAGAGGTTTTAATAACTCAATTGGTACTTTTGGTGGTGTATTGCAATACATCAATGGTAAGTAGAACGTAAAGGGTTGTAAAGAGGTACAGTTTGTTCATGCTGTGTGGTATAGATTCCTCGAATAGGGTTGTTCAGATGAAGAGCAACTTGAAAAAATGCAAGGAAGAGCTACTTCAAAAGAGAACCGATTTGTTGAACTTGTGGTACAAGTCACAGCAATACAAAGAAATGCTTAGTATTCTAGAAACAATGTAATGATTGGCTCACAACATGAATTGAATGACAAGTTAACGCTGACTTGTATGCATAGAGAGGAGTTGAGAACCACACCAGAGAAAATAGATGCCATGATGGAAAGCAAACAAGTCTTGGGAGCTGCCAAGTTACTGGTCGCTTCCTTGAAGCAAGTAAAGAGTGATGATATGATGCAAATCGGTGCCCTGAATGATATAAGACGCACCTTGACAACTCAGAAAAATGTAAGCGCAAATGAGTCCATCTATGCACCAAACATTAACAACTTGTGATATAGACATTATATGATATGTTGATTGAGGAGTTGCATAATCATTTATATTTGAAAAACTCATTCAGCGATAACCGATGGCATTCGTATACTCCTAGACAACAGGATTGTAAGTTGTAACAATTTTTTATGTGGAGCGAGTATCTAATGTAAGAGGAAATTAGTACCCGAGTGCACCATCAAACCTAGAGTGTTTAGAGAAGCTAAGCAAGGAAACAAGTCAAGAGGTAAAACGGGCAAAAATTTCATAGCTGAAGGACAGAACAGAGTCATTGAAATGCAACTTTTACTCTAGATGAGAATCAAAACGAGGATATGTTTGCTGTGGAAAACGATATTGTAAGTATACATTAGAGAGGATGTTGTGAGACTGGGACTAACTGAAAAATACATAGCTTGCCGAGGATCCTGAAAAGAACCCCGAGACAGATTCCTATTACTATATGGAGATCATCACCGAGGCCTTGTTTGTTCTTGGAGAAATTCCTGCCGCCATCGAGGTAACTATCATTTGTAACGTCATTTATTTAGCGAAGCTGTCACTGACGCAACTTTTCGATATAGACGATCCAAGAACGATTACCTGTAGAGATCCATACATTAGTCGATAAAACCATCAACGAAGTGGAGCAACGACACATCATGACCAACTGGGCCTCACAAAGTCGAAAGAAGGAGATGAACGGTGACGACACAGATATTTACTGTCTGGATAAAGCCAATACAGAAGTCAAGAACGAAGTCCTAAAGGATCTATTGTGGACACTGTACTCCAAATTAGAGGCTGTGCTAAGAGGCCATCGCTTTGTAGAAACTTGTATTCGCAGAATCAAAAAGGTACGCTCGTGATTAAAAAGCACGCAAAAGATGGGTCACTTACTTTTATGTATAACAGAGAGTGATTACGGCGCGAGCTGCCAATGTCAATCATGAGGAGATTGGATCTGCTGCAAATATCACCGTTTACCACTTTAACGAGATCTGGAGACCCGTCCAAACAGAGATTCGATCCATCTTGCAAGACTACTTGACAAGCCAAGATCAAGCGATTGTTTCTGTGAACGAAGGTATCACATCGACATTTGGCGGCAAGCGCGATAACCCCAGACAATTATTCACATTTGCAGAGGCAGCAGAGGATGTTTCGTTGGAGGATTCGTACGAAGAGTTGAACAGGAAATTGTTTGTATCGTATAAAAAGCAGGTGCCTGGATTCGACGTCTCTGATCCCTCCAAGCCTCACTCGACCATCGTCGATAAATATGCCGACGACATGTCGTCCAAGGGCCATAAAGTGCTTGTGAAGCCAGATGCCTACAATGTCAGCGTGCTGTTGAAGCCCACCATGTGCTTTTTGCAGCGCTTAAGAGAGGTGTTTCCCAGCTAGTAAGTCGTGTCTCTTACACCATGAAAACAATTTAACGTATTCACTCTCTTTTTTTTTCTCTATAGCGATGATAATAATGAAGAAGGCTTTGGTAGTTTCTTGGATGAATTTGCCGTCAATGTCTTTTTGCCTCAAATTGAAGAGAAGGTGATGCAATTAATTCAACACGCCACTGTCGGTAAGCAATGATGAAATAACGATTCAAGAAAAAGAAAGACATACTAACCATAATTTTACTTTACAAGGTTTGGATGCTTTCCAAGATGCCCGTGACTTTAAAAATTACTCTAGATACCCTATTGCAAAGGTAAGAAAAGCGTACTCGACATTTCACTACACAGATGGATTTTGACGTTTGGGTTGTGACTGGTAGAGCTCCGTTGCATTAATTTCAGTGATACAAAGTTTATGTCGTACAATGCACAGCATGCCTTTTCATACCGACGAGTATGTTCGTTTGATCGAAGTGGTCTTGCTAAAGTTTTACGAGAAATGTTACCAACGCTTCTATTGTAAGTATCACATATGGGTGTAAACTACTGTTGGACCGTTTTATTCATGTCTTGCTGTAGCTACTGTCGCTCGTGGAAGTGCGTCGTACTCTGACCAACAGAAAAATGTCACTGATATCACGATCAGTACCAGTGGTGATTGGGCCCAGGATGAAAGTCTTGTTGGCTTACTAGCTCAAAATCCTTTCTTCAATGACGACTCGGTAAGCTCTTGTTTTGTGTAAAGTATGAGATCACTCACGATTTTGGATGTTTTTTAGAAAACGGATCCTGAGTTTGTCAACGCGTTGAACCAAGCTGTAAGTGATTCCCAAGGAGATAAATTGAATGATTTACGTGCTCACTTGTTGTATTTTACAGGAAATCACCATGGAACTCAAGTTGAAGAACGATCGCGCCCTGGACTCGAGTGAGCTCATTTTTGATTCTAAAAAGTTGATTGCTTTGGGCAGACTATACCACACACTGGTAAGATTTGGATTCATATCTTTTTGTTCTTCCTGTACTCATGTCTGGAAATAGAAATGGTTTGTGCGTGAAATATGGGATCTCCGCTCGGCCAACGTGCCCATGTCTTTGGTCAACTCTACTTCAGCCACTAAGGTCCCTACTGTCAAGGACACACCCGAGGAGGAAGAAGAAGTAAATGGATCAAAGCGATGGTCCAATCAAGAGCCACGACCCACAAAAGATTCCAGTGGAGAAGACGCAGGTCCTGTGCTCTTGCCTCTTCGAGGCGAAATTGCCAAGTAAATGAGTTGAAATGCATTTATCATCCCAACAAGTTAACATTTCTTTACTTTAGGCGTTTCGATGCATTGCTTACGACGTATCAGCAGTTGGCAGAAACTTGTTTGTTTACGTTACGTTTGGAAGGCCGTTGTCACACCTTGTATTATTTAGAAATGGCTATTCGCGATGGCAACTATCACCTTGAAGACGAGACCTTTGAGCCCGATCCATATGTCATTACATTGAATTCCGATTTGATGGAATTGGATGATTGTATCAACGCCTCCTTGCCACCCAAAGACGAATTGTAAGTTGAGGGATATGACTCATTCAGCATGTAACTCAAAAGCGATGGTCCAATCAAGAGCCACGACCCACAAAAGATTCCAGTGGAGAAGACGCAGGTCCTGTGCTCTTGCCTCTTCGAGGCGAAATTGCCAAGTAAATGAGTTGAAATGCATTTATCATCCCAACAAGTTAACATTTCTTTACTTTAGGCGTTTCGATGCATTGCTTACGACGTATCAGCAGTTGGCAGAAACTTGTTTGTTTACGTTACGTTTGGAAGGCCGTTGTCACACCTTGTATTATTTAGAAATGGCTATTCGCGATGGCAACTATCACCTTGAAGACGAGACCTTTGAGCCCGATCCATATGTCATTACATTGAATTCCGATTTGATGGAATTGGATGATTGTATCAACGCCTCCTTGCCACCCAAAGACGAATTGTAAGTTGAGGGATATGACTCATTCAGCATGTAACTCATATCATGATGGAATAGGTTTGCGTTTGATGGTTTACCTGGATTGATTGTGCATATCTTGGTGTCGGAAGCAAACTATATCAAGCGATTGAATAACAATGGTGTGCAAAAGATGGTGCGTAATATTCTCGCTTTACAACAAAATTTGAGCAACTTTGTGCCTTTATCACAGTGTTCCATCATGGAACGAGCAAGAGAGTATTATTTATTGTATAATCTCGGTAGTGAGGTGAGTCATCCAAGAAATAAGGAGGGGGGGAAAGGCACATTTGAGCTGATACATGCTGATACATGTACGTAGGGTATCATTAAAACCATCCAAGAGAGTGGACCTAAATTTACATTTGACGAGTACCGTATTATTCTCGGTTTAATTCATGATATTAATCAAGAAAGAGACGATGAATCCAAGAGTGAGGAAGTGTCTAGTAGTTCCAAGTACAGCGAATGGCTGATGGAACTCGTTGAAGTGATGGCAGACTATGAAAATTAATCATTATGAAATAAAGTTGTCAGTCGGTGATTGTATTATTTTCATTATTCTTCTCTCTCTCTCCTTCATAAATAATATAACGTAAAATGCAGATTGGAGAAGGGGATTTGGGCGATTATGTGGATCCTACAGTAACCTATGTTCCACCTGTTCCACTCGAGAACCACATGAACGATATCGCTCCAGAGCAACTCAGTAAATACCTCGATCCAGAATTCATCAATGCCACTCCTGACGACAAAGCAATCGATTTGGAGCAACTGGAATTGGCCAACAAGGAACGCATCGAGTTGAATTTAGACTTGAACGACGAGGAACTGGAAGAACTTGAGAGAGAGAATATGCAGGCAGCTATGCTTGCTCCTCGCGAGTACCAGTACGAGTTGTTTCAAAAAGCTGTCAAGGAGAATGTGATTACTGTACTAGACACGGGTAGTGGTAAAACACTCATTTCCGTCATGCTAATCAAACACATGGTGGCTCTAGAACGTGAAGCTCGGTTGACCCGAAGAGAAGTAAGTTACAAGTGTGTACCTTTATTCTTATGCGATTTTTTGATAAATTGTAATAGACGAAATTGGCATTTTTCCTTGTGGAACGAGTTCCTCTCGTGTTTCAACAAGCCAGTGTGATTCAAGCCAACTGTGACGTGATGCTGGAACAAATGTGTGGAGAAATGGAAGTTGATGGCTGGTCCGAAAAGAAGTGGAAACAAATCTTTGAAGACAATGATATCTGTGTCATGACTGCGCAGATCTTTCTTGACTGTTTATATCATGGCTTCTTGACCATGGAAAAAGTAAAAGTAACCTTTTTTATCTTCTTTAAGCTGGAATTAATCCCCTTGGATAGGTACATACGTTGATTTTTGATGAATGCCATCATGCAACCAAAAGACACCCTTTTAATTTGATTATGCGCACCTTTTACGATCGTTGCCCTATAGATAAACGACCGAAAATCTTTGGCATGACAGCCTCACCGATGCACGCAAAAACCAACGTCGAAAGCAGTGTGTTGAGACTGGAAAAGAACTTGGATGCACGAGTCTACACAGCCAAGAGCACCGAGGAATTGGATATTCGTGTCAACAAACCCAAGGAAATCACCGTCTACTACAAGCCTGCCAAAAAATGGAACGATACCCCATTGACCCTTCGCATCAGGGAAAAGATTGGATCCATTGAACGCTACAAGCGATGTTTTATTGTCACCAACAATACGCTGACCACATTGGGTCCTTGGTGCTGTGACAACTTGTGGAAAGTCATGTTGTCAGACCTAGAGAGAAAAATGGCCTACACCACGCAAGATTTGGAACGCGATTTTCTCTTTGACGAAGATCTTGCTTTAAAAGAAACGCATGAACTGATAGAAAAGTGCCATTTCCCACGTAATCCCGATTACACCAACACAGACCTCTTTACACCCAAAATTGGCATGCTCATTAAAATCCTCGATATTGTCAGTAAAAACGAGGACTTTTGTGGTATTATCTTTGTGGAGCGACGCCATACCGCCGTCGCCATCAAACTCTTGATTGATTCCCTGGATTGCTTATCTGCTTTCAGAAACGATATTTTAATTGGCCATGGTATTTCCGATGAAGGCGATATGCAAATGAGTTTCAGAGACCAAAACAAGATTATTGCCAAGTTCAGAACCGGTGAGCTAAATTTACTCATCGCTACCAACGTCGCAGAAGAAGGTCTTGATATTCAACCCTGTAATTTCGTCATTCGATTCGACTTTTTTTACACCTTGATTGCCTACATCCAGTCCCGCGGAAGAGCCAGAAAGGCCGACTCCAGATACATTTTGCTGGTGGAAGAGAACAACGCCAGTCATGCCGGAAAAATCGACGAGTTTAGAGACTTGGAGCAGGAAATGAAGGACTTTTGTCGGTTGTTGCCCGAAGAAAGAAACGTCGCCAACAAATTTTCCGTGTCCCAAACCATCAGTTATGATTCAGACGACGATTCTGACTCAAACGAAGAAGATTATTTAGGAAGCGCCATCTTTATTCCAGAGACAGGCGCGAGTCTTACCAAACAAAACGCAGTGCCCCTCATCCATCGTTATTGTAGCTCGCTTCCTTCCGACTCCTTTTGTGTGCTGAAACCCATCTTTGAAATCACGTCCACGGGTGAAGGTTACGTGTGTAAACTCACGTTGCCAAGTAACGCGGCGATCCAAGAAGTCGAATCCACCGTGTGTCGCACCAAAGATCATGCCAAGGCACTGGCAGCCCTGCAAGCATGCGCTCAATTACTCAGCCTCAAAGCATTTGATAACCACTTGATGCCCAAAAATATCAGAAAGGAAATTCTCGGTGAAATGGCCCCGCAGTACGATGAAAATGGTTTTATCATCGGTAGTCGTCGTCGTCATGGGTTGTATGAGAAACGAACCCCTCAGTTCTGGAACAATGTCGTGGAGGAAGTTGAGGAAGAAATTGGGGTGGAAGATAATGCGGATCTGCTTAGAGCCAATGCGCATAATAATTCTTTGGCAACAGGCGGCGTACTCACTGAAGTGGAGGAAAATGGCGAAAGCACGGATGTCAATGGAACCAACACAGTGGAGTTGAATGGTGAGAGCATGGACTTGGATACCGTAGTCAATGGAGATACCGCCGAGATTGAAAAAGTGCAAGAATTACTTGATACAGCGTCTCCTACAAAAAAAGACCTCGAGTATATACAAGACGGCATGAAAATGCTTGATCTGGATGCTGAGCTGACACCAGAAGAACTGAAAGAACAAGAACCAGATTTTGACGAAGCAGATGATCCTTTACCACTGGGAGAAGAGGGGGAAGAAAGTGCGCAAGATGTATTAGCAGAAGGTCCCTTCACTAGTGTGTACGTCATCATTGAAGTGAAACTCCCGGACAACACGTTTGAAGACATACCTTATCGTCCTTTATGTCTCATTAGTAAAAAGCCCTTTCCGGACCTGCCTCTTTGGCAACAGGCGGCGTACTCACTGAAGTGGAGGAAAATGGCGAAAGCACGGATGTCAATGGAACCAACACAGTGGAGTTGAATGGTGAGAGCATGGACTTGGATACCGTAGTCAATGGAGATACCGCCGAGATTGAAAAAGTGCAAGAATTACTTGATACAGCGTCTCCTACAAAAAAAGACCTCGAGTATATACAAGACGGCATGAAAATGCTTGATCTGGATGCTGAGCTGACACCAGAAGAACTGAAAGAACAAGAACCAGATTTTGACGAAGCAGATGATCCTTTACCACTGGGAGAAGAGGGGGAAGAAAGTGCGCAAGATGTATTAGCAGAAGGTCCCTTCACTTGCTACTTTACCATCATTGAAGTGAAACTCCCGGACAACACGTTTGAAGACATACCTTATCGTCCTTTATGTCTCATTAGTAAAAAGCCCTTTCCGGACCTGCCTGAACTCAAGTTGTTCCACAAAAGTGTGCCTTTCATGGTCAAGATGCGAGCCATTGCCACTGAGGTCGTGTTTGAGCGTCCCATCATACAAATTTTATGCGATTACATGTTGAAATTAATGCTGGCGTTGATCAACAAGGAATTTAACTGTCCTGTCAATGATATCCCATACTACATTGTTCCCTTACTCAAGGGCACTGAATCCAAGCCCTTTGAAGCGCTTTCCTCCGAGGACCTCAAGCTTCTCATTGACTGGGAAGAAATCGAGAGCATCACGGAGCAAAAAATGATACCCTATGTACTCAATGAAATTGAGGACCCTACGGATACCATTGTGGTGGACCAAACAGATAACTTTCGCCGTTACTTTGTGACTCAGGTGCGACACGACATGAGTCCCTCCAGCCCTGTGCCCGACAATATGAAGATCCGCGAAATTGGGTACGCTACCTTTGCCGATTACTACAAGGCGAAAGAATTCCGACCTTTGCAAGACGAAAACCAGCCCATGTTGGAAATCAAACGGTTAAAGAAGGTCATGAACTTTTTGTACCCCGGAGATATCGTGCCGGCCAAGGTGAAGGGTGCACTGAGCGCGTGGACCGTGCCTGAATTCTGTAACAAATTTTTTATGAGTGCCAGTGTGTATCAAGCGACCATGATGATTCCCTCCATCATGACGCGTGTGGATTCGTTGCTGTTGTGTCGTGAATCAAAGATGAAGTATGATTTACCTATTGATGATGCTAATTTCTTGGAAGCGTATACCTGTCCTTCTGCCAGCATGGAAATGAATTACGAACGTTTAGAAACGCTAGGCGGTAAGTTGAGCATATGGAATTAGACTTTTTATATTTTGCTAAGTTTTGTTTGAATGTATAGATTCACTGCTCAAGTTTATTGCTACGATTCGTCTTTATATCAATTTCCCGTTTAGTAACGAAGGTGAATTGCATCACTTGCGTATCCGTGTCATTTGTAACAGAGCATTGTATCGATCAGCCAAGCGTCTCAAGTTTTATCGTTATGTCACAAGTCAAGCGTTCAATCGCCGTTACTGGCGCCCACCTCATTTCTCTAGCCCCGCCGACAACGCAGAGACCATCGAGGGGCTCAAGCGACACAAGCTCTCTGACAAGACCCTTGCCGATATTGTGGAAGCGTCCTTGGGTGCAGCTTACTTGAGTAGCGGTCTGGAAGGCGGTCTTCATGCTGCTATCAAATTGCAAATCCCATTTGACGAAATCCAAACCTGGAGCGACTTTAACCCCACTTTTGAAGAATCGCGTCGCAAGGTACGTTTGAATGTATAGATTCACTGCTCAAGTTTATTGCTACGATTCGTCTTTATATCAATTTCCCGTTTAGTAACGAAGGTGAATTGCATCACTTGCGTATCCGTGTCATTTGTAACAGAGCATTGTATCGATCAGCCAAGCGTCTCAAGTTTTATCGTTATGTCACAAGTCAAGCGTTCAATCGCCGTTACTGGCGCCCACCTCATTTCTCTAGCCCCGCCGACAACGCAGAGACCATCGAGGGGCTCAAGCGACACAAGCTCTCTGACAAGACCCTTGCCGATATTGTGGAAGCGTCCTTGGGTGCAGCTTACTTGAGTAGCGGTCTGGAAGGCGGTCTTCATGCTGCTATCAAATTGCAAATCCCATTTGACGAAATCCAAACCTGGAGCGACTTTAACCCCACTTTTGAAGAATCGCGTCGCAAGGTACCTCCTCGTGCTGAGACCACTGCGCTTCGATCTCTAAATATACCCAAACTAGAAGAAGTGGTGGGTCGTAAATTCAATAAACCTTTGCTCCTGGTGGAAGCCCTGACCCATGCCAGTTTACCCAACTCGACTGCGCCGTGCTACCAACGTCTCGAGTTCCTGGGTGATGCCATCTTGGATTTCCTGGTGATCCGATACTTGTTTTCCAAATACCCTGATGGCGATCCGGGTCTCATCACGGACCTCAAGGACTCGTGTGTCAATAACCATATCTTGGGCATCATTTGTCTTGAAGTAGGGTTGGATAAACATATTATACATTATTCCGGCAAACTTGTCAATGCCGTCAAGTTTTTCCACGATGAAGTACAGGAAGTCAAAGACGCGGGGAACGCGGTCGGTGAGTACTGGGTGGATTTCAATGTGCCCAAGGTCCTGTCGGATGTGGTCGAGTCTATGCTCGGTGCCACCTTTGTCGATGCGGGGTTCCGACTGGAGGCGTGTGAGGAGTTGTTTGCCAAGTGGTTCCTGCCCATATTAGATAATCATGTCACCCCAGAATTGATTAAGTTTCATCCACTGAGAAAGTTGATACAGGATTTACAGCGATTTGGATGTGATGGCTTTATGTTGAGGTAAGTGCATAGGGTAGGGTAAGATTGGATTGCTTCTCAACCGTTTTTTTTTTTTTTTCTTGTAGAAATCATGGATCTGGCAACGTAGGACCTGAGAGTCAAAAGTGTGTGGTGTTTCTTCATGATAAACCTTTAGCGTGTGGATCGGATTGGAATATCAAGACAGCGCGTCGTCATGCAGCTACTAAGGCCAGTCAAAGATTAGTGGATGAGCCTGGATTATTAGAGTCTGTGTGTAATTGTAGAGTGTCTATGATCAAGCGTGGTTTACTTAAGGAGGAGGAAGTGGAAGGCAATGATGATGATGAAGATGATTGATTAAATAAATCACGTGTTTCAGATATTAAAAGCCCGCGCCCTGCAAGCAAGGCTTTCACTTCTTAAAAATTATCATTTACAGTTTTGGTTTTTTTTTTTTTTCTGTTTCTTGTAAAATAACCTCCCCACTCGTCTTTTATTTATAATATGCTCCGTGCTGCTGTTTCTCGTGTTGCTGTTCGTTCAGCTGTTATTCCTGCCACTCGTCCTATGGCCATGGGTAAGATGAGACGAATACTGAGAGAATGCATCGATCTAATCATAAAGTTATAGCCATGGGTAAGCGTTTCTATTCCGCTGGTCACGAAGATGAGAGCTTCGAATCTTTCACTGAACGTTACGTCAAATTCTTTGACGGTGTTGAGGATCTTTTCGAACTTCAACGTGGTTTGAACAATGCTTTCGCTTACGATCTTGTTCCTGCTCCCTCTGTGATTGAATCTGCCCTCAAGGCCTCTCGTCGTGTCAACGACTTTGCCACTGCTGTTCGTGTTTTTGAAGGTCTTAAGGATAAGGTTGAAAACGAAGCTCAATACAAGCAATATCTTGAAGAATTGGCACCTATTAGAACTGAATTGGGCATCTTGACCAAGGAAGAATTAAACTAAATTTTGTATCATTTTGGAAAACAACAACCCCATTTAAAAATTAAAAAACATTAAAAAGCAAAGCAAATACACTTTCGATTATTTATTACACGACAACAAGGGAAAAGAAGACGTTTTTTTTAGATTTGACTTGTTTAATGAAGTTAGATTTGACTTGTTTAATGAAGTTGAACTATCTCGTTCGATCTAGGTTTTTTTTTTTTTTTTTTCTTTGTCTGTCACCTTGGGCAAACCCATTGTGTGTGTGTATGTGTTAATTTTGAGCGGGGGGAATAACTCCGATAAGTGACGTGGTACTTGCTTCTTGACAACTACGCATTTTCCACTTTTCTTTTTTATTTTCTCTTCACCTTTTAGCGCAGAGCTCTTAAATATAAGCCCATGTTCTCTCGTATAGCTCAGATCAGTCAACGATCTGCTCAGAGAACTACTACTACTCTCAGAGCTCCTTTATTGACTCGGTTTGGACAACGTCCTTCCACCACTATTTTACGTAAAGACATTCGTAAATACACCACGGACAAGGAACCCAAAAAGAAGAACAACAACAACAACGACGATCAACCTTTCAACATTCCCAAAGGGTTTGAAAGCTTTTTTGGTAAAAATGCCGGAAAAGACGCTAAAAAGTCTGCTGAAGAAGCAGCCTCCAAACATGCAAAGAATTCCAGCGATCAAATCCCTAAACCTCCCAAAGGCAGTAACAACAACAGTGGAGGTAGCGGTGGTGGCGGTGGCAACAAGCCCCCTGAGGTACAAGTCAACATGAACATGGTACTTGGTACTGCAGTGGGTACTTGGTTGTTATGGAAAGCCACTTCACCTGCCGACTCTTCCAGGGAAATTACATGGCAAGGCTTCCGTACCCAATTGCTGGATAAGGGTTTAGTCGATAAACTCGTTGTCGTCAACCGTAATCGTGTGCGAGTGTATTTAAGAAATGAAGCCAATTCTCTCGGTGTAAATCCCGGACAAACCTTTGTCTTCACTATTGGTTCTCCCGATAACTTTGAACAAAAGTTGGAAGAAGCTCAAAATGAATTGGGTATTCCCTCCAATGAACGTATTCCTGTCTCCTATCGTGACGAAATCAGTGTTTTGCAAACCCTCTTGCACTTTGCTCCCACTGTCTTGTTGATCGGTGTGCTTGTCTACATGACCCGTCGTGGTGCTGGTGGTGCTGGCGGTCAAGGCGGTATTTTCGGTATTGGAAAGAGCAAGGCCAAGATGTTCAACCAAGAAACAGATATCCGTGTCAAGTTCAAGGACGTCGCCGGCGCTGACGAAGCCAAGGAAGAAATTATGGAATTTGTCAAGTTCTTGAAGAACCCTGCCATTTACGAACGTTTGGGTGGTGTCTTGCCCAGAGGTGCCATCTTGAGTGGTCCTCCTGGTACTGGTAAGACTTTGTTGGCCAAGGCTACTGCCGGTGAAGCCGGTGTCCCCTTCTTCAGTGTTTCCGGTTCTGAATTCGTTGAAATGTTTGTGGGTGTGGGTCCCTCTCGTGTGAGAGATTTGTTCACCAACGCCAAGAAGAACGCTCCCTGTATCATCTTCATTGATGAAATTGATGCTATTGGTAAAGCCAGAGGCAAAGGTGGACAAATGGGTGGTAACGACGAACGTGAAAGCACCTTGAATCAACTTTTGGTTGAGATGGATGGTTTTGATTCCAGTCAACATATTGTCGTTTTGGCCGGTACCAATCGTCCTGATGTGTTGGATCCTGCCTTGATGCGTCCTGGTCGTTTCGATCGTCATATCGCCATTGATCGTCCTGATATCGGTGGTCGTGCTCAAATCTTCAAGGTGCATTTGAAGCCTATTAAGACCAAGGTCGATATGGAAGAACTCTCTCGTAAATTAGCCGCCCTCACACCTGGTTTCTCTGGTGCTGATATCCATAACGTCTGTAACGAAGCTGCTTTGATCGCCGCTCGTCGCATGAAGGACGAAGTTGAAGAAAAGGACTTTGAAGATGCCATTGAACGTGTCATTGCTGGTCTCGAGAAGAAGTCTCGTGTCTTGTCTCCCGAAGAAAAGAAGACTGTCGCTTACCACGAAGCTGGTCATGCCGTGGCTGGTTGGTACTTGAAGTATGCTGATCCTTTACTCAAGGTTTCTGTCATTCCTCGTGGTTCTGCCGCTCTTGGTTATGCCCAATACCTCCCCAAGGATCAATACCTCTACTCCAAGAAACAGCTTTTGGACCGTATGTGTATGACACTCGGTGGTCGTGTCTCTGAGCAAATCTTCTTTGACTCTATTACTACCGGTGCACACGATGATTTACAAAAGGTCACCAAGATTGCTTACGCTCAAGTGACCACCTACGGTATGAACGAAAAGGTGGGTCCCTTGTCCTTTACTGATCCCTCTGGTGAGCAACAATTCCAAAAGCCTTTCTCTGAACAAACCGGTACTTTAATCGATAACGAAGCTCGTAAACTCATCACCGACGCTTATCAACGTACTTTGGAGTTATTGACTGATAAAAAGGAAGATATTGAGAAAGTCGCCAAGTTGTTGCTTGAAAAGGAAGTTTTGACAAGAGAGGATATGGAGAACTTGTTGGGTCGTCGTCCCTTTGAAGAGTTTACCGTGTATGATGAATATGTTAGAAAGAAGGTAAAGTAGATGAATCAATTATATTCAATTCGCTCATGTACTAAACGGTTTCTACTGTAGACTTCCTCTCCTCCCCCTTTCCCCGAAGACAACCCATCTGGTCAAGTTGATACCAGTAAATAAGTATTCTCATTTCTCTCTTAATTATTGATTACAACCTGTATCCTCCCCTCTCCTTATTTGCTCAACAAACTCCAATTCATGTAATAGACATACAATACAAAACCCATTTATAAAATAAAAATATGTAATATAAGATTTTCACCCACAACCGCTACGATTCTTTTTTGTAAATGATCAAGTTTTATTATATTGAATTACAACCAGGGCATCCAGGTGCACTCCATTTGAGCCATCTTTTGAGGGTTGCTGGCTTGAGAGATAAGATCAATGACGTTTTGATTGAGAGGCTTTCCAGCGCTTAAAGTCTTTTCCTTGTCCGCCTTACAGGACAAAAATTGAGCCTTGGTTTGGACCTGCAAGACATTGGTGTTGATTCTTTCACGGAACTGAGCGTCGGTGACAGAGCGGTGATTGGCCAAGTGCCAAGTAGCAAGCTCATCACGGACAAACAAACAAAGGTATTGATCCAGCTCGAATTCAGGTTCGGTCAAACAACGTGCGGTGGCCATCAAGCAACTGGTGAACATACCCTCGATGCCGATAGGCGTAATGAATTCTTGAATGTTGGGTGTGAATCGGAAAGGAATAGCCTCACCGTTACCAAACAAGGGGTTTGCCGCGTTCCAACCTAATTAAAAAAATATACACTATTAGATCGCTGTTGTGGGTAAATAATTACAGTGATACATACCAGGTAAGAGCTCGGTCATCCAAACATTACCGGTGCTGCGGGAAATCATGATCTTGTGAGGCATTCTGTGACCTACACTAAAGATGTACGCCATCAACGTTGCAGTAGCATATTGTGCTGTGAATCGTTTACGAAGCATCCAGTAGTCGGTGTATGAGCTCATGGTCTTGAACAAGTACTATTAAATTGGCATTAGCTTTCATGTTTTGTCAAAAAAAAAAAGGGTTGTCATTAAATTTTACCTTGCTGAGGATATTTGAAGGGACCATATTAGTAGAAATATAATCGTTGATTTCCATACGTAAATTCAAGAGCTCAGTCTTTTGATTGACAATCTATAAAAAACAAGTTATTAATCACTGGGTATCCAATTCAACAGTCTCACTCTAAACATACCTCCTTTTAGAGCATTCACATTGTTCTTGAACTTTTCCACAAAGTAGACCAAAGGATCATCCTTGTGCATTTGAACACTATCACAGTGATCTTCATAAATATCGTATAACGAAGTGTATGAAGGATCGGCATCCAGTAGTCGGTGTATGAGCTCATGGTCTTGAACAAGTACTATTAAATTGGCATTAGCTTTCATGTTTTGTCAAAAAAAAAAAGGGTTGTCATTAAATTTTACCTTGCTGAGGATATTTGAAGGGACCATATTAGTAGAAATATAATCGTTGATTTCCATACGTAAATTCAAGAGCTCAGTCTTTTGATTGACAATCTATAAAAAACAAGTTATTAATCACTGGGTATCCAATTCAACAGTCTCACTCTAAACATACCTCCTTTTGAGCATTCACATTGTTCTTGAACTTTTCCACAAAGTAGACCAAAGGATCATCCTTGTGCATTTGAACACTATCACAGTGATCTTCATAAATATCGTATAACGAAGTGTATGAAGGATCGTCTTGCACCATTCGGACGTTAGGAGCCAAGGGAACAATAGCTGGCAGATGGAACACCAAGTTACGCATGCGACTCTCCTTTCTTCTCTCTAAAATATAATTCAACATACGGAACAGTTGCATCAATCGTTCTTCTCTACGGAACTGTCTTGCAACAGGGTTCTGAATCAAGAAAGGGTGAATGGTACCGTCATGACCACGGATGGTTAAACGACGGTAACAGTTACCGTAGCTGCGAATAATCTCGACTTCAGGCAAGAATCGATCGATACGCAAAAAGTCGTTGGCGTTGTCCTTGAGCAACAAGTACTGGCCGGGAATTTCCACGTCGTCAAACTTTTGGTGTTGGAACTCGACAAGGTAGTGGCTGGAAGCTTCCAATTTATGCTTGCGAGGACGGGCGTCCAACATGGCCTCGAATTTGTCTCTCCATAAACGTAACTTGGCAACGTACTCTTCTAAGTTGAGCTTGGTCTTGGCAAAATCGTTGACGAAAGCCGTCTTCATGTGGCCAGGGTACAGACTGTCTGCAAATCGATGGATGTTGGCAACCGTAGCATGTGTTAATTGGAATGTATCGTTAGGGTTAGTCAAACGTGTTAACAATTGCTATGTTTTTTAATCAGTAACTCGATGCACTTTTCGTTTTTTTTTTTTGACTTACTTGAGCACCTTCGTTATACAAGGCAACAACGAGACGGTACATATCTTCATCAGCTTGAGGTTTGAACTTTAATTGAATTTGATCCACCATGGTTTCCATAGATAAAGCAAGTAAAGGATAACCTGTCTTTAACATGGACATGATTTCATCCAAGGGACTTGCAACGGCTGGAGTGGGATTGATTTGAGAGGGCAATGGACCACGCGTGCTACCAGCAGGTGTAGCACTAGAGGGAGTGGCAGCAGCGGGGGTAGTAGGAGCGGCAGTACTTGCAGGTGTAGCGGCATTAGCAGTAGGTGTGGAGGCTGCGGCGGTAGCTGGGGAATTAGCAAATTGCTGAGGTGTTTCACTTGTGTTGCTAGGTGCAGGGGAGGCTTGAGCCACAGAAGGTGAGTCTTGTACCGCAGGGGATGAAGCTGCTGCCGCTGCTGCTGGCGTTGCATCTGCTGGTTTCTCCTTCTCACCATCTTCCATCTTGACATCCACTGGCTCACTTTCCTCTTCTGTCTTGACTTCCTTGGCGGCAGAGTCCGTTTCAGTCTTTTTATCCACATCCATCGCATCTTCTTTCGTGGCTGGCACGGCAGCTGTTCCTGTATTAGCTGCTGCTGCTGCATTTGCCTCTTGCTGTTGAGCTGCTTCAGCGGCCATGCTTGCTTGCAAAACACTAGCGCGTTTCAACATATCTTCCTTGGCAGTTCTCAATTGGAAATGAAGTGCTTGAGGGTACTGCTTGGCAATACGGATCAAAATCGCACGAGCATGTCTTCCTTCACGGTGTTGAAGGGCAGTCAACAATTGAGGAATGAACGTGATCCAGTACCACACAGGCCATTCACCCTTGTACCCTTCGACAGCGCGCGAAATAGTGCCATTTTGATCATCTAAACTCAATAACCAGAGAATACGCAACAGGTGCTTACGGGCCTTGGAGTTCTTGTATAAACCAGACGCTTGCAAGTAACAGCTGACAGCACTGTTGGCCCAGGATAAGTCCTTGGGATTTTCCTTGAAACGACGGTCATTGTAGCGACCCCATTCAGCCCAAGCACGAGGCAAAGTCATATCGATTTGAACCGCATTGACGTAGGCCTCGTTGGCTTCATTGTTGTGATGCAACTTGGCCAAGAACATACCCTTCAAAGTAAAGAACTCGGCCTTTTGTTGGTGGGTGAAATACATCAAATTGGTGTTGTTAATCACATCAAGACCGGCAGTCAGCTCGTTGGGGTTCTGGTAGTAACATTTGGCTTGTTCGCGTAACTTTAAGAAAGCTTCTTGAATTTCAATGTTGGGCAAGGTGTAGATCTTGGTCAAGTAGTTGATACAAACATCGTACAAGTGGTGTTTACGAGCAACGTGAGCAAATCGGTTGATGATCCAAGCTGTTTCATGGTAACCACGGTAAGCATAAGAATGACCACTGCTTGCGTTGTTTTGTCCAGCGGCGGGTTGCAATAAAGGTATCAATGGTAAATAGGTACGATTGATAGCACTGAAAATGTGTTGTCTCCATGCTACAAGATCACTCCACACATTGATGTCATCCCACATATTAGGTAGTCTTTCACGCCATGTACCCAAAATACTCCTTAATTCAGCGGATCTCTGATCAAGATTTTGAGCAGTGGTGCTGGATAAACTCTTGAAAATTTGAGAAGCTTCCGATAACTCCAGATATTGTTGGAAAGTTTGCAATAAGGGCAAGTGGCTCGATGTCACTACAGGTGGTAAGGAGTGCCATTTACTGAGTGCCAATTGCACACCCTCTTCACAAATACGAGTAAATTCAGGGAGCTTATCTTGGCTTGTTTGCGATTTGATCAATGACAAAAACCCTTCAAACACCTTTTGGCGAGGAGCAGGGAAGTCAGAGATTTGATGCAGCGATTGCTCTAATAACTCTCTTTCTGCGGTCCAATCGGATAATCGCCATGCGCATTCCAATAGCAATCCAGTGTTGTTGTCATGCTTGGCAAGGTCAGATAAAATGTCCCATTGTTGCAACTTTTGAGTACACATAATCCAATGATCTTCCCACAACATGCTTTCTGATTCGGTGTGGGCTAATACACCACCACGCGCCTTGATTTGAATGTTTTCGTACATGTGTTGAGCTTGTTGCCACATACCACATTGTTCACAAGATACAGTCATATTCGTCTCAGAGTACACACTGCGACGACGCCAGAGACCGTAAAGCATATCATCTTCATTCAAGGTAGAGTACAATTCACCTAAAGAATCGAGAGTACGTTGTTGATTGACTTGCTCCTCTTTAGATACATCGACCAGACGACCGGTGATAACATGCTTTTGAAGCATTTCCATTGCGGTATGCCAGCAATTGTGCGTCTTGCCCAGATATTTGATCAAATGAGAAGGTAATTGCATGGTAGGCGTGACATTCGAGATACCTGTCAAAAGGGCTTGGATGACATTAGGTCTACGCTCTGCCTGCTTCAAGTGATAATCCTTGGATAACAAAACAATGACCACTTTGGTAATATCATGTCGTTCCACACTTGAGAGTGCTGTCCAACACATGGGGAACAAATCAACCCATAATCTAAACGCAGTATCATCATCCAGATATTGTAATTGACGAATATCATCCAACGTATCTTTGAATGGAACGTTTTGTAACGACTTGAGGAATTCGCGATGTTTATCGACAATTTCAGTGACTTGTTCAGGGACTTCAACGTCGACGTCCATAGATGTTGAATCGTCGCCGAAAATACTAATAGGCTTGACTTTGAGAGTATACGGAGCAGATACTTGTGTATCGATCTTGACAGAGCCAACCAGTAAATCCAATGCCTGATGTAACCAGAAGGAGTTGGCTAAGGGTTCCCAGTTTTGCACACCTAAAATGTAATTCATTCTTGTAGCCAAGGAATGATCAATGCTCTTGTCGAAAATTTCCATAAATTGAGCACGGATGGTAGGATTTTCATTACGTGTACCCAATAAAAAGGCGTGTTCCATGCGCACAGTCAGTTCAGATCTTGCAAAAGTAGGGTTGCTGTAAATCTTCAATACCAAATTCAAGAAATCTTCAGTCAACTTGGTATTATTTCTGGTTTCGATGGTCATCATCTTGCCCAATAAGCCAGCCTTTTCCTTGATTGTGGGGATAGGCTCTACCTTGCCCAATACCCACTCGCTCAACATTTCTAAAATATTGCGCAAGAGTTGCACATCAGGGGATTTCTCGATAAGTTGAATCAAGCATGTTAGGAACCAACGGCGTTGATCTCCAAGGTGAGCGATTCTTTTCTTCAAGAGTGAAAGACCCAGAATGAGGAGACTGACCTGAGAGTCATATGTCATGCTTGGTGTGGAATGAGAGGGAAGCGTGTGTTCCTTGGTCAATAATTGAAGCATCTTGACAATACCAGGCACATAAGCATCCAAGTACTCACTTCGACTACTGCTTGCGGCTTGTAATAATTTGAGAACACTGTAGATGTTTGTCATATTGGTTAAACCTTCTTTGATGGTAGAATCAATGAGTGCCATAAAAGCGGTTACTTCTGGGGATTCCACTGTTGGCTCTTGCTGTGGTTGTTGCTGTGGCTGTTGGTCTTGTCCAGGAAGCACAAGTGCAGGCTCAGCATCTCCATTAGGCAGCTCTTTGACCTCCTCTGTGTCCTCTTCCATTGCATTGGTTGGAGTTGTGGCAGTAGGAGTATTAGAGAAAGAAGGAGTAGTTGCCATAGGTGTGTTAACGACAGCTGGGGAGGCAGGCTCTTTAAGTAAATTTAAAGAAGCTCTGTATTTATTGATAGCATCAATAACACGCTCCAAGACAGGATACAAAGCAGTTTGAATGCGAGAGTTTTCAGACTTGATACTGGCTTCAAGCAAATGATAAATTTGGCCCATGTTGGTGATGAACCAATCAGTGTCACGGTGAGCATTATCAGCGTTCAGAATCTCTAAAGCACTGCATACGCTAGAGGCAACCATTTCGTTTGCTTCCTTAAAGAGGAGGGAACGCTCCAAGTGATTGAAACGAACGTGAACATCGGGCCATAAATCAGGCTTCAAAAATGACTTGACTAGTTCTATGCTTCTTTGTACAAGACGCTTTTGAATCATATCAGTTGGACTGAATACCATACAAGAGAGACGGACAAGATATCCAATAACATTCTCACGTAAAGTCAAACTTGGAGAGTATTCTTTACTAGAGCCGGTTGCTTTGGATTCAGTGGTGGCGACAGCCTTTACTTCACCTGTGGGAGTTTGGACCTGTGCTTTCTTTGTGGGACTTTCTCCGCTTTCATCAGCCTCTGTCATGACTTCGTCCTCGTCAGTATCCATTTTTCGCTTAGATGGGGAAGCAGGACTTTCTTCTTCTTTCTGTAATGCAATACGCTTCTTTTCCCACTTGTAGATCAATTCAGCCAATTCGACAGTCAACATTTTGTGCTCAGGTGTAGCATTTTGCAAAAGACCCAATTTTGAAAGTGTGTTGACTATTTGAGGTAAAAAGTGTTCACGGTATTCAAAGAATAAATCAGAGTGGCGTATCAATAACTGATAGACATTGACCATTTGAGAAATACTGTGAGTGTCTTCCACAACCACTTTACGAGTCAAACGAACCCAGGTAGGAACTCGATCGTTAGCGTTGGAGGCAATACGAAGGGGCAATACTGGGGCAATAATATCTAAACCTTGCTTGACCAGGACACGAGCTTCAGAAGAATGAGCACGAAGCAAAGCAGCGTAGATTTGGATAGCGATTTTACTGGGAGTATCATATGCCGCAATAAAGTGAGCAATCAGAACGTAAGCAGCTTGTTTACTGGTAGCATCTTCCAATCGCAAATAGTTCCAACCAAATTTAATCACTTCCTTGCGACGATCGGCCAATAATTGTGGAGCATATTGGACAATCATAGCAGTCATTTGCAAAAGTTCGATTCGAAGAGAGTCTTCTGTGTATTGATTTTCCTCTGACGACTCCATCATTAAATTGGCCCAAATCTTTTGATCCAATTGTTCCATCATAGAAGAATCGAAAATAGTGGTATATTCCTCGTCCTTCTTCACGAACGTAGCTAAAAGACAAGGGTTCACCACTTGACGTAACGCCATCATCTTCAAGTACGAGGAGGTGTTGGGATCAGTGAAAAGCTCCAAGAATTTCTCCAGGATAGCACGCTTCTGTTTACCAGTGAACTTGAGAGCAATATCTTCGAATAAAAATCTCTGCAAGAAAGTCAAGTCCACAACCGACTCTTGAGCAAACAAGGCAACCAAATCAAAAATAATTTCAATTTCATTGGGATTCTTGCGAAGGTGACCAACAAAGATCTTGGCCATCAAAAGCAACTCGCGGGAAACTACAAGACTACGCTGTTCTTGTTCTCTTCTTTCTTGGAATGATAATTTGCCTTGGCCCTTTCTCCAAATATCCAGTAAGCAATCAAGCACTTCGCGATGTGTACTCAAAAAATCAGGATCAAATTCGACAAGCGTGTGAACAATCATGACACCGCGGTAATGCAACAGAGGAGTAGTATTGTCTTCAGTAGTCACCTTGAAGGTTTTGCTAATTAATTCGGATGATGTATTCGCCACTTCATCTCGCAAACGAGAGGCGTTTTCAATATTCAAGATATCAATAAACAGCTGTCCGCAACGTGTGTTGTCCAACTTTTCATAAAAGTATGTAACAGTTTCCGTAGGATAACGGGTCAGATACTTGATCAAATTGGGTCTGAAGGGACTTGATACAGATCGTCTTAGATGACCTTCCATTTCCAAAACCACAGTGATTAATTCATCCAAAAAGATATGAGCAGCAGCAGGCAATAAATGGAAAATGTTGAGAATGGCGACAATAATCTTGATTTCATGGTTCTCACTAAGAGGTTTTCCAGCAGCTTCTTGTAAAACTTTGGGCTCAGCCCATTGCTTTAAGTGATCCAACAACTTCTTACCGATTTCCACTTTAAAGTAATTGGTCAACAATTCTAATAATCTTGCGAGACCTTCAAGGCCAGCCACAGAGAGCGTTTTGTGATTAGATAAAGTGGTTAAAATAGGGCGAAGACCTTGTTGAAGTAATTCTTTGGGTAATTTGTGTTGTTGGGCCAAGACCTGCTTCAATCCACGATGTGCTGCTTCAACAACTTCAAGAGATTTGGAATAGAGTGATTTAAAGAACACTTGAATGATACGTGCGCGGGTATGTGTTTGACGCTGACTGGAGAAGTCGGAACAGGCCAGCGCGGCGGATAGTAATTTGATACACACGATACGCAAATTCATCAACGATGTGGTGTTTTTGTACTGTGAACTACGGCTTACAAGAGCTTGATCTTCAGCATCGGCAAGTGCAAGTGCTTCATGTAGTAAACGTGTTAACTCATCATTGAATTCCAAGAAGGGTGGGCGCAACGTTAAACAGTATGTAATAGCATCAATATGGCCGATTTGCATAGCAAATGGCAAAGCACGTAATGGCTTTGCAAAGATGGGAGCCACAAGACGTTCACGCACGGGCGCCAACAATTCAGTCACCTCGTTACCAGTTAAATCAGCGAGTAGTTGGAAAGAGGATTGGATAGTTTCACGCACAGCACTGTTGGAGTTTGATAACTCGCTTAATAACAGAGTAATTAAATTCTGGAACTTTTGTTGTGCTTCTGCTGATTCGCCATCTTCAGGACCGTTGCAAACCTTGAGTACGTGAGATAAAGTTTGTGTCGCTTCTTCGGTATTTACATTTGCCATTTCAGGTGAAGCGTCCTTCAAAACAAACAATAAGGAGCGAATGAAGTCCAGTTCATGTTCACGCATCCACTTTGTACCCATGTCGATCTGAGAACTCATGATGGAAATACCAAGACAGCCACCGCGCTTCTTGAACCATTCTGGTTTATAACAACAAGAACAGAATTGAGATGCAAATACCCGGAAGATAGGTAACTGATCCACATGCTCTTTAGAACCGAATATAGTGACAGCAACATCGTAACAGGCATGCAAAGCCTCTTCACCTCGCTTTCGTAACTGAATTTGTGATGAAGACATGATTTCCACAACGGCTTCGACAAGAATGGTTGTATTCAAGTGTTGCACAGTCAAACGCTCATCCATCATATTAGCCAGGGGTTTTCTACCATTCTCCTTTGCTTCAATAGCTTCACCAATATGCAATAATGTGAAATGTCTACAGATGTTCAAGAAGAAAGACCATGCATCTTCGCTTAATTCGGGAATAATAGAAGCTGTCATGACAGAGACAAGTATTGACCGTAAGGCTTCCTCCTGCGCCACACGTTTAGAAACGTATTTAGTATATCCGTTACCCGCCAATCGCTTTGGTTTCATTCCTGTCTCCTTCAATGTGTTGCCAACCACTGAATTATCTTCATCCACCGTAATTTGACCCATGGTTTGTGTAAGCAAAGTATTAGAACTCGAAACGGCGGTTGTTGGATTTGCAGCAGTTGTCTCCCCACTATCACGATCCATGAACTGTTCTTTCACGCGCTTGTATAAAGACGATGCCAAATTATCAGGTCCTTCTTCCAACTCCAGCATCAAGATCAGATGCGTTTTCAAAAAGTTATATGCGTGGCGCTTGTAGACGATATCTGTTGTGGGTGATTCTAGTGCATGCGTGGCGATATCCAAACATTTATCTAATGGCAAAGTGTGTGGTGTAGGACTGGGATCGAAAACAACTTCTACGGAAACCCCACTTTCAATGCGAGCGTTGAAGCCCAGCTTAGGAGGGCTCTTCAGCATGCGTCTATTACGGCCTCCCAATTTACCCAGAATACGCATTGCAGCATGACTGTGCTGTTGGTTGTAAGGCAAAGGTTTTAAATGCTTCCATAATGCGTCCATTAACTCTGTCATCACTGGTGCCATGATGTGGTCCAAAAATTCAGGATTCAAGTTATCATTACACAATTCCATTGTACGTAAACCTTGAGAGACGAGATCTTGATCAGCTTGAAGTGCAATCACCAGAGGACGCATAAGATATGGTAAATAGGGTAACAAGGTGCTAAGACGTACAGGCACTGCTAAACACAACTCCACAAACAAATTACGCATATCGGTCTTGTGTGCAAGCGATAATAAAGAGTTCAAATTTTCGAGAATGACTTGTAGTAATGGCGATACTTCCTTGTACAACAGTTCAAACCTTCCACCTCCAATGCTCTTGAACAGCGCTCTTAAAAGCAAAAAGTAGTTGGCGGGTTCTTTGGCTTTCGCGGCTAACTTGAAGCAGGACATGACTAGTTTAGCTAAATATGGTTGAAGGATGCCCTCGTTTGCATCTGGGAATAAATTGACAGCCATAAATGCTAATCGAAACAAGTGTAACATGACAGCTGAATAATGTAAATTGTCCTCTCCCAATTGATCAATGCGATCGATCAAAAATCGGAATAATATGCCAGCAAATCCTTGTGTTGTAATTTCGTTGACGAGGAAATACTGTGATAAATGGAGCAACGAGGTATTAATCAACATTCGATCATAAAAGAAATCAATCTGAGATGCGAATAACTCTTGGAATACGGCGGGGTCTAACAGTGTAAACACAATAGGAAAGGTATCCAGTACTTCCTTCTCTCCATTTTGTTGCAAATTCAATTTCAGGCAAGTCTCTGTCGATCCAATCGTCCAATTGTCCTTACTGGTTTCTTCCTCTGGTGGAGAATAATCTGGTAATGAGCCATCGGGTCCATAATTATCTACATTGTAGTATTCGAAACAACGCAATCCCTCCCGTAATAAGCGAACGAATAACTGTACATCGTCTTGAGAGAACCCTCTTGCGAATTGAGCGTACAATTGCATATTTGCCTCTTGACCAGGAGGAGGAGGAGGATTGCAGTGTCGAAGACCAATAAATAAAGGCTTTAAGCCAATGGCCAAATTTTTAAACAAGAATCGGCCGTCTTTAATGCCATCGTGGGCAGCTTCTGGAATGGATGATGCTGTCTGAATTGAACGAGCACGATCAAAGTCAAACTCCACTTCCTCTGTTGTTGTTGTTGTTGTGTTTGTTTTTGTTAGAGGCTGTGCTGCTCCAGCTTCCTCGCCGGCCTTTTTCTTCTTGTATTGCTTGACGCATGTGTCAAATTGTGTATTTAAAGCCTCGAATTTGCTGGCAAAAGCATCGAGGATGCGCATCAATAGTTCACGTCCTTCTGATTTATCAGGAATTTTCATAATGCAATCAATCAAGTTGAGTAACAACTTTCCACACATTGTTTGGATGCTGGGCGCCAATGTTCCATCATGCAAATTTCGAGAATAAATATAAATGGTGCGAGAAAGTTGAGCAGCTGATAACTCAGCTCTAATATGGTGAATCAGATCGGCAAGCATACTATACGCCAATGGTCTATGTTGGAGGTAACAGAAAGATTAGCTTCCAAATTGAACAACTCCTACATTGCCAACTCTTTACCTCAATGTATCATGAGCGGTAACACCTGTACCAATCAAGACATTCTCATTCAACAACAAGTCGATCTTGGGAACGAATGAAGTTCTAAAATCTGTTGACAAGATATGACGCGTCGCTACTATAATTCCTTTCTTGTGGCGGAAGATTCTGCTGAGCATTCTCTTAATAATCGTAATACGAAATCTGGGATTTGGTGTTGATAAGGACGTAATAAGGTTGTGTAACTTCTCAGTATGTAAGCTAGAAATGACATTGTCTTCACCTGAGCCACAATAAATTCGTTGTATAATCCTCTTTGTTTAATTGCAGGACTGACACCAACAAATACCTCGCCACGAGCAAGGGCAGCGTTGGCAGCTTCCATTTGAGGTTTGGCTTGCAAACTGAGCGTCTAATTGAAGTGTGAAGAGACTGTTAACTACTTGAAAAAAAAGCCTGTCATTTGTCACTTCTTTCTTTACCTGAAAAATAAGAGGGATAAATTTCATGATGTTTTCAGCTGCAGAACGTCTGTAAGATTGGAACAAAAGCACAACAATGATAGGACATTCCGTCAACACTTTGAAGCTAAACATACTCTTGGCCAACATCTTTGTTGGCGCTTCAGGTGTATCGGCAGCAGGTGACATTGGTCTTGGAGATGCTGCGGAAAGAGGCTGCACATAAAAGAAATAAGTACCACAGTGCAATTAATCAAGATTTCACTACTCACTGTTGAAATTTGATCAGGATTATCAAAGGCATCCTTGACCGTTTGCTCCATATTCTGAAAGATTTCTTGCACTATATCTAAAAATGGTTGAACTTGGTCCTCTAAAACTTGTCTAAATGATCGGTGCAAGTCGATGATAATCTTGACACACACAACAGCGTTATCTTCGTTCTCAACGCGTAATATTTTCATCAAAGCTTTACATAATTCGGGTACAAACTCTTTCAGAGCTTCCGTTTGAGGTAATCTGTAAATAATTTCCAATATGATATTTCGTAATTTCTATCAAGCATATTAGCATCAATGTATCAGAGATAGCCAAGAATTACTTACTTGTTCAGGTGCATTGCTGACAAACACAGCAGGTTCGTTTTGTAAAATGTCTAGAAACACAGGTATAAGTGTAGACAGAAATTTGGGATATTCTGCAGTTTGGAAAACTTCAACTTGATCTCTTAATTCATTGGCAATAGTGACTTTTAAATTAATGGCTAGAAACAAAAGAGAATGGTCTTTAGTATACGAATAGAACCTAAATGAAGTATTAAAAAGCGCGTCAAGTACCTAAATTAGAGTCACCCAATCTATGAGCGTAGACTTGTAAAGTCGGCATTGTCCTTGATTTATGTTAAAGTTTATCTTTGGTTGGTGTTGTCTTTCTTCGTGTATTAGTTTAAAAGATAGTTTTGTATTAAAAATTATAGAGATAGAAGAAATAACAGCTTATATAAAGGGAATAATATGTACAATAAGACCTGTTACTTATTCAAAGAATCTAGAAGGATACAGTCGTTCCAAGGCCAAAGGGCGGTTTTTTTTCAAAAAGTGCGGCTAATAAATTGGTAGGACGGTTCTTTACTTCTGTGACTTTCTTGCGGATAATGAAATGTGTCCCTTTTACCAACTTAATTCACCAGTCAAAGGTTCTCTTTGATCAAATGGCCAATATTTTCATAGGTTTGCTTCTTCTCCTGCAACTTTTTGTCTTTTTGATATCTCCTCTATCATCAACGTTTACGACTTAGATATCTTCCCTATGTCAAGTGTAATATGGAAAAACCCAGCTGTGCAAGTCACTCAACACTTTCCTCGGTATACCTCATTTCTGCAAAGAAAATGGATATATCATAAGAAGCGAAAATTGATTGCGGGTGAGGTTTCTCTATTGCTTTTGAGGTTATCAAACCACAATTATCAAACGCATGTTCAATCGATTTAGGTTGCTTTCAATGGCGGTATGGGAACACATACTCAAAGAAGGAGGCGATGATTTGAAATTCCCACTTTTAAAAGTGATTACGAAAGGGTTAGAACCGTTTCTATTCAAAGTGACGGTGCGACTAAACTTAACGAAAATTGGCCTTTTGACATGTAACTTGTTGATTGCTTCCACTTCAATAATCGATACCAAGTAGCAGTTACAAATGGAGCGGCAAGGCTGTATGAGAACAAGGAAAATACCGAGTTATTAGCTATTGCTGATTCTATCAAAGTATGGTAAAGACACTGCAGACACAAACCTACTGCACAAAAGCAAGACCTATTGTTAAACGAATTCTATTTTCATCGTAAGATCTACAGTGCATTGCGTTTAAAAATAGAATTTGGTGAAAATAATATTAGACATTTTTGTTTGACTAATGGAAATGTTTGAACTCAATAGAAACTTTGCAAGACCATTACATAGAAATCCTTCCCAATCATTAGAAACTTTTGACTGTCAGTAGAGATAGTTGACTTTTATTATAATTCAGAAATGCTCAAAAAAGCAGCAAGAGTTTCTTCCTTTGGGACAACTGTTAAACCAGAGCTTTCCTTTTTCAATTCCATATCAACACATTCTTCTTCCTTCAGACTAAGAAACAAGGTAGCAATTATTTCAAACATCTTAACCCAATCAAAACGGTCGCTACAATTTGTAGGGATATCTGTTGATATCAATTCAACAAACTTCCATAATCGATCTTCTTTCAGGTTCATATTAGGTAGAGTGATAGTACCTTTAATCACTTGAACTCCAAAAGTTGTTTTTTCAAGGCTGTTTTCATTCGGCTATTTGTCTACGAGGTAATGACCTCCATTTCCACCAATAGAGTATATTTTGGTTAGTAGGGGAAGTTTTTTTGAATGTATGTGTTTGGCACGACAAACAATTACGAATAAAAGAATGGTTTATGTATTATCGAACAAAGGCGACAAGATCACTAATATACTTGTACACAGCACGAGTTACGAATGAATGTAGCTTGAGGGGTTCACTCCTTGAATTTTGTGATAAATTTGATTGAGAGTGTCTCCATTCCGTTTTTGCTTTTTTGTGATTCTGGAATATAGATTAAAATTCATAGTGTTACTGCTATCATCGAGCTGTGTGCCTTGGTTCCATACCTGAAATTTAGTGATGTATACAGTTTTGAAGGTTTGAGAGAAAAAAATTCTTTAGTTGAGATAAAACGATTTCTATGTGCTCAGATACCCCTGACTGCGTTGTTTATCTTGTATTCAAAATTTGGACTTGCTTTTATTTTTGCAGCAGAGCAATCAAATTGATTCAATACAAATATAGTACCTCGATCTTTATGCAGAAATTAGATACTGCTTCATGGTCAAAGAGTGAATACTCAATCGATTTGATAGAGATCAAAAAATCTCATGCTGAAGGAGGAACGCGTAATTTTCACATTCTTCCTTATCATTATGAATCATATACTTTTAATCTATTTTGATGATTTTCCAACATAGAATTGGTATGAAAAACCACATTACATAATACTGTTCATAGTGTTACTGCTATCATCGAGCTGTGTGCCTTGGTTCCATACCTGAAATTTAGTGATGTATACAGTTTTGAAGGTTTGAGAGAAAAAAATTCTTTAGTTGAGATAAAACGATTTCTATGTGCTCAGATACCCCTGACTGCGTTGTTTATCTTGTATTCAAAATTTGGACTTGCTTTTATTTTTGCAGCAGAGCAATCAAATTGATTCAATACAAATATAGTACCTCGATCTTTATGCAGAAATTAGATACTGCTTCATGGTCAAAGAGTGAATACTCAATCGATTTGATAGAGATCAAAAAATCTCATGCTGAAGGAGGAACGCGTAATTTTCACATTCTTCCTTATCATTATGAATCATATACTTTTAATCTATTTTGATGATTTTCCAACATAGAATTGGTATGAAAAACCACATTACATAATACTGATATTTAATTAATATGAGTAAAGTTGGTAAAATTTGTTTAGATCAAAAGCTAGACTGATAAATTAGTGACAGTAAAGGAGAAGTCAACCTTCTTTCCAAGCTCACCGTCATCTAGTTCCTCATTGGCTAATCTTAATTTATGAGACCTGACAAGCCCACACTGCATTCAAGAAGCTATGTATGATCTATAAAATGGGAATTACCATATCAGTGAGTTACCAAATATATACAACTGTCAAACTACATTAGAAACATTTCACATTTGATGATAATATATCCCACATACCTTAGCAAACAACTCATTTCCTATAAATACATACAATCATTATCTTCTCATAATGAAACGGTTCTTTCTATATAATATGAATGAAGCATAAATGGATCTCCGATGCTCGGGCAGCATGCATGAGTAGATCGATAACATCACAAAATGGATATTGTTCTCGACTTGTGTATGTACGAACAAATTCTCCTTTTATAACAATCACATTTACCAATGAACAAGGTAGGACTTGTACTTGTCGAATAAATACAAACATGCATACTTAGTAATGAGACCCTACAATATACTCGAATATGAAATGGATCATAGTAATAAAAACCCTTGAATCATAAATTAAGAAGACACGCTGCTTCCTTAGAATTTGACTACTTACATCTCTTTGACTGTGATACGATATCCTAGCAATCAGAGAATTTTGACATCTCTACGCTTTTGTTTCACAAGTGATGTGTGACAAATTATTTTAAATTAAACAATTTATCCTGTTGCAGCAATCTCTTTTCCTCTTCTGAATATTTTTTCACATACCCTATTTCGAAAAATGATTGTAGAGAAATTACCACAAGAGATTATCCAAAAAATATTGATGTATGTGGAGAAAAAGGAGCTCCAAAATCTCTTATATATATGCAAAAAGTGGCATCACTTGGTAAAAGCCTTTTATTTTGAAAAGATAACGTGGCGTAAGAAGGAAAAGATACTACAATTGAAACAACATTTGGCAGTAATGAATGAAAACAAAAAAGACATCCCAGTATTTAGACAGCTTCCTATGACAAAACGACTTCATATTTTTCACGATACCGATCATCAAAGTACTATGGTCAATGGTCGTTATACGAGCCCTAGCACCCAATTTACAGAAAAAGAATTTTTGTATTTACTGTCGCTTTTCCCTGATTTGAGATTTTTGGACGTTATGCAAAGTGAACACCGAGGTCATTACTTGAAAATACTTCGCAATGCTAAACCAACAGAGTTGCCTCCATTGCTGGAAGAAATTGTGACGGACGGTGACTATCTGGACGAGAGGGACGGAGATCCACGTATACAAGAATTTGCAACTTGTTATCAGTTTCGGCAATCCTTAAAATATATGACTTTGTCTTATTTTAATGACCTTATTTACGGAAAAAGCTTCTTGGAGTTACTAACTGAGTTTAAGAACCTAAGCAATTTGCGAATCGACAATAATACGCAACCAGATCTAACTTTCTTTGATCTGCTTCAAGCTTGCCCTTCCCTCTCGAGTCTTGTATACACCTCAACAGACGAAATTTCTGAAAATGCAACACAACAACTAGCAAATATGTTACAAAATTCAAAAGAACAAAAGAAGTGCATCTCTCGTACTCTTAAAAAATTGAAGAAAATAGAATTGTCTATACCTACCCTTACGACACCATATGCTGATTTTTTTATAAATCATTACCCGGAAAATTTGAACGAAGTAGACATATACCTCACAGACACCGGCATGTATAGATGGATCGATGACATTAGCATGAGTATTGCTCTCAATTTCTGCAAAAGTGTACAGAAGTCAGCTTCGCTACGACTCAGATTCGATATGGAATCGGTCATGGATCATAGCAAAATTGATACCTTTCATCAAATTTTAGATGCGATTACTGGAGAACGAGTTTTCAAAAATCATTCAGTCACCCACAAGGACTGCGAGGATTCAAGTGCGACAGGAGTTGAAATTGAGATTATTGGTTCAGAGCTTTATTATGGATACTGCTTAGATGTAATGCATTGTAATGCCACCGATGAAAATGGTTTCAGAGAATTACCTTCTACTGCCGCTTTAAAGCAATTTGACAAGGCCAACGAATTGGACATTTGGTCTGGAAACAAGTTTCACGAACTTAATAGTGTACCAACACATTACTTGGACTACGCAAAAAGCTTTTTCCCCAAGATAGCGCAATTTCAATTTAGTTGCTGCTATTTTGAGGGCTCTCTGGGTGCGAAATGTCTGTCCAGTTATCAGTCACTTGAGAATATGACACACATATCAATAGATGGCTTTGAATACCCACCAGAAGCGATGGACGATTTACCCAAATACTTCCCCAAAGTAGAGGTACTAGTCTTTCGTATTCCTAACTTGTTCTTACAGACCAGAAGAAGAGTATTCAGATTTACAAGCTTCAAACATTTGCAAACCTTTGTTCTCGTCACTAAATGTAATTCATATTTTGAGTCTGGCTCTTTGTACCTCCAATACAAGAACATCAGCGAAGATGGACATATGGCACACTATTCATTGCAAAGTAGCACGCAGCAAGGAAGTGATGTGAGTAAAACTAATTTTGAACCTGTCTCGGCCGGTATCACGCAAGATTATATAAAGAGCAATGAAGCACAGCACACGTATTCTATTTTTATAGAAGGTTCAGCTCAACTAAAGAGAATTGAACTGAAACGCCATGATAATAGTTACAACAACAGTATGTTTGATGATGACGCTGATAAGATTTATGCTAGCCTTGACTTATAGTCAAGTAAGAAATTATTTCAATAAAGTTGCTTAGTCACCCAAAAAAAATTGAACAGAGAAGTATTTAAGGATCGTGTCACTATCATGTCTTACATGCACCCATCTGACTGTCTTTAGGTGGTCTACCATGGCTTATCTTATAATACGCTATTATCGTCACAACCACTGATTTATATAGGTATTTGTGAACATCGCGTAGTCGAATATACACAACACAAAACGTCTAAAAGATACTTGAGCACGTAGACCAAAGAATTTGAGGGACGCTTTATGTTTAACTTATGTAATACTGGTACATACATATCATTTGGTATATATAATTATATTAAAAATGTATCTTATCATACAAGGGAAAAAATCAGCGTTTGAAGCAAATTTCAAGAATTAAGAACGATAACAGCAAAGACACAAGAATATTTCTTCTTATGATAAACGGCTACGTATCTCTAGATTAGACACCGATTTTGAGCGTAGTTTTCTCAAAATAAAATCATACTATACACAACGAAAAGTAGATATGATACACATTTGTGCATGCTGACACTATTAGATGGATAAAAATGAAAATAAGGGCAATGCGATAATGTATATAAGTTATATCGCAATATCATCTTTATGAGCAGATCTGCGCACATACGTATATGTGCATAATTACTCCCTATTTAGTTCAAATGCCAAATCACATAGCATTGCAGAAGCTTGCTCCATGTATGTTAGTGCAGTAAGTATATACATATGAGTAAATCTTTCAATTTTTCGATGACTGTGTATTAGTGAATACATACCTACTACGAATACGATAATGCAATATGGAGTTACTTTTACTTTAATTGCAACAATTATGCGGACGCGATCTGTACTTTAGTGAGCCTGTAGCAAAAAAATATACTACGAAAATTTCTAATTCTACAGATAATGCGTGATGGATACGACTAAGCATCCATACCAAGACTATCTAATTTCTCTTGAACAATTGTGAATGAGTCCTATAAATGAATATTGAAATAGATGTAACGCCTCCAAATACCTCCAGTTTATTGTTTTTTGACCCTAGCATACTATGGTATACCGATGAAAAATTAGCAGCATCCAAATTCGACGCACTGTAATAATTTTATACCCCAATTATTTCTTTAAGAAGTGATCTTTTTTCGCTGTATGTAAGAATGTCAGTGTGTACGTAATCTTTCAATTTTTCGATGACTGTGTATTAGTGAATACATACCTACTACGAATACGATAATGCAATATGGAGTTACTTTTACTTTAATTGCAACAATTATGCGGACGCGATCTGTACTTTAGTGAGCCTGTAGCAAAAAAATATACTACGAAAATTTCTAATTCTACAGATAATGCGTGATGGATACGACTAAGCATCCATACCAAGACTATCTAATTTCTCTTGAACAATTGTGAATGAGTCCTATAAATGAATATTGAAATAGATGTAACGCCTCCAAATACCTCCAGTTTATTGTTTTTTGACCCTAGCATACTATGGTATACCGATGAAAAATTAGCAGCATCCAAATTCGACGCACTGTAATAATTTTATACCCCAATTATTTCTTTAAGAAGTGATCTTTTTTCGCTGTATGTAAGAATGTCTATACAGAAGTATCCACCAAAAATGATCAATAAGATTTTTACAACTGCATATCTATAAAATTCGCTTTGGTTTTAACGCAGTGAAGACCTTATCACCAATTAAGAGCTTTGGTGCTTGTTATCATGCCTCCTTTATTCAGATGCTCTCGTCTTCGATGTAATCATACATATCCTCAAGACTCAAATAGCAGTAGACAGCAAATGAGTGCGTGTTGACTTTGGAGAAAAAAAATACAAAGGATGATGTTGGTATTAAAAGTGCTCTGAGATTATCTCGGTTGACACCAAGCACATGAAAGACAGTGACAGCGGAGGATAGTGCAAAGATTCGTACATTATTCGTAGATATGAGATCATCGCCTAAAAAAATTGCTGAGTTGCAAAGTCGTGAAACATTTGATTCTTAACCTACTTTATAATGAAAAGTGTAATCAAACACATAGGGAATGTATCTCATGTTTCTTTCTGCTGATTCATAGATGTATCACAAAAACATGACAAGATTAAATTATTAGCTTATGTATTAGATTCTTAAGAGGCTCACACGTAAAGTTCATGACCCAGTTCAACAAGACTGCCAAAAAAATTTATGCCAAGGCATGTATCATATTTTAAGTTGCTCAGTATACATCCATCCAATTTTTTTTTGGTTGATTTAAGAAGGAGATAGGATGCCACAAATGATAATTTATGATAGCGCAGATACGTAACGCGTGGTAGGTACGCCTTTAAACCCGTACGTATGAGTGATTCGTATCTTTTACGAACGTATACAATTCATTCCTATAAATGCAAATGTATATTTGGATGGATGTAACAGTTGTGAAATGATTTGAGCTCGCTGCTTTGCCATACGTACTTAATCAAGCAAAGTGATTCATAACAAGTAAAGTAGACCCCAATAGCTGGCCTTTAGCATGATTCCAGTTTCGAAATCCCGATAACTCGAAATCTTGAATAACGCCGTTCTTCGGAAACGCAATTATTTCCTTCTCTTTTCCCTCTATGTAAAAATGAGTTTACAGAAACTACCACTAGAGATTATTCATCATATATTCTCCCTCTTGTACATCGAAAATCCAGAAAACAGTTGGGTCTGCGAGGATGGCGAAGACTATGAAGGCCTTGAAACCCTTGAGAATCTTATGTATATTCGTACAGAATGGTACTACCTTGCGAAATCAGTGTATTTGAAAAAGATCACTTGGCAAACGAAGAAAAAGTTTCAATCGTTAAAACAGCACTTGACAGCAACAAACAAAAATCACAAAGACAAGCACATATTTCAGCAACTCCCTATGACAAAAAAGCTGGTTATATCTGATCTGAAATGTAAAAGCGATCGCACTCAGTTTACGGCAAAAGAGTTTTTATACTTATTGTCGCGTTTTGCTAACTTGAAGCAATTGGATATTGAACAAAGTAAACACCGAGAGCATTACAAAGAAACCCTCCGCAACTGCCAACCAATGGACTTACCTCAGTTTCTGGAGGAGATTGCTATGGATGGTGAATACGATATAGTGGAGCAAGGACATTACCAAACACAAAAATTTGAAACATTTTACCAATTTCGAAAATCTTTGAAGTGCATGACTCAAGCTTACTGCAATAGTTTCGTCCACGGAAAAAGCTTTTTGGAGCTACTTGCTGATTTCGAGAGTCTGACCACATTGGAAATTTACAACGACATGAGACCGGACTTAACACTTTTCCATTTACTTCAAAATTGTCCTTCCCTTTCAAGTCTTACGTATAGTTCATCTTTCTCAATTATACAAGACGCGACACAGCAACCAAACACTATGATACTGGAATTGGATGGACAGAAGTCGTCCATTTCTCAGCCTTTCAACAACCTAAAAAAATTGAATTTGAATGTACCTACGCTTACAACCCATTATATTGATTTCTTCACAAACCATTGTCCCAAAAACTTAAACGAAGTAGAAATACATCTCACACATACGGGCATGCATCAGTGGATTGATAATGTCACAATGGGTGTTGCTCTCGACGTTTGTGCGAAATTACAGAGAATTTCTACAAAAACACTCGAATTTGGTGGAGAACCAGTCAGGAACCATGAGGATGTTGATGTCTTTTATGTACGAAATTTAAAATGCACTCGCTGGAGAGAGATTTTAAAGTTCGTTCCGTCAACCACGAAGATTGTGAGGGAAGCAATCACCTAGGAGTTAAAATACAGATGATCGGATCAGAGCTTTTCTATCAGTATTGTTATAACATCAAAAACTTTATCAGCACCGATGGTAATTATTCTCGACAATTATTGTACAATAAATTTGATAGACTATCTCCTCCTTCCGCTACTTCATTAAAGCACCTTGCCAAGATCAACACACTCTATATCTCGAATGACTGCAGTGGCAATGAAGGCTTTGAGTTATCGCTCAAGCTTTATCTGGAGTACATGAGAAGGTTTTGCCCCTTTGTAAGGCATTTTTCTATCTCTAACTCGTCTGGCAAGGACATATCTGCCGATTATTTTGGCCATGACCAATCGTTCCAGAACATGAAAACCATCTTCATAGATGGTATTGGACACCTCAGCGCAATTATGGACGATTTGCTTGAATTCTTTACAAGACTGGAGGTTTTGAATTTCGATGTTTTCCGGAGCAAGTCGCGTACTTCTCGCAATAAAAGGGCGACATTCAATCTTTCAAATTTCAAATATCTGAACACTTTAGTCCTTCAATCAAAGCTCTTTGATGTTTCAAAATTGTGTCCTGTCTTTATTAAGTACATGGATAAGCAGCAGAAGTGGACGTTATATCAAGTGGAATTCACGGTCGAAGATGATATTGTCAGTGAAAACAACTTTAAACCTGTCTCATCCAATACCATACAGGAGGTAGTAAAAAGAGAAACATGTTCGTACCTTATTCGCATTGAACGCACCAACTAAAGCGGATCGAATTACGAAACTATTATGATACCACTGCTTATCTTGATTTGTAGTTGAGTTTATTATTATTATCTATCCAATCTACTTTCTTAAATAAACGATTTATGTAAGTTTGATCACACTCCGAAAGACTTTAACTATGTCGTGCTCGTTACTTTACCCATTTAATGAATAAGACATCATACATTTTTCTCAAAATACCTGAAATCGTGCCATAAAAACGATGAGACCAGGAATAAATATAGTTAAAATACATACCACTCAGTATTCAAAAAACCATATGGTATAATGAACTTTTGTATATATGACAGGTACTAAAACTGATTCTTTTTACATCTATTAAAATATGTAATAGGTTAGAAGCAATGTGAAATAATACTTGAAGGTATAACTGTGTTAAAACTGCCAAATAAGTTACAAGTGAAAGAAGTGCTTATCATCTTGATATGTATTCCAAACCTGTAATTGCATAGATGCATTTACAAGCTTAGTATGAGGTGCGACATTCACAATACCTGCTATATATCTGAGCGATATCATGATTTTTTTTTTCATATATCAATTGGTCAAAGGTTATCATTATGAAAAAATTGATCATGTATGCTGGCCACATTGTGACTTTTGACAGCGTCCGTAAGAGTCTCGCTTTACAGCCACAATATTTTTTTTTCATTTTGATAAAGTGTGTGACAATATATTATTTTAAATAAAAATTGAGCCCCGTCGCAACAATTGCGCCTCTTTCTCCTTTACATGTTCTTTCCATAAATGACTTTACAAGAATTACCATTAGAAATTATCCAAAAGGTATTCACGAACTTGGACCGAAGAGATCTTGGGAATTTTCTATACATAGGTAGCAAGTGGCATCACTTGGCAAAACCTATTTATTCGAGGAGGTGACTTGGCATACGACGAGCAAGATAAAATGGTTAAAACAGTGTTTAAAGGCAATGGGTGAAGACGACGATAAAACGCAAATGTTTTATCAACTTCCAATGACAAAACAACTATGTATACACTCCGATTTTAATGATGATGAAAGTAATATTGCTTACGATGGAAGTAGTCAGAAAAGCCTTGCTACTCAGCTTACAGTCAAAGAGTTTTTGTATGTGTTGTCACTCTTTCCAAATTTAAAACAACTGGATATAATGCAGAGTGTACACCGGGATCATTATATGCAGATAATCTGTGATAGTCAACCAGCAGAACTACCTCACTCACTCGAAGGAATTGTCATGAACAGTGAGTATACTAAACACCATAGCGAAGATTCTCGCATCCTCAGTTTTGCAGTTTGTTACCAATTTCGGCAATCTTTAAAGCGTATGTCTGTAGTTTACTTCGACAATCCTTTTTTTGGTAGAAGTTTCATGGAATTACTCCCTGATTTCAAGAGCCTAAGTTTATTAGAAATATACAACGACAGCGACCCAATTATAACTCTTTTTTACTTGCTTCAAATATGTCCTTCACTTTCCACTCTTGTATACAGCTCAACGTTTGAAATTATACAATGTGCTACGCAACAACTGGGAGACATGATACAGAAAGTAGATAAGCAGAATTTAACTGTTCATCAATTTCTCAACAAATTGAAGAAATTGAAGATAACCTTACCCACGCTTACAACACCCTACATTGATTTTTTCATGAACCACTGCCGAGAAAGCTTGCAGGGTGTAGATAAATATTTTACGCAGACCGGCATACACCAGTGGATTGAGGACATGACAATGAATGTCATTTTTGATTTTAGCAAAAGTTTACAAAAGTTCAACTCTATACAACTCATAGTGTGTACGTAATTTCAAGAGCCTAAGTTTATTAGAAATATACAACGACAGCGACCCAATTATAACTCTTTTTTACTTGCTTCAAATATGTCCTTCACTTTCCACTCTTGTATACAGCTCAACGTTTGAAATTATACAATGTGCTACGCAACAACTGGGAGACATGATACAGAAAGTAGATAAGCAGAATTTAACTGTTCATCAATTTCTCAACAAATTGAAGAAATTGAAGATAACCTTACCCACGCTTACAACACCCTACATTGATTTTTTCATGAACCACTGCCGAGAAAGCTTGCAGGGTGTAGATAAATATTTTACGCAGACCGGCATACACCAGTGGATTGAGGACATGACAATGAATGTCATTTTTGATTTTAGCAAAAGTTTACAAAAGTTCAACTCTATACAACTCATGTTTGCTGTGGAACCAATCAGAGACCATCAAGAAATTGACACTTTCCATCAAATTTTACATGCCCTCACTGGAGAGAGAAATATTGGTACCCGTTCGCTTGTTCACAAAGATAGTGATAAAATCAACGCGATAGGCGCCTTGATCTGTATCAATGGCTCGGAACTTGACTATGAATACTGTTTCCGCATTGAAGGTGACATCTCTACCGATGAAGATTTTCTTGAAAAAAATTTACATCCTGTCCTCTCCACTTCCACTTTAGAACAACTTGCCAAGGTGAATAAGTTCAAAATTTGGACTGACGTAGAATTTGAGAATTATATTAGTATACCATATAATAGTATACCAAAGCATTATCTAGAATACGCCAAAAAGTATTTTCCTATACTAGTTCAATTTCAGGTTGAATGCGGCTTCGCAGGTCGCACTCTGGAGGCCAAATGTCTATATAATGATCAATCACTCAAAAATATGGTTCACATCACACTGGATGGCTATGAGTACCCACAAGACGTGCTGAAAGACATTTCCGATTATTTTCCAAGATTAGAAGTGCTTAGTTTTGAAGTTAGTCGTCCGTTTAGAACTTTTAATGAAAAGACAATATTGGAATTGTCATACTTCCAGTCTTTGCACACCATTATTATTGGTATCAATTACATTTCACGTTACAACCCCGATGCCTTATTTATTCGATACACAACAGATAATAGTCAACATTCGACACACTATATACTTAAAAGCAAGACAAATGGTGGTAAAGAAAGCATAAACTATTTTGAACACACATCAAAAGACCCCTTGCAAGAATTAATAGAGAGTGAAGAAAAAGGAAGCACATATACAATTTACATAGAATGTTTAGATCGACTGAAGAGGGTAGAATTGAAATATGGAGATAAAGCTTACGCTAGCCTTGATATACAATAATTGAAAATGTGTGTAGCAGTTTAATAAATCAAGTCAGGCAAAAGATCTGAACAATCAGTCTCTGAGTGTCTAGATGAGTATCTTATAAATTGGATAGTACGTTAACTTCATCTTGCGTGCCATCTCACTACTTGAGCACATTTAATAAATACGGTAATATTCAATATCCTCAAAGATGTAGCACTACTCGTAGAATACCATTTAAGTACTAAGTAAGGTCTTACCTAAATGGTTTCATAAAACATATAAGACATGCACCTTTTCTTGTCACGAATGATTTTATTATTGATTTCATGCAACACGACATTTTAGCTGAAAAGGTGTGTCAAGAAGAAAAAACGATTTTACTGGCTGCATATATCTGAACCTCCGACTACCCAGGAACGCTTCCTCTTAAGACCGGTGGATATTTGTTCTCTCATACAACGCCAGGCGTTTATATACTATGAAACTTTTTCTTCCATGTATAAGACATACAAAACATGATACAAAACATGATACAAACTTTGTTACATGGAAAGATATCAGTCAGTGAAAACAGAAAATGACGATAAGAGTGGCAGTTTGCGCAATTAATCAAGGTCTCAAAAAATGATTGTTCAGTCAATGCTAAGTCACTTTCTGGGCTCATTCTACTCTCTCTTCTTTGATATTTTTCTATCATGAACTTTTACATATAGGATTTGCTCCCTATATTAAGTGCATTCTGAATATATTCGGTGGTGCACATACACGATATAAGACTTCATCTCCACGGCCTCTTAGAGGTTCGGTTTTTCCGTATTCTTTGCCTTTTAAAAAAGGTACTAATCGAAGACTTTGGTTAATAGGCATCACTTTAAAGCGACAGATTGTCACACAAGAGGCAAAATCTCTTTGTGGTTGGTAACATAAACCTGTGTGGATAAGAACTCTTATAATCTAATAAACTTCAAGGAAACTCTCATTCCTCTTCCGGCTATCACAGTCACATTTTTTTTGTTCGCCTGAAAGTGAATTTCCCTGTGGTGCCAATCGCGTCCCTTTCGTCTTCTTCGTATCTCTTACAACGCTTCTGCAATGACTGTAACAAGATTGCCAACAGAGATCATACAAGATATATTTAAGCGCCTGGATCAGGAAGAGCGATGGAATACTTTATATTTGTATAAAAAGTAGTATCTCTCGGTAAAATCCATCTACTTTGAAAGTGTATTTTGGCAAACAGAAGGAAAAGTCCAATGGCTGAAGCAGCACCTGACAGAAGTGAGCAAAAACAGCAATGGGACACATGTATTTCGGCAGCTTCCTATGACAAAACGACTGTGTATCTCTGATTATGGTCACTTTAGCGCTAAGTTTACGGCAAAAGAGTTTCTGTATCTACTGTCACGATTCCCGAACTTGAGACAATTGGATATACCGAATAGTGATAACCTCCAGTATTATATGAAAATACTTTGCGAATGCCAAACAAACGAATTACCTCAGCTTTTGGAAGACATTGTCGTGAAGAGATATTACTATGGTCGGGAGAAGGAGGATGCTATTATACAAAAATTTAAAACCTGCTACCGATTTCGACAATCCTTAAAACGCCTGACTTTATCTAGCCTTGGTGTTGATCACGGAAATAGATTCATACAATTACTACCTGATTTTAAGAGCTTGAATAATTTGGAAATTTATAACACCACCATACCACATTCAACACTATTCCACTTGCTTCAAGCGTGTCCTTCTCTCTCAAATATTAAATACACTTCGACTTTTAAAGTTCGAAGAAAGACAGACCAGCAACTAGCAGATTGGATATGTGATTTGGATTGGCAGGATTCATCCATTGCTAAATCCCTCGACAACTTGAAGAAGGTGAAATTGTCTATCCCTAAGCTTACAATCCCCTACATTGAATTCTTCACAAATCATAGCCCAGATAGCTTAGATGAAGTATCGATAGATATTGCTCAGATCGGCATGCATGAATGGATTGAAGATGTGACATTGGATGTAGCTCTCAAACTTTGTAGACATTTACAGAGACTTAAATCGGTAAGGCTCAGCTTTAGAGGAGAAAGAGGCAGGGATCATGGAGATTCAATATCTTTTACGAAATTTTGAACACACTTACTGGAGAGAAAGAATTTCAAACCTGTTCCGCCTATCAATCTAGTAATAATGGCGAGGGGCCCAGTTATGTACAACCTGCTAGCATAATGATAGACGGCTCAACGGTGGTTCATAGCTACGGTTATAAAACGGACAAAGACAAGATTTTCAGTTTACCCACTTTATCCCCTTCTGGTTTACAACAGCTTCAAAAGATCACCTCTTTAAAAATTCAGATGGAGAACGAACGCAATACTTTCCCAGATATGTTACACTTTTATTTGGAATATGTAAAAAGGTACATGCCAAAACTATCGCTACTTTCAATAGATTATCGCTTCTTTCAATAGATTGCTCAGATGGGGGTTGCTCGCGATATTACTCGAAAGGGGAGATTGCAGCAAGGTCCCCACTTGGGCGTCACTCACTTGAAAACATAACGAACATCTCAATCTATGATATTCAACAATCAAATAGCGTGATGACCGATCTGTCCACATACTTTTCGAGAACTGAAGTTCTAGAATACTATCTCTGGGGCACATTCAAAGAAAGCCATGAAATTACAAGATTCGACGTTTCAAATTTGAAGTATCTGAACACTTTAGGTATTTCTCAGCACATTATAGGATATCAACATCCTGGTCCTATTTTTATTACATTCTTAGACAGAAGCCGGCACAAAGTGTATTACCTACCTGAATATAGGCGGAGAAGAAAGCAAACTGTTGGTTACCGATTTGAGCCCAGTTCGCTTGACGCCATGCGTGAGGTGATAAAGAGTGAAAAATTTTCGTTAAGTATTGATATCAAAGGCTCAGATCAACTAAAGCAAATTAAATTTTATATTTACTATATGGACATCGATTTGATCGAAACTAATCTTGTCATAGAGTAAAGATGAAAATACTTACAACAGCATCCAATCCCTTAAGATAAAATTGTAAAATATGTGTAGAACGATTACCAAGGATTTGATTTTCCATTGTGATGTAAACATTGATTTGATAATCAGGATCAAAATTTTCGCTCTGTGACCGAAATGCATCTCTTTCACTTTTATGTATTCCTCCACTTTTAAAATGATCGTACAAAAATTATCAACCGAGATTATCCAAAAGATATTTAAGCATTTATACCGAATAGAACAAACGAGGCTTTTATATTTATGTAAAAAATGGTATCACGCGGTGAAATTTGAATATATCTACGCTCCCAAAATCATACATTGATTTTTTCAAAAACAACTGTCCAGAGAACCTAAACGATTTGAAGATATACCTTACAGGGAACGACATGTATGAATGGATTGATAGGTTGACTATGGATGTTGCTGTAGAATTCTGTAAAAACTTACAGAATATACCGTCTGTAGAGCTCTGTTTCTCCATTCTGCCAATCGAAGACCGCAGAGGGATTGATCCTTTCTATCGTATTTTAAATGCACTCACAGGAAAGAGGGAATTCGACATTCGCTCTCTTGTGCACACGGATCGTAATACGTACTCCTGGACGAGTAACAGAATTCATGTTGCTGGTTCAAAACTTGAATACGAGTATTGCATCCGCATTGAGGGCGATGATAATGGCAACCATGCTGGAGAGAATATGCGTCCCGCTCCTTCAGTTTCTACTCTGAAACAACTTGCCCAGGTAAGCAAGTTAAAGATCAGGACCAAAGGCGTCGAGCCCAATTATATAAATCCTAGGCCGAAACATAAATATTATTTGGAATATGCTAAAACGTATTTCCCCAATTTGATTCACTTTCAAATTAGTTGTGATGATGACATCAATGAAGCTCGCTCTCTGCTGCTGGCAAAATGTCCACCTTATAGTCGAGCACTTGAAAATATGGCACAAGTTTCCCTGAACGGCTATGCGTACCCAGAAGACATTTTCAAGGATCTGCTTGTATACCTTCCGAACATAAAGGTTTTAAATTTCAGCCTTTGCACTTTGTTGACGTCCGATGACACCGATAAAATAGTATTTAATTTGACAAATTTCTAACAGTTGCACACCTTTATCATTGGTACCGAATTTCTATCTCGTTTCAACGTTGAAGAAACATTTCTTCGATTCACAGATGACTTAAAGAAGACAAAATTTTTTATATTCAGATCTGTTTACTATAACAAGCTTATAGAGTGGCTCAAGCCTACCTCTACCTACACCCTGCAAAAGGCAATGAAGAGCAGTCCAAGAGGATGTATATACACTATTCACGTAAAGGGGCTAAGTCAACTAAAAGCATTAGAAATTCAGAGCTATTGAATGCAATAAAATTGATTTCGCACTCGTGTTCATGTTAGTCAGCCTCATAGTGTAGCGGGATATAGCAGTTTAGATTACATAATACATTTTTAAATCGAAACTTGAGCGTAACCGAAGTGTAACCAATTTTTTAAATTCGCAGTGCAAGGCACGCTTTGAAAAAGACGAACCTTGACCAATCAGAAAGCGTACTTTAGGAGGGACTACGTGGGTGCAACATGCTATATCGATTTTCTTATAAGTTACTACACAGAGAGCGTGAATGAAGCATAAATAGATCTCAGATGCATGGGCAGCATGCATGAGTAAATCAATAACATCACAAAATGGATATTGTTCTCGACTTGTGTACGAAATCACAAAGCCTCCCTTTTATAACAATCAAATTTACCAAGAAATAAGATAGGGCTGGTACTGGGTCGAATGAATACAAACAGGCATACTTAGTAATGAGACCTTACAATATACTCGAATATAAATGGATCAAAGTAATAAAAACACTTGAGCCATAGATTAATAAAACATGTTACCTCCTTAGGGATACGTGTAATAATTTGACGTACTTACATCTCTTGAACTGTGATACGTACATAGTCCTAGCAATGAGAGAATTTTGACATCTCTACACTTTTGTTTCACAAGAGCGTTTCTAGCGCTTCTAAATAAAGTGATGTGTGACAAATTACTTCAAATGAAACAATTTATCCTGTCGCAGCAATCAAATCTCCTCTTTTCCTCTTCTGAATATTTTTTCACATACCCCATTTTGATAAATGATTGTAGAGAAACTACCACTGGAGATTATTCAAAAAATATTGATGTATTTGGAGAAAGAAGAACTCCAAAATCTCTTATATATATGCAAAAAGTGGCATCACTTGGTAAAAGCCTTTTATTTCGAAAAGATAACTTGGCGTACGAAGGAAAAGATACAATGGCTGAAGCAACATTTGGCAGTAATCAATGAAAACAAAAACGACACCCCAGTTTTTAGACAGCTTCCTATGACGAAACGACTTCATATTTATTACGATACCGATCATCAAAGTATCATGGTCAATGGTCGTTATACGAGCCCTAGCACCCAATTTACAGAGAAAGAGTTTCTGTATTTACAGTCGCTTTTCCCTGATTTGAGATTTTTGGACGTTATGCAAAGTGAACACCGAAGTCATTACTTGAAAATACTTCGCAATGCTAAACCAACAGAGTTGCCTCCATTGCTGGAAGAGATTGTGACGGACGGTGATTATCTGGACGAGAGGGATGGAGATCCACGTATACAAAAATTTGCAACTTGTTATCAGTTTCGGCAATCCTTGAAATATATGACTTTGTCTTATTTTAATGACCTTATTCATGGAAAAAGTTTCTTGGAGTCACTACCTGAGTTCAAAAACCTAAGCACTTTGCGAATTGACAATTACACGCAACCAGATTTATCTTTTTTTGAACTGCTTCAAGCTTGCCCTTCGCTTTCAGGTCTTACATATACCTCAGCTTTTGATGTCCCACAAAATACAGATCACCAACTAGCAGATTGGATACAAGATCTAGATAGCCAGAATTCAACCATCTCCCATTATCTTTGCAGCTTGAAAAAATTAAAGCTATCCATGCCCAACCTCACAGCACCATACATGGAATTTTTCACAAGTAATTGTCCAGAGAACTTGAGCGATTTAGAACTACAACTGACAGGAACTGGCATGTATGGATGGGTCGACAGTGTGACAATGAATGTTGCTCTGGACTTTTGTAAAAGTTTGCAAAAGGTGACCTCTATACGACTCATGTTCGACCGAGAAGCAGTCATAGACCATAGACGGATCGATTCTTTCTACCAAATTCTCGATGCACTCAGTGGAGAGAAAGATTTTAAAACTCGTTCAACCATTCAAAAGGACACTGACGAAATCAACATGTTCGGTGTACAAATCCATGTCTCTGGTTCAAAATTGACTTATGAGTACTGCTTCAATATTGAAGAAGGTGGTTTAACTGATGAAAATGATACCATAGAACTCGCACATTCCTCTCCTTCAGCCTTGACTTTAAAACAACTTGCTAAAGTTGACAAATTTGATATCTGGACTGAATACGAAAGCGGCGACTTTAGTGTGTACGTAAGACGTTATTTTATGCACGTACAAAAGTATTTTCCCAACCTAATGCAGTTTCAACTCGACTGTGGGTACGCAAATCGGTTTTTAGAAGCAAAAAGTTTATTTTCCAAAGACCGATCTCTTGGAAATATGACACACATTTCAATGGAGGGTTTCGAGTACTTGCAAGATGTGATGAATGATTTGGCCACTTACCTTCCAAGAATAGAGGTGTTAAGTTTTGGCATTAGCAATTCATTCAGAACTAAAAACGAGAAGATAGTATTCAATATGACACACTTCAAAAATATGCACACGCTAATCATCGGTATCGAGTATATTTCACACTTGAAATGCGATTCTATATTTCTTCAATATACGGACGCCAGAAACAACTTGCTAAAGTTGACAAATTTGATATCTGGACTGAATACGAAAGCGGCGACTTTGCTAGTATGCAAAGACGTTATTTTATGCACGTACAAAAGTATTTTCCCAACCTAATGCAGTTTCAACTCGACTGTGGGTACGCAAATCGGTTTTTAGAAGCAAAAAGTTTATTTTCCAAAGACCGATCTCTTGGAAATATGACACACATTTCAATGGAGGGTTTCGAGTACTTGCAAGATGTGATGAATGATTTGGCCACTTACCTTCCAAGAATAGAGGTGTTAAGTTTTGGCATTAGCAATTCATTCAGAACTAAAAACGAGAAGATAGTATTCAATATGACACACTTCAAAAATATGCACACGCTAATCATCGGTATCGAGTATATTTCACACTTGAAATGCGATTCTATATTTCTTCAATATACGGACGCCAGCGAACATACGGTGCATTATTTACTTAAAAGCAAGACTCGGGATGGCAATATCAGTGAAAACCATTTTAAAAAGTATATCGTCCGACATCATGCAACAGATTGTAGAAGGCAAAGAAACAAGATGTACATATACGATGCACATAGAAGGCTCAAACCAATTGAATAGAATTGAATTAAGATATCATGGTGAAACTTATGCTAGTCTTGATTTATAGTTGAGAATTTGATCAGTTTAATAAAGTCACTTTGCCGTGAAAATCACATCCATAGAAATGTTCCTCTTCGAACCCTACATCGTTGCTAATAAAAAAATTAACACTGAACTCACTTAAGGGTTTAGTTAAGTGTATTTACAATTATTTTACCTTCAGAATTTTAGTGAAATAGACTGATGTTTTCAACAATCTCTTTTAATAAAGGGTTTGCTAACCACTATGAAAAATCAACTATTCTGCTTCCAAACTTTCCTCTAATATGCTTGGCGAACTAGTCATATAAGCATCATCTGGTCTGATAGGTGAGCTGCTCACGTCTAAATCCTCTGCATGTTTAACTCGCGATGCCAATTTTATCTCTGCAACTTCAACAAGGAAATTGTCTAATTTCTGGACGGGATGGATCGGGTCTTTTTCTGCAAGAAGCTTGTTCTTATTGTGGGACGTTTTCAAATCAGAAAGTAGCTTCTGAGATTCTCCAATGATTTGCTATAAATTTAATTTAGTATAGTTTACCATTGAGTACGTTTTAGGCTGTTCCCAAGCGATAAAGATTTATGTGTAGCTGGTACTAAATAATACCAGAATTAGTACCAAGGTACTAACTTTTATGCAACGAATAGTTGTAGTTTTTTCAAGACTTAGTACCTTTGGTATCATTTTAATACCAGTTTATATTGCTTGGGAACACCCTTAAATCTACTACTTGCCTTGGCCTGCCAAAATAAATTGGTCATGCTTCTCATACCATTTTCAGCTGTGGAAGGATCTGTGGGAAGAATGCTGCTAGTTATTCTGTTCAATACATACAGCTTGTCAGAGACCAAACTCAATGTCCAGAGACGCACTTTTTCATTCGCAGCATGGATGAAGACGACTCTGAACTTCTTGAAGATATTGAGATCGGCATATATGTAGTGATGAGCCACGGCATGTAGCATAGCAAGTAAACCATACGCAGCTTTAACCAAATCTGTTGTAATTTTCTGTGTGTTATCGTTCATAAAAGGGCCTGATACCTCAAGTAGACAAAGTTCAATACTTGAATGTAAATCAATTATGATTCCGTCAGCATTATAATAACTCTTGGTTGAAAGTTCTTGTCTGATCAATTCATTGGTTATGGCTTGCAATCTTGTTTCTCCAGGAAGAAATTCACAAGATGGAACAGTGTCGGCAACTATGTCCATGAAGTTCCATACAACACGGAAGCTGTAAGCTGATTCAGATCTTGCTATTCTCTCCAGCCCACGTTTAACGAAAATCTGTTTAACACTGTAAAAAATATTGACGTTAGTATTTAATTTGTTTAAACACATAAGTACTTACAATGTCAAAAAGAATTTAAAACAGAAGCTTAAACTTGAATCATTAGTGGCTTCAATTGCCAAAGATTTTTTCAATAATAGTTTGTGACAACTGTCGGCTGACGTTTTCTAGGGTAGTGGATGTAAGTTAACTAATTACCATTGACTTCGTATCAACTTACTAATGCTGAGAAGAAGGATTCATATAACGACGATTCGTATTTTGAAAAAACGTCTTGCTGCTCTAATTTTATAAGTTTATTTGCCGATGCTACTAGGTCTTTAGGGTACTTTGATCTTGTTTGTCTGTTCCCAATATTATTGCCAAGAGTAACTATTCCAAGAAACTCCAAACTGCAGAAGAAATTAAGTAACATATAGAGGCGAAGGTAAATAATTCCTCACCTGTATTCATTTACATCCAGATCGTCATATGAACTTGATAAGAAAAGATTGACAAACGTATTCCAATTTGACCAAAGCTTACTTATTGTTGTGGAAGACTGTGAAGATGGTGAATCAGATACAGACGATTTGAGACTTGAAGAGCTTAAAATGGATGATTGAGAAGATTGGCTGTCAGTTCCTTCTTCCGCGATCTTGATCTTTTTCTTTGTCTTTGAGGGTTCATTGGCAAGTTCATTTTCTTTCAAAGCACGGCTGTAAATCCTTTTTGAAATAGATCTATTATCCATGGTTACGGTCCAGTGATCATATGCTTCTGCGCTTTCCAAAAGCTTTGAAGTCTCTTTAGCACACTATAGAAAATAAATCATAATAAAACTTACACCGAAGTTTGCTGTTTTCACATTATTTGCAAATGAAACCAGCATTTCATTCTTCTTCGTTAATGTAAATTGTGAAATGGAGTCAATAATAGTTCTGAAAGCTTTGTCAGCACTATCTTTCGTAGGAGCCTGTAACTCAGTATAGAAGTCTTTTATCGAGAAGTTATCCTCGGCAATGCTCTTCTTTAAGTACTCCATGTTGAGGAAAGTTAGAAAAATAGGCGTTTTACGCGGTATTGTAATTCAGTTGTGTTGCGCAGCAGCCAACAGATGCATGATAAAATACATAGAATGCACTTGTGACTCGTTTTATGGGATAGAATATTTTCTACGTAATCAACTTATTAGGGGGTTCTAAATGTTCATAATTGAATTATTATATTTATAATTCAATAATTGGATCAAATTGCATCTACAAATGCATCTGCAACTGTTCCCGGACGACTGTTTTTGCTTTGGCTAACTGTGATACGATATGTATAACGCAGGGTAAAGTGATTTTTATATTTGAACCATTAGCGGCAGTGCTCTAAACTAAGACATCTTGGGTTCGTCCTGAGACTCTAATGATAAGAGCGTCAGATATAGGAATCTTGTTGAATGCTTGCAGCAAATACAGCAAAGGTCTGCAACTGTTCCAGGACGACCGTCCTGGCTTTGGCTAACTGGGATACGAACTGTATCACGCAGGTTAAGGTGATTCTTATCTTTGCACCACTAGCGACAGTGCTCTAAACTAAGACATCTTGGGTTCGTCCTGGGACTCTAATGATAAGAGCGTCAGATATAGGAATCAGATCTTGCTATTCTCTCCAGCCCACGTTTAACGAAAATCTGTTTAACACTGTAAAAAATATTGACGTTAGTATTTAATTTGTTTAAACACATAAGTACTTACAATGTCAAAAAGAATTTAAAACAGAAGCTTAAACTTGAATCATTAGTGGCTTCAATTGCCAAAGATTTTTTCAATAATAGTTTGTGACAACTGTCGGCTGACGTTTTCTAGGGTAGTGGATGTAAGTTAACTAATTACCATTGACTTCGTATCAACTTACTAATGCTGAGAAGAAGGATTCATATAACGACGATTCGTATTTTGAAAAAACGTCTTGCTGCTCTAATTTTATAAGTTTATTTGCCGATGCTACTAGGTCTTTAGGGTACTTTGATCTTGTTTGTCTGTTCCCAATATTATTGCCAAGAGTAACTATTCCAAGAAACTCCAAACTGCAGAAGAAATTAAGTAACATATAGAGGCGAAGGTAAATAATTCCTCACCTGTATTCATTTACATCCAGATCGTCATATGAACTTGATAAGAAAAGATTGACAAACGTATTCCAATTTGACCAAAGCTTACTTATTGTTGTGGAAGACTGTGAAGATGGTGAATCAGATACAGACGATTTGAGACTTGAAGAGCTTAAAATGGATGATTGAGAAGATTGGCTGTCAGTTCCTTCTTCCGCGATCTTGATCTTTTTCTTTGTCTTTGAGGGTTCATTGGCAAGTTCATTTTCTTTCAAAGCACGGCTGTAAATCCTTTTTGAAATAGATCTATTATCCATGGTTACCTTCCAAACTTTCCTCTAATATGCTTGGCGAACTAGTCATATAAGCATCATCTGGTCTGATAGGTGAGCTGCTCACGTCTAAATCCTCTGCATGTTTAACTCGCGATGCCAATTTTATCTCTGCAACTTCAACAAGGAAATTGTCTAATTTCTGGACGGGATGGATCGGGTCTTTTTCTGCAAGAAGCTTGTTCTTATTGTGGGACGTTTTCAAATCAGAAAGTAGCTTCTGAGATTCTCCAATGATTTGCTATAAATTTAATTTAGTATAGTTTACCATTGAGTACGTTTTAGGCTGTTCCCAAGCGATAAAGATTTATGTGTAGCTGGTACTAAATAATACCAGAATTAGTACCAAGGTACTAACTTTTATGCAACGAATAGTTGTAGTTTTTTCAAGACTTAGTACCTTTGGTATCATTTTAATACCAGTTTATATTGCTTGGGAACACCCTTAAATCTACTACTTGCCTTGGCCTGCCAAAATAAATTGGTCATGCTTCTCATACCATTTTCAGCTGTGGAAGGATCTGTGGGAAGAATGCTGCTAGTTATTCTGTTCAATACATACAGCTTGTCACTACAACTGACAGGAACTGGCATGTATGGATGGGTCGACAGTGTGACAATGAATGTTGCTCTGGACTTTTGTAAAAGTTTGCAAAAGGTGACCTCTATACGACTCATGTTCGACCGAGAAGCAGTCATAGACCATAGACGGATCGATTCTTTCTACCAAATCTAAGACATCTTGGGTTCGTCCTGGGACTCTAATGATAAGAGCGTCAGACATAGGGATTTTTTCTATGGTGCAAGGCAACGATATTGAAGATACAGCAAGCTCGTTATTTCTTTCATATTGTCAAAGAACACGTTCTCTGGGTTTACTACAAACTTTGCAAATTTTGCGCTTCTCAGGTTTCGTAGTAACTTTTTGTGGATTATGGTATGGCTTCAAAACCCACGTCGTTTGAGGTACTGTCATTCTGTAAGATTTGCATAAACAATTGGCCTTATTTTTTTTTCACTCGGCGTAAGAAAGTATGCTCTTTTTCAAGAATTTTTACCGCACCTTTCCATCTTTCACTTTATGTACAGTGTACAATAAATGTTTCCCATCATACCGCCTTTTTGTTTCAACAATTGCTATTTGCATATACGATAGTAAAGCAAAAATAAACACACCTTGACTAAAGGCGTTCACCCAGCAAAATTACAAAGTTTTGTTTACTTCACTGGTATGTTGATCTTCCTGATCGATCGTATGTATATTCTATCTCTACCACCCTTAACACGCATACGTATACGCATATGCACTCACTCAGAATATCATCTCCACACTGTAGACACTGAATGGATTTTATGCATAGGTAGTAAGTTTATATTATTGCGGTGGGTATTATCTAGTGGATGTTCTACGAAAGAAGTGCCCGCTGTTACAATTACTCCAACAACCAGAGCTATACCTCATATTGTATTAGGCGCTATACGTATTCAAATGCGGAAGAATTGCGCTGGGCGCTGGAGATATTTCTATCTTTAGCTAGTATAAGACCAATGATCTTCGTTCTACCCCTTTAACGCGCTTCTTCAGGATTACGCAACGTGAGAGGGATTTAACCGTTTGTGAGTTTTAGGATCATAGACAGCATCACTGCTTTGTCATTAGGGGTTGAATTCTTATAACTAAATGTCGATATTATTATTTACGTAACTATAATTCAGCTCTATTACTGACTGAGGTTATCTCGGGATATCATCTTTACTTTTGGTCATTTTTAAGAAGGGCTATCCTTATTGGCCGCGTTTATACAACCCCAACAACGCAAGGGGCAGGTACTGTACGTAAAAAGTCCAGTGTGTACGTAATTGCGGTGGGTATTATCTAGTGGATGTTCTACGAAAGAAGTGCCCGCTGTTACAATTACTCCAACAACCAGAGCTATACCTCATATTGTATTAGGCGCTATACGTATTCAAATGCGGAAGAATTGCGCTGGGCGCTGGAGATATTTCTATCTTTAGCTAGTATAAGACCAATGATCTTCGTTCTACCCCTTTAACGCGCTTCTTCAGGATTACGCAACGTGAGAGGGATTTAACCGTTTGTGAGTTTTAGGATCATAGACAGCATCACTGCTTTGTCATTAGGGGTTGAATTCTTATAACTAAATGTCGATATTATTATTTACGTAACTATAATTCAGCTCTATTACTGACTGAGGTTATCTCGGGATATCATCTTTACTTTTGGTCATTTTTAAGAAGGGCTATCCTTATTGGCCGCGTTTATACAACCCCAACAACGCAAGGGGCAGGTACTGTACGTAAAAAGTCCAATTTTTGATTGTCTTTTTTTCTTCCACAAACTTTCTAAAATGATTATACAAAATTTACCACAAGAGATTGTTCATAACATATTTACACATGTTTGCCAGAAAGACATTAAAAATATTATGTACACCTGCAAAGAATTGCATTACTTGGCGAAAACCATCTATCTCAAAGATGTGTACTGGGACGACGGGAAGACGCAGCAGTTAAGAAACTATTTGACGACAGAGAGCAAAAACCAGCGGGATGCACAGCCATTTAACCCACTTCCAATGACAAAACGACTGATTTTTCTCAATCCTGATCTAGATGATGATCATGCTTTTCACCGTTATGCTTTTCATCATTATAATATTTTAATAACTTTAGCAGCATACAATTGACGGAGAGAGAATTTATAAATCTGTTACAACTCGTTCCAAATTTGAGGCAACTCGATTTGGAGCAAACGCCCGACGCAATGCATTTCATGAACATACTTAATATCATCAGTGAACTGAACTACCCCAGTTTCTGGAGAAAATTGTTATGAACAATGACTATAGCCTGGACGCTAATATGGGGGAAGATTCTCGATTAAAAAGATTTGGTGCCTATTATCAATTCCGACAATCATTGAAATCCGTAAATGTAGCTTATTTCGAGGGATCTTTTCATGGAAGAAACACGATAGACTTGCTTCCTGATTTTCAGTGTTTGAGCAACCTGGAAATTTATAATGATATCAACTATGATGTAACACTCCTCCATTTGCTCAGAACCTGCCCATCTCTTAGTAGTGTTGGATACACTTTAGCTTTTAGGACTCCAGAAAACGCTAGGCAGCAACAAGAAAGTATGGTTCGATGTTTAGATCAAGTGAAATCGTCGATTTCACCATCCTTCCCAAACCTTAAGAAGATCAAATTGGCGATCCCAACAATGTTGACATCGTATTACGATCTGTTGACCAAGTATAAACCTACAAGCTTAGACAGTGTAGAGGTTCATCTCACAGAAAAGGGTATGCATCAGTGGATTGACGACGTGACAATGCAAGTAGCTCTTGACTTCTGTGAAAGCTTGCAGAAACTCAACTCTATCAAACTCAAATTTAACGAGGAAGCGAGCAGAGAACCTCGAAGAGCTGATACCTTTTACGCGATCCTAAATGCACTCATTAAAGAGAGAGAATTCAAACATCAATCTGTCAATCAATTAGAGGCAGGCGGCTTGGGAGGCGTCGAAATCTACGTCGATGGATCAAAGTTGTCTTACAGCTATTGTTATTATATTGCATTTTATAGCGGCATCGATGAGAACAATCCTACAGGCATATCATACTACACCCCTTCTGCTTACGCCGCAGAGCAATTGGCCAAAGCCAGTGAATACAATGTCTGGGTTGATGATGAAAACGATGGTCCTCTCAGTGCACCCCATCATTATTTGGATTATGTGAAAGCGTCTTTCCGCGGTATAGAAAAATTTCAGTTTCAAAGCATCCAGCGCGGTTGGCTTGTGCAAGCATTCAATCTACCGGGATCCGATTCTCAATCAATTGAAAATATGACGCATCTCGTTATAGAGAAAATTTTACGTCCACAGTATATACTGGACGACTTGATTACTCGCTATTTCCCGAAAATTGAGGTGTTAACTGTTGGTGCGTGTATTGTGGATAAGTTACTTGATGACAAGACAACACTCAAATTCACCACCTGTAGTTGGCTGCGCACCCTGGAACTGGACATCACTAATATGGGGGACGGCCCTCTACTTATCCAATATACCATCGCTGGTAGTCAGCGTACGGGGAAATATTTAACGAGAATACGCACTAAAAATGATAATGGTGAAAAGAACTATTTTGAACGTATCTCATCCAACGCAATGCTCGAAGAGCTTGAATATGTATACACCATCAGTGTAATAGGCCTGCATCAACTAGAAAGAATTGTATTAGAGTGTAACGGTGAAGTTTATGGAACGCTTGATTTGTAGTTGGTTATTTTTATACAACTAAATAAACTTTTATATATTTATCATCACAAATCAGTATCTTGAGTGTATGTAACACATACTTACACTCGTCATTTTGACCAGGCATATAAACTGATTTTTTTTTAACGAAGTTTTTATGCGTATAACATACGGTAAATATTAAAAATATATGCTTGATTACGTACCCTTTGCACGTCAGAATGAAGCAATCCATCATGAATAAATGTAAGATATTCCTTGTGGTTCGCACTTGCTGATCCTGTAGTGGCAAAGATTTGAAATTACGATGAGGCTGGAGCAGTAACAGATTACGTAGCGTTGTCAACTACGTTAATAGCCCGTGAAAGATTGTTTTATATTAAAATAAAAGTTTTTGGTTCTCACAGCAATATCGTGTTTCTTTCTCTTCCGCCAATTTTCCAAAATGATTACGCAAAAGTTGCCTTTAGAAATCCTTTATAGAATATTTACTTTTGTACATAGAAAAGACCTTGAAGTCCTTATGTATGTGTGCAAAAAATGGCATTACCCGTCAAAGTCAATTTATCTTGAACACGTTTTTTGGGATAGAAAAAAAACGGGACTATTGAAACAGTATTTGACCACAATGGATGAAAACATGCAAACGTTCCGTCCATTGCCTATGACAAAACGACTTACTTTCTATGATCCTAATTTAGATAGCGATGTTGTTTTTAGTCGCGTGTATCACATCCACACCAGTCTGCAATTAACCAAGAGAGAATTCCTGTTTTTATTAGCACTCTTTCCAAACCTAAGCATTATTGATATGGAGCAGTGGCTAGACGCAGAACATCACTTGGAAATACTTTACAATTGTCAGCCAGAGGAATTGCCGCCTCAGTCTTTTGAAGAAATTAATATAAAAAGTGACTCTATAGAAGATGGTGAAGACTTTCGTATGAAAAAATTTGCGGTCTACTATCAATTTCGACAATCGATCAAGTCCATGCATGTAGCCTATTTGGAACATTTATTTCTTGGAAAAAGTGTTTTAGAGCTATTACCTGATTTCAAGAACTTGAACGCGTTGAAGATTTATAACGACAATCAACCAGGTTTATCTCTTTTTCAGCTGCTTCAAGCTTGCCCTCTACTTTCAAGTCTTTCATATACTTCAGCTTCTGATATTTTCCAAAACACAGATCACCAAATAGAAGATTTTACAGATGGTCTAGATAATCAGCATTTAAACATCTCCTATTATCTCCGCAATTTGAAGGAACTAAAGCCGTCTATGCCCAACCTTACAGCATCCTTCATGGAACTATTCACAAGCAACTTTTTAAAGAACTTGAGCGATTTAGAGCTTCATCTGACTGGGACTGGCATGTATAGATGGATTGATCGTGTGACCATGAATATTGCTCTTGAATTCTGTAAAAGTGTACAAAACATACCTTTTGTACAACTTACCTTCAGTAAGGAGCGATTACGGGACGATAGAGACATAGATTCTTTTTATCATATCCTAAATACACTTACAGGTGAGAGAGCGTTCCACACACGTACATGCAACCACACAGAGGGGTTCGGAGAAGAAGAAGGTGTTAGTGTATGTATGTCTGGCTCAAAGCTGTGGTATAGGTACTGTCATCATTTTGCGTCTCTTGATGCTATTCATATCGAGCACGAGTTTCCTTCAGCTCTTACGCAAGCAGAACTAGCCAAGGTCAATGAACTTGACATTTTGGCCGACGATGAAGATGGTCAACTTGTCCGTGCTTTAGATTTTTATCTGGAGCCTACGCAAGCATTGTTTCCAAACATTACGAAGTTACAACTACAACTACCATACTACGATTTTTTTCTGCGAGCCAAGTCTCTTTCGGGTTCCAATGCCGCCTTATCACTAGAGAATATGACGTATGTTTACGTAGAAGAACACCAACACTGGCAAGATATTATAGTCAACTTGCCCACCTATTTTCAAACAATTGAGGTTTTAAGTTTAGGTCCCGTTATCGTTGAAAAATTGATCCAAGAGCAAACAACGCTGGACCTTACCAAGTACAACGCTTTAAAGACCTTAATTCTAGACATTTATCACATTGAAGAGGAAGGATTGGGTGAATTTTTAGCTCTCGAATACACAGGTGTTGGTCAACAAACAGAACGTTATTCATTGATGGAAACGGACACAGAAGATGACATTTTGAGTAAAGAGCAAAGAGACACACACACTATTATCATAAAGGGGTCAGAGCAACTCAATAGGATTGTCTTGGAACACAAAGATGTAATCTATGCTGAACTTGACTTACACCCGCTTATGTAGATCTGAATTTTATTCAGGTTGTGTCAGCTCACCTTCAAACAGTAGTAACCTTGATATAAATAAAGCAACATAAATGATATAAAGCGTATAAGTAGATGCTCCATTACAATGCGCATTTAATAAACAATAAAGTGTAAGATTAATAAATAGAAAGTTTATGGAAGTGTCCCTGCTTATTTTATGATCTCTACCGACGCATCCAATTCAAGGTGTGATATTAAAAATAAGAGTCTGTTTAACTATGTATTACGATTCCTGTGTGCTTCCAACACATGTATCATATCAAATCTATTTTTCAAGAATGTTTAATTTAGAAAAAGGGAGTCTAATTGTTTAATAATTTCGAGTTCCAAGTTGATTTATATGCAAGCAAAGTTTAATTGAGCCATACTCATTGCCATATCCTCATGGTATACGTATCCTGCACGGACCTTGTTCCGTTATTGCATGTGTGAGGTCATACTTTAATTAACACTCTTGTATGTGACAGGGTCCTAATTTTCGTATACGCGCGCGCGCGAATCGAACATCCCCTCGTGCCTATTCAATGTACGTACAGACCCTCCCCTTCGCGTTATATGGGGCAGACAAAAAGTTGAAGGCCAGATGAGAGTCTACCACTTTTTTGATCTATTTTTCAATATGGGTATCACTTCTATTTTCCAATTGGTTAATCGTCATTCATCTTTTAAACAATGAAATTATTTTATGCGCCTCTACAATTTTATCTGAATGATGAAACTTGATTTTCTTGCCACGGAATGAATGGGTATAGAAAAAAATTAAAAAGTGAATTGGAGATGATCCGGACATAAAGATAGTATTTTTTTCCACGGGTGATTTACCTGTTGTTTACTGGAAAGTGATATGTTTATGTACATGTAGCAGTAATGTGATGGGTATCAACGTCATTGACACCGTCCAAACTGTAACAAAAGTCCGACGAGGGCTATACACAACAACGCTCTCTCAGTGTGTACGTGACAATTTCATAAAAAATGGCCTGATGCACACCAATAATGATTGTCGAAATGATCCTCAATTGAAACTCCTAAGTCTCTTTGTACAACCCGTGCAAAAACTACTACACTTGTGATTTGAATTCTCTTTTTTTTTTTCTCTCTCTTTTCTCTCTCTTTTCTCTCTCTTTTCCTACAATTTTATCTGAATGATGAAACTTGATTTTCTTGCCACGGAATGAATGGGTATAGAAAAAAATTAAAAAGTGAATTGGAGATGATCCGGACATAAAGATAGTATTTTTTTTCCACGGGTGATTTACCTGTTGTTTACTGGAAAGTGATATGTTTATGTACATGTAGCAGTAATGTGATGGGTATCAACGTCATTGACACCGTCCAAACTGTAACAAAAGTCCGACGAGGGCTATACACAACAACGCTCTCTCTCCCCGTTATGGACAATTTCATAAAAAATGGCCTGATGCACACCAATAATGATTGTCGAAATGATCCTCAATTGAAACTCCTAAGTCTCTTTGTACAACCCGTGCAAAAACTACTACACTTGTGATTTGAATTCTCTTTTTTTTTTTTACTCTCTCTTTTCTCTCTCTTTTCTCTCTCTTTTCAACCTTTTATACAACTAAAAAGGCCTTATTCTCTCTCTCTCTTAATTACTTTTTTTTTTCATTTTCACTGAGAGAAATTCCCCCTTCGATTTGTCGTAAATAAATTACTTTTACACACCAAAATGGAAAAGATACAACAACAACAACAGCAACAAGCGGATAAAGCCAGTAGCCACAGCAACACTTCTACTGCCAGCACGATTGTCGGTGCTCATTACCAAGTGGGTAAAAAACTTGGAGAAGGCAGCTTCGGAGTAATTTACGAAGGGTTGAATTTACTCAACAATCAGTCTGTTGCCATCAAGTTTGAACCTAGAAAGTCAGAAGTACCTCAGTTACGTGATGAATATCGCACCTACAAGATCCTTGCTGGCACCTGTAACGTATCTCATTACTGCTAAAGGGTCTGTCATTGTATTCTTAATTTTTTTTTATTGTAGCGGGTGTACCAGCTGCTTATTATTTTGGTCATGAAGGACTTCACAACGTGCTTGTGATTGATCTTTTGGGACCCAGTCTCGAAGATTTATTCGATATTTGTTCTCGTAAGCATTCCATCAAGACGGTCGCCATGGTGGCAAAGCAGATGGTATGTATACACACACTTAACTTAAGAATACATTGAAACTCAATTCATTTTTTTTTTTCCCTACTAGATATCTCGTGTTCAAAGTGTTCATGAGCGTAATTTGATTTATCGAGATATTAAACCTGATAATTTCTTGATCGGTCGACCGGGAACGAAATATGCCAATATGGTGTTCCTTGTGGATTACGGTATGGCCAAACTCTATCGTGACCCAAAGACAAAGAAACATATTCCATACAGGGAACGCAGGAGTTTATCGGGTACTGCAAGATACATGAGTATTAATACGCATTTAGGAAGAGGTAAAACTCAACTTTTTTATCTGGTCATGAAGGACTTCACACGTGCTTGTGATTGATCTTTTGGGACCCAGTCTCGAAGATTTATTCGATATTTGTTCTCGTAAGCATTCCATCAAGACGGTCGCCATGGTGGCAAAGCAGATGGTATGTATACACACACTTAACTTAAGAATACATTGAAACTCAATTCATTTTTTTTTTTTCCCTACTAGATATCTCGTGTTCAAAGTGTTCATGAGCGTAATTTGATTTATCGAGATATTAAACCTGATAATTTCTTGATCGGTCGACCGGGAACGAAATATGCCAATATGGTGTTCCTTGTGGATTACGGTATGGCCAAACTCTATCGTGACCCAAAGACAAAGAAACATATTCCATACAGGGAACGCAGGAGTTTATCGGGTACTGCAAGATACATGAGTATTAATACGCATTTAGGAAGAGGTAAAACTCAACTTTTTTATCTTGACTCCCTTCTATCTATATATAACTCTCCTTAATCATTCATAGAGCAATCAAGACGTGATGATTTAGAGGCCTTGGGTCATGTCTTTATGTACTTTCTTAGAGGCTCCTTACCATGGCAAGGGTTAAAAGCTGCCACCAACAAGCAAAAATCGAAAAGATTGGTGAAAAGAAACAAACTACCGCCATCAAGGACTTGTGTGGTGCTTTCCCTGAAGAGTTTGGTATTTACCTTCAATATGTCAGAAAGTTGGGATTTGAAGAAACACCCGATTATGATTTCCTTAGAGAGTTGTTTGATAAAGTCTTGGAACGTCTAGGGGAAAAGGATGATAACATGTATGATTGGGTGTTGTTGAACGACGGTAAAGGATGGGAGGTAAAGTTATGATTCTAATAATTAAGGAGATGGAGTGAAAACTGATTCTTATTGTTATTACTTAGCATCGTTTTAAACAATTGAAGGAAGCTCGTGCTAGAAAATCCACACATCATCAACAACAACAACAATTGACCAACAAGGCAACGGCTGGTGGTACTGGTGCTCATCATAGTAAAAGGACAAGAACACCAGCTGCTCATACACAACAACAATTGAATAGTAAAGGTGAATCATCACCTGCGTATTTGCCCCTCAACAACAATGTCAAGGAACAACAAGAGCAGCAGAATGGAAAGAAGGAAAAGAAGCATGGATTCTGGTCAAGTCTTGTTCGTTTCCTTACTTGTACAACTGGTGGAAATTGATATACATCCTTTTAAAATAAGCCATCTAGATACTTTTTTTATACATATTTCTCTCTCTCTCTTTTAAAACTACCCCCTCTCTCTCTTCTCTCTTCTCTTCTCTCTTTCTCTTTCTTTTCCCCTTTCTTTCTTCTTTTTAAGCATACCAGCATTTCGTTTTTTTTTTTAACATTCAAGTAGTAGTAGTAGTAGTAGCAATCATCATGATCGTATCTCACACATAAGCACTTTTTTTTTTCCTAGATCAATTCTCTCAAAATAAATCCTATTTTTAATACGAAACTGGTAGTGGTGGTGGTGGTGGTGTTGTTTATTTTATATTATATACACCATACTATAATCTAAAACAAAGTACAAATATCTTTTTTGTGTGTGTGGGTTAATATATTTTTACAAGTGGAATTTCTCCAAGAAGCTATTTAATGGACCTTGTTGCATTTGTGTCCACCTATAAAAAAAAGAGAGTCAGTGAAAATAAACGAGTGACGTCTTTCTCTTCTTATACTTACATGGAAAAGCCTCTACGTTGAACCCATCGACCGTTCAACTTCTTTGCATTTTTAGCATTGTTTCTTGTTCTTTGTCCACGAACAGGTAAAGACATGGCGTGTCTTCTACCAATGTAATTGTTGATATTACGATGATGCATGACTTGTTCTCTGACTTGTCTCTTTAAATCGGTCTCGATAGTCATATTGGCCAAGGTATTTGTCAACTCGTTGATTTGAAGTTCACTTAATTCAATGACTTTCAAGTTTTGTGGAATGGCTAATTTTTGACATAATTTGTGTGCTGTGGGTTCACCAATACCATAAAAGTATTGAAGTGCTGTGCTATTTAAACTCGAGTGTTAGTTTCTTGTAAAAAAAAGAAGAAAAAGGAATTCCGTAGTGTTTCTTACCTCACAAGCTTTCTATCAGGTAAATTAACACCAAGTAAATGCAACATGATTATAAAAGTGAATGGGTTACAATTAAAAAAAAAAATAATTTAGGCTCCTGTAAAAAACTAGGGTGTGGTGTGTGTGTGTGTGTGTGTGTTTTGGCAGGCACAGCGCTTCTAGCTCTCTCTGCCTCGGTCGGACATTAAATATCAAAGCCACAAACGATTTCCTTATTAAGAACGCAGGACAAAAGTCACAACTTTTTTTTACAACTTTTTCAGAAAGCTTCCCTCTCTTTTCGTTTATATAAGCAGTAGTAGTAGCCAGCCATGTCTCGTCCCGAACATATTGCACCTCCAGAAATCGTAAGTGGACACACACATTTACTTTTTGAAAGTGATTCATTGACTGACGACGTGAATTAGTTTTATGGAGAGGATGAAGCTAGAAAATACACTGACAAGTAAGTGAATGGTTTGACACACCTGACATAACTGAAACTAACTCCTTTGTAGTTCTCGTATTACAGCTATTCAAGCTGAAATGGCATATCGTGCGCTTGAATTATTAAATTTATCAGAAGGACCTAAATATTTATTGGATATTGGATGTGGATCAGGCTTAAGTGGAGAGATTTTAGAAGAAGAGGGACATATCTGGGTTGGTATGGATATTTCACCTTCCATGTTGGACGTAGCCAATGAAAGAGAAGTAGAAGGTGATTTATTCTTACAAGATGCTGGTCAAGGTGTTGCATTCCGTCCCGGTACCTTTGATGGCTGTATCAGGTATATATATAAAAAAGAAAGAACGATAGATATAAGTACTCACCATCCTCTTATAGTGTCTCTGTGCTTCAATGGCTTTGTAATGCAGATAAAACAATAAATCGCCCCAAGGCAAGACTTCAACGCTTTTTTAGTACACTGTATGCCTCATTAGATAAAGGAGCAAGAGCCGTGTTCCAATTTTACCCTGAAAACGACGATCAAATCCAACTGATTATCGATGTCGCTACAAAATGTGGTTTTGAAGGTGGTTTGCTTGTAGATTATCCCAACTCAAAGAAGGCCAAGAAATATTATCTTTGTTTATTCGCTGGTGCTCAAACGGGTAAAAAGAATCAAATGCCTAAAGCCCTTGGAGAAGACGGTGAATTACATCCCGACGAAGCAAAATCCATTCAATACGAAAAGAAAAGACAAGTACAAAGAAAGAGAAAATCAAATCGCACAGCTGTCAAGGGTAAAGATTGGATCAATAATAAGAAACAAGTGGCAAGAGATAGAGGCGATAAAGTCGTTGCCAATGATTCTAAATTTACTGGCAGAAAGAGAAAAGTCAGATTTTAAAAATAAATAAATTTGTGTACCTGTAAAGATCTGAAGCTTAAAGAAAAAAAAAAAAAAACGTTATTTTTATATACTGAAAACTGCTTGATTTGGTTATAATCATTTTTCTGTTTTCTTTTTCTTTCTTTTTCTCTCTCTCTCTTTTTGTACTTTTTTTTTATTGTTACCATGGCAACAACAAGGAAGGGCAAGAAATTTGATGTGTCTGACCTACAAGAAAAGACAGAGGACAGTTTGACACAATGCTTGAAATCGGCGTTTGCCAACAATGTCATTTACTCTCGCATCAGTGACTCTGCACTGGTCGTGCTCAACCCTTATAAAACCTTACCGCAACAAAGCCCACAGTATGTGGCTGAATACAGAGATACAGAAGCAGACGCTCTCGAGCCATTACCCACTCATATTTACAAATTGACAAATCAGGCTTATTTACATATGAGGCGTACAGGCATCGATCAATCCTTGATACTAAAGTGAGTATATTTCTTTATTTTTGGGCTGCAAAAAAAAAGGGGGTTAAATGTAAAAAAAAAAAAAAAATAGGGACGGAACAGGAAAAAAAAAATCATGGGCTGGATGAAATGAAAGCCACTTTGCTGTCGTTGTGTGTGTGTGTGTGTGTTTTACATGATCGATAAAAGCCCAATTCTCTTGTGTTGTGCTTTTATGGATCATGTTGAAAAATGAGCATGTTGAACAACGGGGGGAAAGGAAATCATCACTTGCGGAGCCATAAAATAGATTAATCAATTTCCTTTTTCTTTTACTAGTGGTGAATCAGGCAGTGGAAAAACCGAAACATTCAAATCCGTCCTAGACCATCTGGTGCATCTCTCCAGTCAAAAAAAGGAAACCAAGCTGCAGTCTCAAATCGCTCATGTGCAAGTGGTGCTGGAAGCCTTTGGCAATGCACGCACCCACCTCAACACGAACGCTTCTCGATTTGGTAAATACGTGGAATTGCAATTTAATGAGCGGGGTCGTATGGTCGGTGCCAAACTCCTCAATTATTTATTCGACAAGGCCCGAGTCACCCAATGCCCCGGAAACGAACAAAACTACCACATCTTTTATCAGCTCTTGGGCGGTGCGTCCACGGAAGAAAAACAGATCTTGCAGCTCGCCGATCACGACGATGCCACTTACACCTACGTGCCTCGCACCATGGCCGCAGCAGGCGGGGAAGCGCAGCAATTCAAACTCTTGAAACAAGCCATGCGCACCCTCGGTATCAACAAAAAATACCAAGCACGTATCTGGCAACTCATCGCTTGCTTATTGCACCTCGGTCAGCTCCAATTCATCGATGATCCCACCGTGCGTGAAGCCGCCATCGTGAAAAACGCCCCTGTGCTGGATTTATGTGCGGACTTTTTAGGCGTCGATCCTCAGGCCCTCGAAAATATCTTGACGTACAAGACCAAGCTGATTAAAAAGGATGTCACGACCGTGATTTTGGATGCGCAGAGTGCCGCCAAGCAACGTGACGAGGTCGTCACGGCATTGTACTCGTTGTTGTTCACTTGGCTTGTGGAATACATGAATACAAAATTGTGCTGCGACACGGTGCATAATTTTATCGGTGTGTTGGATTTACCTGGTAGTGGTAATGGTGGTTTCAACTCATTTTGTGTCAACTTGGCCAACGAACGTTTACACAACTTTGTTCAACGATCGATTTTTGAAGTGGATGTAGAGGAGTATCGCATGGAGGGCTTGCCCGTGGTCGATGTACCTTATTTCAACAACCAGCCTTGTGTGGAACTGTTAACGAGACATAAACATGGGTTATCCGATATCATCAACCATTATTCAAAATCATCCTTGAGCGACAATAATAAAGTCTTGGACACTTTTGGAAAATACAACTCGACACATGCCTCTTTTGGCTTCCGGTCTTCCGAGACAGGTCAACGCTTCTTTTCCGTGCAACACTTTGGAGGCCAAGTGACTTACAACCCAGCCGATTTCCTTGAATCCAATCGCGATAGTTTGAACGCAGATCTCGTTCAGTTGATCCGTGGAAGTGAAACAACGCCAGCCTCCTACAATAGTTTTGTCCTCGAGTTGTTTGCAGATAATAAGGTGCGCACAGAAACGCATCCCAAACAAACAACTTTTTTGAAGTGGATGTAGAGGAGTATCGCATGGAGGGCTTGCCCGTGGTCGATGTACCTTATTTCAACAACCAGCCTTGTGTGGAACTGTTAACGAGACATAAACATGGGTTATCCGATATCATCAACCATTATTCAAAATCATCCTTGAGCGACAATAATAAAGTCTTGGACACTTTTGGAAAATACAACTCGACACATGCCTCTTTTGGCTTCCGGTCTTCCGAGACAGGTCAACGCTTCTTTTCCGTGCAACACTTTGGAGGCCAAGTGACTTACAACCCAGCCGATTTCCTTGAATCCAATCGCGATAGTTTGAACGCAGATCTCGTTCAGTTGATCCGTGGAAGTGAAACAACGCCAGCCTCCTACAATAGTTTTGTCCTCGAGTTGTTTGCAGATAATAAGGTGCGCACAGAAACGCATCCCAAACAAACAACTGCTATCTTGAACGCACAACAACCCAGTGGTCCCTTACGTGGTCCCTCCATGCGTCGATCCAAATCCACGAAACGTAGACGATCCACCTTAGAACCAGCCACTATTGCCGAAGAGAAAGAAAAAGGAGGACAAGAAAAACAGGTTTCAGCCACATCCGTCTCGATGCTGCTTTCTCAACTCAATAAAGCATTGGACGATTTATTTGCTACGTTGGATGAAACAGAACCTTGGTTTATTTTTTGTATTCGACCCAATGATGCATTGGCTCCCAACCAGTTTGATAGCAACCGTGTTCGAGCACAGATGCGTGCCTATGGTATACCCCACATCGCCACTCGGTTAGCAACGCATTACACTGTATCTTATTTCTATGACGAGTTTTTGGAGCGCTATGCAAATACCTTGGCTCAAAAGGGACTCACAACGGCAGAAGGGACACAGAAGGAGCAGTGTGAAGCGGCGATGGCTCTTTTTGCATGGTCCAGTGAACAAGCGGAACTGGGTGCTTCCAAGGTATACACACTTTTTTTCTTTCTTTCTCTTACAGAAAAACTAATCATGTCATGCTACATAGATCTTTTTAAGTGAGCCGGTGTGGCAACAGTTGGAAGGAGGTTTAAGAGCCGTGGAAAAGGAAGAACAACGTAAAATCAAGGAAGAAAAGCGAATCACAGAAAACATGGCTTCATTAACAGCACCACCCATGATGCATATGGAGAGAGATCAAAGTACCGAGTCGTTGTCGAATTTATCCATCGGTTCCAATACCGAGTTTTTAATACCCAAGGGTACCGATTACGCTGCTGCCGCGGCTGCTGCAGGCTTACCTTTACCTCGAAGTGGATCTGGCGTGCCGGGCTCATTGTACACAACAGACGATCAACGCTCTTTTATGTCGGACGATGATTACAACCATCCATACCACCACGACACGGATTCGCAGTACGGTTCGGATATTTACAGCAGAAACCAATACGCCAGTGCAGAGATGAAAGCGATGTTACCCACTGCTGTGGTCGAAGAAGAAGCACCTGAAGAAGACGACGATGCGTCGATTTCCCGCGCCCGAAAGCACTGGTTAAATTTCGTGTGGTTTATGACGTGGTGGATTCCCACCAAGTTCCTTGTGATGTGCGGCAAAATGAAGCGTCCCGATATCCAAATTGCATGGCGTGAAAAGATGACCCTGTGTCTGTGTATTTTCCTTACCTCCGGTTTTATTATTTGGTTCCTTGTGTTTTTCGGTGCGTTGATCTGTCCTCGCCAGCATGTGTTTTCTTCCAACGAGTTACAGAGCCATGCTTCTTCGGGCAATGCGTATGTGGCGATCCGTGGTGAAGTGTTTGATTTGACGGCGTATGCGCCGCGTCATTTTGCAAGCCAAGTCATTCCTCAATCGGCCGTGCTGCAGTATGGCGGTAAAGACGCGTCTGCGCTGTTCCCTGTGCAAGTGTCTGCGTTGTGTCAGGGCGTCACGGGCACGGTGTCACCGTACGTCTCGCTTGATTTCAATACCAACTTGACCGATCCCAACGCACGGTACCACAACTTCTTACCCAACAGTGGAGATCCTCGACCCGACTGGTATTTTGAAAAAATGACCTTTTTGCGTAAAAACTATAAATTGGGCAACATGGGGTACACGCCCAAGGACATCAACACGCAGGCGACGAATCCCGTGGATATGGGAGGTATCACCACGCCGCGTCAATGGGCTATTTTGAACGGCAACGTGTATGATTTGACTTACTACGTGCTGGGTGGACGTCGATTTGAATTGCCTCCAGGTCAATCTGCGCCAGATAACGCCGAGCTTAACTTTTTGGACACCTCCGTCGTGTCGCTATTTACACAAAAGGCAGGTCAAGATATCACCGAGACGTGGAACGCGTTGCCTTTGGCTGCCGATGTCAAGTTGCGTCAAGAAGTGTGTCTGCGTAACTTGTACTATGCGGGTGCGGTGGATCAAAGAAACTCGGCGCGTTGTTTATTTGCAGAGTACTTGCTGTTGATCGTCACGGTGTTTTTGTGCTCTGTCATTGTCTTCAAGTTTTTGGCCGCCCTTCAGTTCCGTACCCGTCGTGAACCCGAGAACCACGAAAAGTTTGTGATTTGTCAAGTGCCCTGTTACACGGAGGGTGAAGAAGAGTTGCGCAAAACCATTGATTCCATTAGTTCCCTGCAGTACGATGATAAGCGCAAGCTGTTGTTTATTGTGTGTGATGGTATGATTATTGGTGGCGGTAATGACAAGCCGACGCCTCGTATTGTGCTGGATATTCTGGGCGTGGATGCGTATACGGATCCCGAGGCGCTTTCTTTCTTTTCCGTGGGTGAGGGACAAAAGCAACATAATATGGGCAAGATTTATTCGGGCTTGTATGAATCGGGAGGTCATGTCGTGCCGTATATCGTCGTCTCTAAAGTGGGTAAGCCCTCTGAACGTCAAAAACCCGGGAATCGCGGTAAGCGTGATAGTCAATTGATCTTGATGAATTTCCTCAACAAGGTGCACTTCAACTCCCCCATGACCCCGCTTGAACTGGAACTCTATCATCAAATCAAAAACGTCATTGGTGTCAATCCAAGCTTCTATGAGTACATTTTGATGGTGGATGCCGATACAGAAGTCATGCCCGATGGTTTGAACCGCATGGTCTCGGTCTTTACTCACGATGCAAAGATCATTGGTCTCTGTGGTGAAACGGTCTTGTCCAACGAAAAAGATACCTGGGTGACCATGATTCAAGTGTACGAATACTTTATTTCGCATTACCTGATCAAGGCGTTCGAGTCTCTTTTTGGATCCGTCACTTGTTTGCCTGGTTGTTTCTCCATGTACCGCGTGCGTTCTCCTCAAGGCAACAAACCCTTATTGGTATCGAATCAAATTATTGAGGATTATTCCGTCAACAAAGTCGATACGTTGCACAAGAAGAATTTGCTTCATTTGGGTGAAGATCGTTATTTGACCACGCTGATTTTGAAGCATTTCCCCAACTACAAGACCAAGTTTGTATCGGATGCTAAATGTGCCACCAACGCCCCTGATCAATGGAGCGTGTTGTTATCTCAAAGACGTCGATGGATTAACTCTACGATTCATAACTTGGGTGAACTGGTGTTTTTGCCTCAGCTGTGTGGTTTCTGTTGTTTCTCGATGCGTTTTGTTGTCATGCTTGATTTGTTTAGTACTTTAGTGCAACCTGCTATTGTCGGTTACCTTGTCTATCTTATCTACACACTGGCTACGTCGACCTCTGGTGTGCCTATCATGTCTATCATTACCATTGCTGGTGTGTATGGTCTTCAAGCATTGATCTTCTTGCTGCATCGTAAATGGGAACACATCATTTGGATGATTGTCTCTATCTTTGCTATCCCCGTGTTCTCGTTTGCTATTCCTATCTACTCTTATTGGCATTTCGATGATTTCTCGTGGGGTAACACTCGTGTGGTTATGGGTGATAAAGGTAAAAAGTTGGTCATGGCAGATGAAGGCAAGTTTGACCGTAAATCCATTCCTCTGATGACCTGGGATGAGTATGAAAACTCCATGTTGTATGATGATGAGCGAGGCTCACACAACAACTACTTTAATGATAATGCGTCGGTGGGATCGCATGGATCGTATAAATCAGGTTACAGTCAAGGAACCTACTACACGCAACAAAGTCGACAACCATACCCTATGAGTAATGCTTCCTTTATGATGCAACCGGCTCAAAGACCTGCTTCACCCGCATTTAGTGCCAATTTGCCACCCTATGCATCTCCCACACCTGGGTACTCGACGCCTCCTCCCATGCATCAACAACCAGGTCAATATAACACCCATATTCGGTCTCAGTCCCCTTTCCATTAGACACACATTTTAAAAAAACGCATCTAAATTTACATACTTATATCCCCCCCTTTGTTTCTTTATCAATTTACTTGAATAAAGTTTGTGCATACAATCAATTTGTCATTATTTGATGTTTATTATGTGGTTAAATTAATTATTATGAGTGGTAATTAAGGCGATGATCACCAAATGGAGCATTTATCAACAGGATTCATTTTACGAGCACCCGCAGCGCCACACTTGAAAGCCTCGGCAAACTCGGGACTATTTTGAACAGCAGCATTGACTCTGACTCTGGCAGGGGAATGCACGTCGCTACGAATTCTTTGGACAGCCATTTCAGGACGCATATTAGAGCACCAAATACGGCCATAGTTGATGAAGAATAACTTTTCAGGTGTCAAAGTTTCGAGACCGGGTAACTGCATGTTTTGGGATGGGCTTTCCTCCAAGGACTTTTTCATGGACATGTAGGCAGCATTGACACCACCGTTGTCAGCCAAGTTTTCACCCAAGGTCATCTATCAAAAGAGTGAATTAGATACAGCGAGCATTGTACAATTTACTATAGTACTTACTTTGCCGTTAACGTTGTGCTGAGTGTTATTGGGACCACTGATAGAGAATTGACCGTATTGATTGACGAAACACTTGCTTCTGTCTTCAAAGGCTCCAGTAGTAGCATCAGTCCACCATGTGTTTAAACGACCGTCACCATCGTAAAGACGACCCGAGTTATCAAAGGCATGCTACACAGAAAGAAAAAAAAACTTGGTTTGTTGGTGTTCATGATAAAATATATTGTACTTACAGTGATTTCATGTCCAATGACAGCACCGATACCACCGTAGTTCAAATACTGAGGCAATTCTGAGTTGTAAAAGGGGCTTTGGAGAATACCAGCAGGAAGGACGATCTCATTGAAAGTAGGCGTATAGTAAGCATTGACCTCGTGAGGGTTCATGTACCATTCGTTGGGATTGACCTTTTGACCGACTTGACTCCACTCCTTCTTTAAACCCCAGTTAAGAGCCGACTTTTGGTTTGCGAAAAAGTCCTTGACGTTGATATCAATACCACTGTAGTACTCGGCAAGAGCGTCAGGAGAGCGAACATCGGGGGTGACAACACTGTAAGCTTCCTTTTGCTTGAGCTTCTGCACCTTGCTTAAAGCACGATCGCGAGTTTCTTGATCCAGCCAGTTGACATTCTTCAAACGTTCGGTCCAGGAAGCCTTGATGTTGTTCATGAAATCGGCCACCTGTTGACGTTGCACTTCACCACCAAAGTTCTTCATGACAAAGTAACGGCCCAAGAGTTGACCAAAAACATTGCTAGTTTGGCTGACACAGACGCGAGAACGAAGTGGAGCCTCAGTGGTGCCGCTAGAGATCTTGCTGAACATGGTGCGGTACAATTCGCGGGTGTGGCGATCCACGCTGCCGACGTTGGCCATGATGGTCTTGACAATAAAGAATTCACGCAAGGTTTGTGTAGTGACACCGTCGTCGCGGTTAGGGCTGTCAACCAACCAGGAAGTCAAGTCTTGCATGAAACGGGGAGCAGTGATAATGACCTTGTCAGGAAGTGAGGCATCGTTGGGGGTAAAGTGACGCAAGAGTTGGATCCAATCTACCACAGGGTACTTTTGATGAAGTTCAGCAATGCTCATAGGGTTATAAAGCTCAAGAGGGTTTTGGAATTGATCACTAATTGAAAGCTCAAGTTAGAAAGAATGTCATTTCATCAAAAGAGTAAAAACACAAGACTTACTTGGGTAATGTCAACTTGGCAAGACGGGTTTCGAAATCAATGAAGCGATCGACCATGGATTCGACGTCGAATTCATTCAGAGCCATCAAGTTGTGTTCAGTTAGTTTGACACGACGGATTTCATCCAGAGGAGTTGTGGTCTTGGGCTCTCCTAAAACAGCTGTGACTAAAGAGATCAAACCAGCACGATAAGCAGCAATAGCCTCAGGTTGTTCATAGTATTCACGAGAGGGAAGACCTAGGGAAGGTTGATTGAAGCTGATAGAGTTCTCTTCGGGATTGTGATCATCGGGGCCAATGCTATAGGAAATCAAGTTATCCACACCAGCTGTACCAAGGTGAATCAAAGTGTCTGTGAATTGACGCAAGTTGTCGTTGGTAAATCGTGTGTCAGTCACATCAGAGCTAAACCCAAGTTTGGCCAGCAGACTTGTAATCTCAGGGTAGATAGGAGTGGGACCCAAGACTTCAATAGCGTTTTCATCCATGCAAGATTCATAGTAAGACTTGATTTTGTTAAAGTTGGCGCGGTCTTTGTCAATTTGAGCAGGGTTAGTGAAGGACTCATCACTTTTTCTACTACTACGAGCGCTGTTCAAAAGTTCATCATAGCTTCCTTCGAGGATTTGAAGAAGGCCGTCTAGGTTGTCATTTCTCAAGTTGGTGAAAGATCCAACGGCTGTGTGTAACAAAATTATAAATACGTTTTACAAATAAGGCTTAGATTGTGTCTTTTGTATTACCTGGTTCGCTAGCAGGAATTTTGGAATCTTTGACCCATCCACCACCTAACATACTCATATGAGTTGATTTATCTATAACCTTTAATAAAGTGGTTCCACTTACATGTGTACTGATAAAAGTCATCGCAAGGATCGACATTGAGGTCCAAATCATGTAGAATGGAGGAGGCAGCGTCCTTGCAAACTTTGGTAGTACAAGTTCCACCGTTTCTTGCCATTAAATTGGCAGAATGACCAGCAAGCGAGTTTGGAATTCCAGGCATTAAAATCAAATAAAGTAAAATAACGATAAGAGAATAAAAGAAAATATCAAAACTACTTTCTTATATACCATTTTCTTACGCGGGGTGGTATTCATTCATAATACAAACAGGTTTGATAATCCTCCACTGTAACATTTTTTAAAGCAGTGAATATAAAATCCTCCAATTATAACGCGAGCCTTTTTTGACAGTTGGAATTGAAATTTCCCGATTTCTTGTTCTAAACTTTTCCCTGTTTAGGAAATAATGTTTCGCGAATGTAGATGAAAAAAACATAGCATCATATTTTATTTTTTTGTATGGAATATTTTCTTTTCCTTTCAATATATTACTAAATACCATTTTATCATATAATAATTTAATGCTCTCGTCACAATGAGTACTGACACGAAACTCATTCTAAGTCTTGTCAATCGGATTGCAGTTAGGGTATGCATGCCTTAAGTAATCTACTATTTTCTTTTCTCATGTACTGAATGTCACTTTTATTAGCTTCCAAGCAACAATGGCTCTCAATTTGACACTTTAGAAAGTGATCCCCTTATTCAACAAACGTAATGACTATTTTCAATATTTAAAAAAGTTTTGACTCTATACTAACCCTTTCTATTCTACTTTAACCCTTGAATATCACAGAGGTACGTAGAGGGCTTCCTTGTTTATAGTTACTTTTCATACTAATCTTTACAATTTCAATAGTGGCTTCCTTAATTGAACTTTCAAAATATAGATTACCTACCATCGCAACCACGATTGTTACTGTCATAGAAAGTGTATCCAAGGTAATATACTCTTTTTATGGCATTTTTTTGACTTGGCCAAGTAATAAACTCTATGGTTTTTGTAATAGACACCTTTAAGCAGAACAGATGAATATGTACCCTATGATGTGTTACAGTCTCAACTCTTTCTTCTTAGAATGTTATCAGCTTGTATGCAACATCACTGGAAATACTGTCAAAGCGTGAAAAATAAAAAGGGAGGAGCTGATTCACCACAACGACCTGCATTGAATCGTGTAAATGCTGCTAGCCACAGCGCAACTTGGACTGCATTAGAAGGTATTCCTGCTGTGCCTATGGACCCTCCACCACTGGAAGATAACTTGGCAAAGCACATTATACATGTCATGTCTCGTTTCACATATCAAATCGGTGTTTTAGAGGAGCGAGATCATGGCATCGTACCTAATCACTCCGCCAGTGCCACTTCCATCGAAATATTCACCAATATCAATGGCCAATCATTGCCTACAGACATCATGGTAGATATTTATAAAGCTGCAAGCCGTGTCATTGCCTATGTCAGTGCCAGTAACTGGACAATCACATTTGCCAAAATCAAAAATCGAATTTTATACTTGACTACAACAACAGAAGAGAATCCCGAAATTACAGACGTCATGCTTTTAGAGTGTGCTTCATTAAACGCCAAAAGACTCAGCATGATTTTGACAGGTAAAAAAAGGAGGGTTCTCGTTGACTTATTAACTTACGATTTTTTTGTCTTTTTTTTGCGTCCGCCGATAATTAGAATTATGCAGTTCAACGTTACACTTGAAGAAGACGGCCCAATTATTTATCGCCGTGATGTTGAGGAGAGCAATTTGGAATTGGATTGAAAATTATACCGCAGAGTTCACTTTGTTATGCCATAAACAATCTCGTATGGATGGCTCACCAGAGATTCTTTTTGATATTTTCAATTCTTTGGCAGATACAACAAAAAGGAAAGCAATCTTTTGGCCAGTGCAATCGATGTTGATCGTCCTCTGCCCAGATATCATGATCTCTTCATCCCTCAGTACAAGTCGCGCACATAATAAGAAGGTAAGTGATCGAGAAAAGAGATTGGGAATAGAATTTAATTATATTCCTCGGGTAGTCTGCGTTTTTTAGCTCGTTGAGAAAGGCAATGAAGGGGGAGCGTATGAGTGAATTAGCGGCAATATGCTATGTGGACATCTGCAGAGCAGCAACCTATGTGTCCAAGGATGATACAGTGTCAATTCGTCAATTTGTGCCCGACGTAGAGAACGAGCTAACCGAAAAGTTATTCGATGTGAATCGACATGCGGACATAGAAGCCATCTGCAATAGCTTAGGCGTCTATATCGATCACAAGAGTTTGCTAGCTGATTATTTGGTGGCCATGTATCGATTTGATATCGACAAGACAGTAAATTCTTTCATTCCAACGTGCTTTGGTAAGGGTGCTCCCACAATCTTTAAAATGAGTGTGGTGAAAGCTGCACTCGCCATTGTTTCAGAAGAAACCAAGTTACCGTGGGTTCAACCTTTCTCATCTCTTTACGTGCCTCTGTGCAGTAGAATTAGAAAGTTGTTCCTGGAGTTTTTTAACAGAGACGTGCGAGATAAATCTGATCAACCAAGCTCAGCTTTGACAACAACCCGAAAACCCACATTGAATAGTGCAGATAAACGACATACTGGTACCAAGACGAAATCAGCTGCAAACGAAAGATTTGAGCTACTTTTAGATGTTCTCAAATTATATCAAGTGGATCCAAAATTTGCGGTTCTCGTAAGTATAATGAGCATGTCATTACGTCCAAATGAAATTACTGATGGTGTGATGGACAGGGAAACGACGAGGATCGTGTGGAGCAGATCGCGGCTGTTATGGTAGCCATCACGAATTGCCTGCGGGATCCAGGCTCTTCTATGAAAGAAGCTGCCGCGGAATGCCTGTACAAATTACATGCACCCGACAATATCATGTTATGGGGCGCGCCAGATAAATACATGGAGTCATTCTGGAAAATCTCATCCCAAGTGTTATTTACATTGGCCAAGCAACTCCTGGATAGCCGCGAACGAGAAAACGGGTTAAGAAAGTTATTGGATCTTTTGAAAAGACTATTGACATCAAGAAATAAGTTTTTGGAACAGAACCGTGATGTGGCCACATATGGCATAGACGCTCGTGAAAGATTACAAGCTTCGATTGGTTTGGAAGTAGCTCTGTTGGTACTGCTGTGTTCTTCTGATGCGGATATTTGTACACTGTCGATTGATTGTTTTGGATTACTGTGCACTGAGGTTCATTTGACGGAAAGATTAGATGACACACAACCCTCGTCGATCACCATTGTGGAAAATATGGCATGTTATACCGAGCTTACTAATCAAGCGGGCATTGTTTCAGGACGAAAATCCCAACAAAGACGCATTCGTCGATTATTAAGAATGATTAATCACAGTTCACCAGGCATGTTGGCAGCGTGGGAAGAAGCTTGGAAGAGATGGAAATTTATGACACCCATGATCGCTCGTATTCCCGACGAGAGCAAAGAGGATACGCCAAGTGAAACTCGAAGAGGAGGTGGACATACATGGCATGACAAACTGCGTAGCAGCTCTTCTCGCAACATCGCTGCTCCTTCAGCAAACCGTGTGGATATGATTGACGATGATCGATCCTCAGAATGGCAAAACTATGCAGGTTTCTTGGCTGCGCTAGGTGGTGTCTGTTTGATGAATGATTTACCCGACCCGGCCTCCACCACGACTTCGACCCGACCTCGCCTTCACGAACATAATAGCAACAAACATATCTCTGCGCCTATAGAATCTGCCTCGATGGTGGATAAGTTTGTTTTAGATATGGTGGATCTGCTCGCCTGTGACAATTTGGTGGTGCGTGAATGGGTACGTGAAATTTTGGGGAACGATTTGTCTCCTGCATTATACCATATTATGTTCCGTCATCTTGAAAATGTGCTCTCAAAATGCTTTGGTCCTGACAACAATGATCCTGTGTGTGGCCCTCGTTATACCCTCTTTGTCGAGCAAGCGATCTCTGTGCTGAAGCAAGTACTTGACCGTTTGGTTGATAAGACCGAGAATTTGTACACGATTGACTTTGGTTCTCTCATTAATCAGTATGCCTTGTATCTGAACAAGCTTGGCACAAGTATGACGTCTATCAAAGTAAAGATCAAAATGTGTCAGTTGGTAGAGACTTTGATGAACAAAAAGGAAAGTATTACCTTGAGACAAGAGTTCAAGTTGAGAAACAGACTTTTGGAGATTATCGTAGAATGGACTAGTGACTTTGCACTGGTAAGTGCTTGAATAATCTATGTTTTTAGGAATAAGACCTAAACCATTTTTCAATAGGTGCCTGATAATGCAGTCCAATCTTCCTCTTCTTATGAATCAAACCAGATGGAAAAGCTGCAACTTGACTTGGATCTGGCTTGTCTGAAAACCATTGTGGCCTTGTTGCATCAGCTACCGTTACAACCTTCAGAACCTGCTCATGAATCAGATGCATTGGTGGTAAAAAGCAGAATGTTTTACAAGTACTTTACATATTTCTTCAAGTTGCTTGGTCGATGTCGTACATCAGAGGTATGGTTGTATAAAAGCAAAAAACATCATGCTCTCCTTCTAAAACGAATTATTTTATAGATGGAATCAAATCCTTCAAGCTATAATTATAATTCACAATTTAGAAGTGTAAGTATAGAACACCATCGTCTCGCTTCTTGCTCCCAACATTTGAGTGATACTTTTATAGGAATCCGAGTTGGCTCCTTTGAAGAACTATACAATTTTAGCACTGTCGAATTTATTGAGTGCTAACGTAGATGCAGGTCTCAAGTTTTCCTTTTCTATGGCTTACCACGAAGATGCTCGCACGCGATCTGCCTTTATGGAGGTTTTGACCAACATTTTAAACCAAGGCACAGAATTCGAAACCCTATCCGAGACTGTAATGACAGACAGATATGAAAAGTTGATTGATGTAATAGAATTGAGTAACAATGGATATCACTTTCAAATCGACGTATTGACGAGTTATTTGATAGATGCTGCTCAACTTTGACTTGGATGTTACCCTTTCACTCTGCGATTCATGTCATTCGATCGATATCGACGATGTAACCAATGTGTTGTTGACATGTTTTGCGTCAAGGAATAAGACGATGGTGTTGCTAAAGGCAGTGATTGAAAAAGAGGTGAATAACACCGGTAAGTAATACAATTGTTCTGAAGAAAGTGAACACACATTGACAAGATGACATAGACAACGAGACCGATCTTTTCAGAAAGACCAGTGTCACAACAAGACTTCTCTCAGTGTATGCAAAGAACAATGGAGCTGAATATGTGCGTTCTGTGTTATTGCCTGTATTCCAGAAACTTTCTGAAAGACCTCGCGAAGGTAGATGCTTTGAGCTTGATCCCTCCAAGATTGGATACGATGAAGATGTAAACAAAAACAGAACCAACGTGATAGAAGCTACAGAGATGTTTTTGAATGCAATTTGTGAATCAGTAGACCAAGCACCTCCATCTTTCCGAGTGATCTGTAATTACATATTGATTTCAGTTCGCGAACGATTCCCCGAAGCCAAATACACTGCAGTAGGATCGTTCATCTTTTTGAGATTCTTTTGTCCCGCTATTGTGTCCCCTGAAACGGAAGGATTGATCAAAAACACCGCCTCCATCTCGCGTGAAATGCGCCGTGGTTTCCTTATCGCAACAAAGGTGATTCAGAACTTGGCCAACAACGTTTTATTTGGTGCCAAAGAAACGTATATGATTGTTTTGAACGATTTCTTGACAAGCAACATTTACAAGGTAGCAAGCTTTTTACGTGAAATATCGCGTATTCCTGAAGCGTCTGTAGCAGCAGAAGAGCCCACCGAAGTGTGTCAGATGAATGATCAGTTTTACGTCAATCTGCATCGTATGCTGGCTGAGAACATGGAACGTCTATCTCGTGATTTTGCCACTAGAAACTTGCATAACCTAAATGACCCTGCATCCCTGAGTTCTTGGAAAAAAGGGTTTGATAAATTTGCCAATTTACTGGCTCAATTGGGAAGACCACCGGAATTACCTCCTAAGGAAACAAGAATTTCTAGAAGCTATGTGTATGCTGCGTCCAATCAATTGTATGCAGACTTTATGCGCAGAAACAGCCATCGCAGTGTAGAGTCCATTGTATCCAAAAATATCTTTTACGAAGGTGGAGTATCAAAAGCGGGCCGTCCCGTTTTTTATCTTATTATACGACACATCAATGGAGACAACATCGATTTTGAGCTGCTTATCTACCATATACTACAGGTAAAGTGAATCGATAACAGTAATTGTCGTATGTAATACTAATCCTTTTTATTTTTCTTCAAGACTTTGGAGCGTACTGGAAATCGCCTCTACGAATTGTTGATTGACCTTACTCAATTCCATCGTGGCAATGAAATTCCTGCTCAATGGTTACACCAACTAGTGCAGTTGCTCACAGATGAAAAGTCTGATAATCTCGCTGCTTGTCATATATACAACGCTAATTCGTATCTTCGAACATTTATCAAGAGATTAGCAAGACCTATTTCCCACAAGTTCTCCAAGCGTGTCACTTTCGCAGTGACCTTGGCAGAGCTGCATGAACACATATCTTCATCTGAAGTGAGACTTCCAAAGTCTACTAGTAAGTTATCTTTTTGATCATGATGATGATACTTTGTATCTCATGAACCCTTTCTTTTTGTAATTATATACAGTTGGACTGGAAACAGAACCTAGTGCTGTCTTTTTCCCGGTGAACAGAGTCTTGAAATTCTCTACACAAGTTCCTGTCACCGTAAAAATCAGTGCAGAGTACATCCAGGTGATGACCGTTCGCAAACAAGAAATCTTATACGGACTCAATGCTGTCATCAACGACATTTATCATATATCGGAAATTGAGGAAGTATCATTTGTACAGCATGAACGCGTAGCAGATCAGGCATATGAATACAGTCTTAACCTTACTCGCGATAACTCTGTTATAAGCTTCAATTCTCCAAAGCGCGATGCGATTGTTAATGTAAGTACTCATCACTGTGCAAAAGAAGAAGTGTTATATTCAACATATTGTTTTCTAGACCATTCGTCATAGCAAACGCCGCTATGATATGTCTCGACCAGCTAATATATCAGAACGTACAATTCGACCAAGTGATGTTCCCGGAAGATTATTGAACATGGCTTTGCTTAACATGGGTAGTGATGACCCAAATTTACGTCTTTCCTCTTACAACCTTTTGTACGCTTTAAGCAGAGTATTCAGCTTTGATGTTGGCAAACAATTACTGGATGCAAAAGGTATTTTTCATTTTCTTTTACTGCGTTTGTTAACTTGAGCTAATCTATTCAAATAGACCTTTGTCTTCCCGCAAACAGCACTGATTTTATTGTTGGAATCAGCGAAAAAATTGCAGCGACTGAGCCCTCACTGACCATAGAATTTTTAAATGAATGCGTAATGGGATATGGAAAATCGGAGCAAGGCTTGCGATATTTATGCTTATTGTATATGACGCCTTGGTTGCCCAATATGGCTATATTCTGCAACCGATCCCTTGAAGATGAAGTGAAAACAAAAAAGCTTCTACGTCTATTGATTGACTTGACATTGACAGGAGAGGTATGCGTTTAATTTTATTGAGCTATTGTTGTATCTCCAACTTACGCTCTTCATAATAGATGTCCAAATTAGTTCAAGCAAAAATTTGGAAAACAATTGCAAAAGTAGATGAGATTCTTAATTTGGTGATTGATACATTTATTCAGTGCTCCAACGAGTTTGGTGTTGGATCGCCTCAAGCAGAGATGTTGGCTGATACTCTTGTTACTCTCTCAAATGTGACAGTAAGATCGAAACTCATCTCGTTTTTGCGCAAGGTCATCTACAGAACTTCGTTCAAGCCAACGCGCTCATTGACAGACCATCCATCCTGGCCAGAAATAGCTATTCTTGTGCGATTCATCATGATGCTCACATTCAACAATAGAGGTCCAGTGAAACAGTTTGTTCCTGAACTTTTCCACGTGGTTACGCTGATCGCCGGTGTGGGCTCCACGGTTGTACGCTCCTCCATACATGGTGTGGTAGTAAATATGATCCAGTCCTTGTGTACATCCATGCCTTTATCCGAGGCTAATGTTAAAAAATTACAATTACTACTGAACGAACTATCTGAATCCAAAAGCCGTTTGTTTTTCGGTCTCAACAGATCAAATGCCAATGCGTTTATGATAACCGCCGATACCTTGAATAACTCTTTGGAACCTATTTCTCTGATATCCTTGGAACTTATTGTCGGTAAACTGGACGAGGCCATCAACTATGCTGCTCCCACTACAGGTAAATGTGTTATTCAGATAAAAGTGTTTATTAGGTACTTATTTTTTTATTTCTAATTACAGATATTGCAAACTTTTGGAGGGCTCGCTGGATGAGTTTGGTGGCTAGTACTGCTTTCCAATTCAATCCCGCCGTACAACCTAGAGCATTTGTTGTCTTGGGGTATTTAGGTAGAGAAGAAATTGATGACGACCTTTTGTATCAAATTCTTGTGGCTTTGCGCGGAGCTTTGGCTATATTCAATGATTCAGATCCTAATCTGGTGACCAGCATCATGATGTGTTTAAAGAATGTTGTGGGTAGTCTCCCCAGCAATTCACGTTATCTACTACAATTATTCTGGGTGGCTGTAGTTTTGGTCGAGATCAACATAGGACCAACGTTTTCTATGGCAGTGGAACTTCTTCAAGCTGTATTGCGTGCTTTAGATACAGGTGGTTTCTTTTCTGGTGATACGATGGTAGATGTCTTATTGGCCACACGTGAACCTTTTGCTGATATTGCCCGTCAACTTGATGGATTGTGTGGTGTGAATTTTGATACTCATTTTTCGTTCGCCGTCGCTGGTATTTTAATGAAAGGCCTAAGATACAACGATGCTAAGGATACGATTTCCAACGGTCTGTTAACCTTCTTGGAGATAGAAAGAAAGCAGTTTGCCCAGGACACCTTTTTGGAAGAGGGCCATATTATCGAGTCTTCCACACTTGGATACATGACTGCACTGCTTCCAATCGCTGCAAAGAATGATTCTGTGAACGAATTGTTGAGATTAGCCGGTTTAACTGAAACTGATATTGATAGTAATACTGCTAAAACATACGCTGGTATATTTGATAAGCTCGATATTCCGGACAATACCACAGCATTACTTTTGATTTCCTTGCTTGCTACGATATTGAACGCTGCTGACAACGAGTCAGAAAGACTGCTTATTTACAAACTTTTGTCTGAGGCTGCTGTCGCTCTACCCGAAGTATTTTCCTTGGTGTAAGTCTATATATTCTTTATCCACAAAAGTTTGGTTTGCGTGCTCACCTGATGAATTTAATTATAGATATGATTCGCTGTTGCCTAAAATGAATCAGATTGTAATCAGTAGTCAAACGCAGCCGATCTTAGAGTCTGTAAAGTCGATATTATTGACAGCATGTTCGGATTCAGCTTTCTCTGAAGCCAAAAACAGAAACTCGCAACGTGTCATGTTGGAAAAACTCGGTTTCAATGCACTAGGAGATCCAACTTTCGGCGCCTCTGCCTCAAATAATTTACAAAATGCTAAGCTAGCAAGTGAACTGATGGAACTCATTATTTCTTAAACTTAATTCAGACTGTCTTGTAGTAATATGATGTAATAAAAGTGTATGCAGTATTAGCGAATATAGCAATGTCATTAGGTTTTTCTACAACCATTTCTTGACATGAAGGGAACGGATCGCCCAAATAAAAGGATTTAACTATTTTTAGCATGCATGTAACACTTGGTGTGACAAATTGGGTTGATTGGATCATGGCTGAATTCATTTGGCTTTGCATTGCACAAATTGTATCTCTTTCTCCAATGAGTACGTCTTATGCGTCCATCGTATGATTAATATGAGGCGTCAATACTATTCAAGTACCACGAGTAACACTATCGAATAAAAATTACTCGAACTATCAATACCAAGGTTACAAACTCTAAACCCGTATTTTTCTCTCCGCGTGGTTGATTTGAGGCACATTGAGGTGTTTATTATAGCTCTAACAAGATCCTCAGGCAGTACCTACATAATGTTGAAAGTCGTAGATTCGTTTCAAAAGGGAGGTTTAGCGAGTAAATGTGTTACCTTAAGTCTTACAAAACGCTCCCCGCCGTCAGCATAGAGTGTTACTCAAACACTTTTTGCATCAGATAAGCGATCTGTGTAAACATTTTAAGCGATTCAAGATCATTTACTTGAATAACTAGCATCTAATTCAACGCATAAGATTGAAGCTACACCATTGAGCTTTTTTTTTAATACTGATTACGTACACACTAGGCGTCAATACTATTCAAGTACCACGAGTAACACTATCGAATAAAAATTACTCGAACTATCAATACCAAGGTTACAAACTCTAAACCCGTATTTTTCTCTCCGCGTGGTTGATTTGAGGCACATTGAGGTGTTTATTATAGCTCTAACAAGATCCTCAGGCAGTACCTACATAATGTTGAAAGTCGTAGATTCGTTTCAAAAGGGAGGTTTAGCGAGTAAATGTGTTACCTTAAGTCTTACAAAACGCTCCCCGCCGTCAGCATAGAGTGTTACTCAAACACTTTTTGCATCAGATAAGCGATCTGTGTAAACATTTTAAGCGATTCAAGATCATTTACTTGAATAACTAGCATCTAATTCAACGCATAAGATTGAAGCTACACCATTGAGCTTTTTTTTTTAATACTGATTTGTATAATACTATCCGACTTATCATCTTTATGGTAAAATAGATGATCCATAATTAAGAATTTGCAAACAGCTGATCGGCGTGGTTACACAACAGTGAATGATCAACGCATTGAACTCAGACACGGAGCGAATCTTTATTTCCAAATCTGGGGTATAATAAGTTCATTCCCATGATTTTATACACGCATACCAACCCTGTGGATAAAGCTGATAACAATAATGTGAGAATGCCGTGGATAATTTTTTCTCTTGATAAATCTTTTTTTTCACCTAAATCACTTCACACTAAAGCGTTTATCTTCACAAATCCGGTTCACTGACTTTTCCTATCCAAGAGAACAAGATTTTAAACAAGTAAGCCTCAAAAACAAAATAGAGTCAATAACTCCTTTCCTGGGGCATAGCACTAAAATAGATTTAATTATTCAACGATCCTTAAAGGTCGATTTTAATCTTAGATGGACCTTTTACGGAAGAGTCCAAATTTACCGTTAATCCATAGTTACACAACATTGTGTAATCGAGATTGACAGCTTTGGAATTAATCCATATCCAACCTTTGTTAGCAATGAAAGCATTAAACAACGCATACATACATTTTGGAAGGAAAAATATTTTCCATGGTAATTGATACAAAATTGCTTGGTTTTTTAATGTAACTTTGCAATCTTTTAGCATTCAAAATGATCTATCTTCAAACGCATATAAATACAGCATAATGATGATATTGTTAGAGCTCTTTTGAAAAGTGGCCAATTATACAAGAAAGCAAAACACGAGGATTTTTACCCTTAACAAAGATCTCCACCTAAGGTAACCTTACTCAACATATACTACTTACAGAAAACGGGGCAGTACATTAATATGTCGCTATCCGTGATAAGGTTCGTGTGGTTTTTTTCACCTCTATTTAAATGGGTCAAGTTGGCACCTTTGCGTCGTTTTCTTCACTATCGTTTCATCATATTAAAAATGACTGCTGCATCCAAACTGTGGACATTTCTCTTGTTCTGCTTAATTACCACCTTTCAAGCTGTTTCTGCCGACTTTCAAGTAACCCTTGCTTTGGCCAAGCCTGATAGTCAATACTACGCTCGATTCAATGTCGGTGGTTGTGAGTACAGTCCAATTATTTTCAGTCCTACTGGTGGAGGAGGAGTTCCAAGTATTGGTCTTTCAAGAGCTGCTCCTAACTGTGGTGGATTCAAACCTTTGGGTGCTCCCGATTATATTTATCTTGTTGGCAATGCAAACATTAATCCAATGTACTTTGCTACTTCTGATAGACCTTATCCTTACTACACTTGCTCCAAGACCGGTACTGCTCCAGGTGTTACTAACTACAATTGCAATTCCATTGCCCCTGTAATCAAAACCACTACCACCACTACCACGACCAAGACTACCACTACTACTACTACTACTACTACAACCACTAAGCCAACTACTACTACCACTACAACCACTACTACCACTACTACTACTAAGCCAACTACTACCACTACCACTACTACTACGACCACTACCACCAAGCCAACCACTACTACCACTACAACCACTACTACTAAACCAACTACAATTACTACCACTACTACTACTACTACGAAATCAACTACCACCACAACTACCACAAGTACCACAACTACTAAACCAACTACCACCACAACTACCACCACCACAACCAAATCTTCTTCCACTACCACTGCTACTACTCCTGCTACTACTTGCGCTATGAAGACAGATGTATACAATCGCAAGAAAGGAAATGGTGTATTGAAGGACTGTTGCAAGACAAGTGACGATTGTTATGGTTCTTGTATGAAAGGAGAGTGTGACTCCGAGCGTAATCCAGCAACTACAGTTACCAAGAGTACCTCTTCCACTACAACCACTAAGGGTACTTCTACTGCCACCACAACAACAACTACCAAGAGTACTTCTATCACCAAAACAACAACCTCTCCTACTGCTACCCCTTCATGTACAAGCAAGAGCGACGTCAACGGTCAAAAGAAGGGCAATGGTATCTTGAACGATTGCTGCCGTACAAGCGATGATTGTACCGGATCTTGTGTCAATGGAAAGTGTAATGCTGAAGGCAACCCTTCAACCGGTGGTGGAAGCTGCACCAACTCCAACTATCTTGGCAAGAAAAACGGTAGCGGACCCGCTGGTGTTTGCTGCAAAACTGAAGCCGATTGTAAGAATGACTGCGTTAGCGGCAAATGTACCAATTAATTGCTTGACTTTGGCGCCTACGTATTATATTGATTAGAAACTTTCTTTAACAGAAATTAACATAATAAACTTCATAAATTTTTCTCTTTCGTCTCGTTTTGTACTTGATACAGATTATGAATTTTGAGCTGAAAATATACAATCTTGTTACACACATAGTTATTAAATCTGGTCTCTTTGCACTCTCCATATAGTGAAATTTTATTTTCGTCGTATTAATTTTTCTTGCTTTACAAGAATAATTTGGGATTTGCAGACACTATGTAATCTTTAATTGCCTTATTAAATATGTATTGGTCTGGACTTCGTAGCAACTTATAGCCTAAAGTGTATAAGTTTTTTTTTTCACATCGCCGTTATAAAACTACTATAGCAGTAAAGCACTAGGTCAAAAAACCTTTTATCTACAACTCTTTAATTTCACGCACGGAAAAGAGTACATACGTAAGCGCAATTAATTCTCATGTATGTGTGAGGTTTCAATTATCAAAGCCTGCTTTTCTAATTCGATTTTACAATTGTACAATTGTACACATAGTTATTCTGTTCCTTACATGAAATACATTGAGCTTTTGCAAAACTTACATACTTGAACAAAATTTTGACAAATTCCAACCTTCACATTAGAAAAATTAAAATCATAATACTTCATACCCTTGTCTAGAATATTTGACTTTCACAAACAAAAGATAGCGTTACCACGTTTCCAATGGGGACTTTGGCTATTCTGGATCCACTTTAAAATTAGAAATAGTTTGCACGTTTTCGTGTTCAAATTCTTTGATACAGTAACTAAAAAAACAAAATGATAAAAGGAGTCGACTTCAATTTACCATCCCCAGGCGCTTTAAGTGCATACCAGCGCGCATTTTAGTAGCCTGCTTCATGTGCTGGAAATGAACAAGTAGCAATTGCTCCAACATCAAGAACTAAAAGTCAATTCGGAGACTCAAAGATCCTCAATCGAGATAGTATTGCGCAACACTATGTACGTATTTTTTGGGAATCCGGAATTACCAACTAATATAGTGTTTTCCGCTGCTCCAAGAAGGTTTGGCCGTCTTTCCCTGTATTTTTTTCCTCGTTTATATATTAGTAGACGATTAACCAATTTTTAAAACTTTTAAAACTTTTAAAATGTTTGCAATCTTTAAAAAAATTACGTTTTTACTATTATGCTTATCATGTAGTTTTCAGTATACTTTTGCAGAACCAATTCCCTATCCGACAAAAATGACCATCACATTAGTAGGTGGTATAACATATAATGCCGTAATTTCTATTGGAGGATGTTCATATCAGAGAATACTTTTCAGTATTATGGGAGGATTTATTCTTAATGGCGATAACGTATATGTCAGACCTGACTGTTCCAGTGCTGATATGCCATTGGGTATTCCATTATCAGTTCGCTTGATCGACACTCCTAATTATCTAGCGGGACCTAGATTTGTTACTGCTTCTCCTAACGGTTCAATTCGTACATGTGGGGCACCAGAAAGGCCATCAGCAAATACGTACTTATATACGTGTGATAGTGTTGTTGTTGATGTTACCCCTGCCACCACCGCCACAACCACAACCACAACAACTACTACAGCTACAACTACTTCTCCTACTACTACGACCACTACGACTACAACTACTTCTCCCAATACTACTACTACTACTACTACTACTACCACTACAACCACTACGACTACTACTACCACTACTACTACGACTACTTCTCCTACTACAACAACAACTTCTCCTACTACAACTACCACTACAACTACCACTACAGCTTCTACCCCTATAGCTACTTGTTTCTTGAAGTCGAATATATATGGTCGCAAAAATGGTCGTGGCATCTTGAATGATTGTTGCAAAACCAGCGATGATTGCTATGGCTCCTGCAAGAAAGGCAAGTGTGATGCTGAACATAATCCCGCAACCACCGTCACTGTAACCAAGAGCACCTCTTCGACAACTTCCGCGGCTCCTACTTCTACCCCTCCATGTGTGAACAAGAACAACGTCAACGGTCAAAAGAAGGGTAACGGTGTCTTGAACGATTGCTGTCGTAACAGCGACGACTGTACTGGATCCTGTATCAAGGGAAAGTGTGATGCTGTAAAGAACCCTTCATCAGTCGGAACATGTACCAATAGAAACTATTATGGCAAGAAGAATGGTAGAGGACCTGCTGGTGTCTGTTGTAAATCTGAAGCAGACTGTAAAAATAGCTGTGTTGATGGAAAATGTATCAGTTAATCCTTCTGTTTGTTTACTGCGTAATGTTTCATGATACACTACAGAATAGAATCATCAATGTTACGCACTTAAAGTATTGCTTAAAATAAACTCATCTACATAATTACCCTTCCGTTTGACAATTAAATGATCATTCCAAAACCCTTCGACTGTTGATACTTTTTTTCTTTTGTGTCGATGATACTAATGCACAATTACATAACATAATGCTGGCCTGTCGATAAATTTGCAGGTTAGAAATTATGCAGCAACCAATCATATTTGTATGTTCTACCCTCTCTTCATCGGTGAAGAATTATGGAGCAAGCGTACTTTTCCTTCGTTGACGAGGAAAGCAAAAAGCTCATGCGACATTTTTAAAGTTTTGACTTCGCCAAATTGATAGTAGGGGGTTTCCTATTTATGTGAACTTTGGCAAGGTATCAAATTCTAAAATTAAAATCACGTTGTACGTAGTGTAAAAATTTTAGAGTATGTACTACAATATGATTATACACCACAAAGCAACTATGAGGAATAGAATATGCTCTCAGTAGAACAACAGCTGCTTTAATAAGAACTTAACACTTAAAATACTTCTCGATTCGAGTTGATTATTATACATAATCCAACGAAAATGTATGATCTAACATAAAGGAATGAAAGTCAGTGATAAAACTTGGTAAACTAAGCTTCCCATGTGTATCATACTCCTAAAATAAGATCTTCAACAGTCCCAGTCTCGTGCAACAAAAGAATTGGGCAGACAACAAATATGCTCCTCTCCGTTTTATGTTCAGGTACCTTCCATTTTTCTTGACCTGCGAACCAAGTGTGCATATTGTATCATCTCACAAACTTCAAAAAGTACTTTTTTTGTAAAATTTTGGGATATGCCTGATTACTAGTTGTTGATTTAGTGCTAAAAGTTCGATTAGGAACAATGGGAATATACAAAAGTTAATGATTTGAGTATGCTGCTGAGTTTGCGGGAAAGCGTGTCTCGAAATGTTGATTTCATTAAGTCGAGAAGGCAATTGCCCGCGAATTTCTACAAAGTTGATGCCCTTGGACACTAATTTTGTTTGTTACAACCGTAGCTCTCAAAGCTGCATTCAATGCATGTGCAGCTTAAAAATGCTATTACCGAGAGTTATGGTTTTTGCTTGCATGCCATTAGCGTCTATTTTGAATTTTCAATCCTCCCGAGAAGGGGTTGGAGAAAAGTGAATAGTACGTTATTAGAGAAACGATTGCTTTAAAGTACATGATCCCGATAAGTACCGGTTGTAATGTATACACGCATCCCGGACTCAACAATTCGGTTGAAGTTTTATCTGATACGTAGCATACCGCCAATCTATAGATTTGTTTGTGGTAATGAATTATTTGCTTGACACTTGACGGCATATATCACTGTCGTGACAAAAACATTGCAAACGTGTTAAAGCAATTTCCTAAAATTGAATTTGGTGGGATGAGCCTAGGTTTTCTCAAACTGCTGGAATCATCATTCCTCATTCTTATCAGCTGCGAAATGCAAATCAAATCATTTTCCCAAATATTTACACCTTGAATGCACGCATTTTCCTGTCACAAAATTTCACGGAAAGTTTGATTATTTTTATTGAAGAGGCGTTTTTAAGCGTAATGCACCTTTTCAGAATGTTTGACTTTGCCAAGTATTAAGCAAGGAGGACCTCCTACAATAGAAACGTTTTGGGTATGTATCCATTTAGAGTTAGAAATAGATTACACGTTACATGCCAGCAAAGTTATATATATAGAGTCAAGAATGCTTCGAAAAAAAGTGCCATGATGGTAAAAATGGTCACCTCTATCGTTGTGACCACAGATGCCGTAGTAACACTCAATTTTATTGTATAGTGCAGGCACTAAAGGATGATATAAAGCTAACACTTGTTAACAAAAAAAGGAAAGTATGTAATGGGAAACAGAGATTCGGGGTACCTAAAAACAACAAACCGAACATTATTGGCTCCTTGAAGATCTCCCATTGAGATAGGTTTGTGCGACATTACGCATATTTAGAAGTTCAGGTGATCAACTGACATACTGACATCGATATTGCTCCCCGTTCTAAAGTCTGCTTCCCTTTTTTTCTATAAAAACCAGGAACTGGTGCACTTTCTATCTTGCATCGAGAATTTTACTTTAGAATGTTTACAGACTTGAAGGTTTTTGCGATTTTAATGATGTTGTTGACATACAATTTTCATTTAACTTATGCAGGCTTGATTGGGAATGGAGGATTTTTGCGTATTACGCGGACTGGTATTTCGCAATACTCCGCCGAGATTATCGTTGGGGGATGCTCTTATGCGCCGTTCATACAGTTCACTTTATCAAACAGTGGGGCAATCATAGCTGCTGGGACGCCAGTGGCCACACCCAATTGTCCTGACAACACACCATTGGGTGCTCCACTTGAAGTTCGTTTGCTTGACTCTGCCGAAGGTTTAGATGGCCCCAAATTTTGGACTTCCAACACTCCTGATCCAATTCATTCATGTCATATAGTAAATCATCCAAATGAAGACTATTACATTTATGATTGTGGCGGTGTATTCACTGAATACCCTTTCACCACCTCAACTACTACTACTACAACAACCACAACCACAACTACTACTACTACTACCACTACTACTACTGTTACTACTCCTACAGCTACTTGCGCCTTCAAATCAAACATATACGGACGCAGAAACGGCCGTGGTATCTTGAGGGACTGTTGCAAGACAAGTGATGATTGCTATGGCTCTTGCAGAAAAGGAAAATGTGATGGTGAAAACAATCCCGCAACCTCCACTTATACAAGCACCAGCTCTACCTCCATCAGCACATCTACCGCTTCTCCTACTTCTACTCCCTCGTGTAACTATAAGAGCCCAACACTCCTGATCCAATTCATTCATGTCATATAGTAAATCATCCAAATGAAGACTATTACATTTATGATTGTGGCGGTGTATTCACTGAATACCCTTTCACCACCTCAACTACTACTACTACAACAACCACAACCACAACTACTACTACTACTACCACTACTACTACTGTTACTACTCCTACAGCTACTTGCGCCTTCAAATCAAACATATACGGACGCAGAAACGGCCGTGGTATCTTGAGGGACTGTTGCAAGACAAGTGATGATTGCTATGGCTCTTGCAGAAAAGGAAAATGTGATGGTGAAAACAATCCCGCAACCTCCACTTATACAAGCACCAGCTCTACCTCCATCAGCACATCTACCGCTTCTCCTACTTCTACTCCCTCGTGTAACTATAAGAGCGACGTCAACGGTCAAAAGAAAGGCAACGGTATCTTAAATGACTGCTGTCGTAACAGCGACGACTGTACTGGATCCTGTATCAAGGGAAAGTGCGATGCGGTGAACAACCCTTCATCAGGCGGAACATGTACCAATAATAACTATTATGGCAAGAAGAATGGTAGAGGACCTGCTGGTGTATGCTGCAAAACTGAGGCTGACTGTAAAAATAGTTGCATTGGGGGAAAATGTATCCGTTAACATTTTTACTTGTTTACTGCGTAATGTTTCATGATACGCAAGTATGATATATTTAAGAAATAATACTTTAAACACATATGAAGTTATACTGAATTAACTCATCTACATATTCGTTCTTGAATTTAACAATAAAGTAACCATTTGAAAATTCTTCACATCTTTGGTTCCTTTTTTCTCGTGGTCGATACCGACGCACAATTGCATGACATAATGCTGACCTGTCGAGAGATTTGCAAGTTGGAAATTATGCAGTGATTAATCATATTTGTATCTTCTACATTTTCTTCGTCGGTAAAGAATTACGAGGCAAGCGTACTTTTCCTTCGTTGATGAGGAAACCAAAAAGCTCATGCGACATTTTTAAAGTTTTGACTTCGCCAAATTGATAGTTGTTGGGCCCCCTATTCTATTTTTATTCTATGCGAGTTTTGCGAGGTATATATCAAATTCCAAAATTAAACACACCATGAAAACATTAAATACAAAATGTTGAAGTAACAAAGGAGGCAATCCTTAAGCACTTTTTATAGCACAACCGCTGCTTTCTTACAATTTGTACTTTCAAGTATTCACTAGATCCAAAATGCGTATGTATAGTGATCAACGAGAATGCATCCCTTCATACAAACGATTGAGTGGCAATGAGATGATTCGGAGCTCATAATAGTGATCCATATGTGCTCCTGAAGTGATCTTCGTCTGACACAGTCTTGTGTTATGGGAGAATTCGACCGACCAACAAATATGTCCTTTTCCGTATTGTGCTCTGATAAACACTTTCTTACTTCCACATAGAATGTGCGCGTTTTGTAATTTCACAAATTTCTAAAATAATCTAATTTTCTGCAATAATTAACTTTCAAATTTTAGCATAGAAAAACCAGATACGAATGACAAAAGTTGATGGCTGAAGTGTGTTCCTGAGATTATTACTGTACAAGTATTTCATAAAACTAACCTCTTTCAAGTAAAGGTGGTTATCCACAAGTGTTTTGTTATTCACCTTTTCATGTGTATGTGACACCAAGCTGCATCTAATATGTTTATTACCAAAAAAGCTGCTATCCGAGACTATGGTTTTGAGTACGAAAAACATTAGTGTTTGTCTTAGATACAGAATTAGACAATATCTGTTAAGACGTATGCAATTTAAATACATAAAAATGGGTATGTACATACGAACCAAATGTCTGCGGATAAAGTACCTATATGAGTATAAAATGTCGCAGCGCCTTATTTTTGTCACATTCAAACATTTACTTGACGTGTACTACGTGTCATATTATTTAAAATTGCCGTAACAAGTGGTATGACATGAATTCGGATAGCGTTTTTTTTATACCTATCTACAAAGGATTTATTCATAATGTTCTTGTGTATTTCAATCCTTCAAAAATTTCAACAGCTAGCACATATGATTCTTTGCCATTCGTTTGTTACGAATAGCCAGATAAATATTTTACAAGGAGCACATATCGTACCAGATAGATAAACAAAATTTTGGCAAATTCCAACATTTATAGTAGAAAAAGATATATAGTCATACTTCACACTCTTGCCCAAAATATTCGGTATCGACAACGAGTAAAAAAGAAAAAATGAAGGGTTTTGAAATAGTCACTCAATTGTTAGATGCAGGCCTGGGTTTATTTAATATATCAAAGATGACTCTATTATGTGGTGTATCATGAAACATTACGCAGTAAACAAACAGAAGGACTAACTGATACATTTTCCATCAACACAGCTATTTTTACAGTCGGCTTCGGATTTGCAGCAGACACCAGCAGGTCCTCTACCATTCTTCTTGCCATAGTAGTTACTGTTGGTACATGTTCCGCCTGATGAAGGGTTCTTTACAGCATCACACTTTCCCTTGATACAGGATCCAGTACAGTCGTCGCTATTACGACAGCAATCGTTCAAGATGCCGTTACCCTTCTTTTGACCGTTGACGTTGTTCTTGTTCACACATGGAGGAGTAGAAGTAGGAGCCGCGGTGGTTGTTGAAGAGGTGCTCTTGGTTGCAGTGATGGTGGTTGCGGGATTATGTTCAGCATCACACTTGCCTTTCTTGCAGGAGCCATAGCAATCATCGCTGGTTTTGCAACAATCATTCAAGATGCCACGACCATTTTTGCGACCGTATATATTCGACTTCAAGACACAAGTAGCTATAGGGGTAGAAGCTGTAGTGGTAGTTGTAGTGGTAGTTGTAGTAGGAGAAGTTGATGTTGTTGTTGTAGTCGTAGTGGAAGTAGGAGAAGTAGTCGTAGTAGTAGTGGTAGTAGTAGTCGTAGTGGTAGTAGGAGAAGTAGTCGTAGTGGTTGTAGTGGTAGTAGGAGAGGTTGTTGTGGTAGTCGTAGTTGTGGTGGTAGGAGAAGTAGTCGTAGTGGTTGTAGTGGTAGTGGGAGAGGTTGTTGTGGTAGTCGTGGTTGTGGTTGTAGTGGTAGTGGGAGAGGTTGTTGTGGTAGTCGTGGTTGTGGCGGTAGTGGTAGCGACAACATCAACATCAATATTTTCACAAGAATATACATATTCGTTAACAGATGGTCTTTCAGGTGCCCCACATGTTCGAACACCGCCGTTAGGATTAACATGAACAAATCTAGGTCCAGATAGATAATTACCAGAGTTTATCAAGCGAACAGCTGCAGGAATACCTACTGGCATATCAGCAGTGGAACAGCTAGGTCGAGCAAATGCGGTGTCACCGTTTAGGATAGCTCCTCCTCTCAAAGTGAAAAGTAATTTATTATATGAACATCCACCAATAGAGATCACGGCATCATAAGTGGAACCAGTGATAAATGTGATCTTCATTTTTGACGGGTAGTGAACCAGTTCCGCAAAAATATACTGGAAAGTACATGAGAGAAATAAAAGTAAAAACGCAAAATTTTTCAGAATTGCAAACATTTTGATAAATCCAAAAATTTAACAGTGTTAAAAGGTGGTTAATCGCCTGTTTATATATGTAGGAAAGACAATCAAACTTTCTTATAGCTGCGGAAATGACCATATTAGTTGATGGTCCCGAATTCGCAATAAATTCGTACATAGTGTTTGTGCGAAACCACCTCGATGAGGATCTTTGAGTCTCCGAATTGACTTTGGTACATGATGTTGAAGCAATCGCAAACTGTTCATTTCCAGTGCTTGATGCTGGCTACTAGAGCGCGCACTGTTACGCACTTTAAGCGCTCGAAGTTGGAAAAATGAAATCGACTTCTTCATTATGTTGTTCCTGGAGTTCTTGTGTTTACTATAAGAGTTTGTACACGAAACGTGCAAACTATCTGATTTTAAATTGGATTCAAAATAGTCAACGTCCCCATTGGAAACGTGATAATGCTATTTTTTGTTTGTGAAAATCGATGCACAATCGCATGACATAATGCTGGCCTGTCAATGAATTCGCAAATTAAAAGCTATCCAGTGTTATATTTGTTAAAACAAGCATACTTTCATTTTCGCTAATAAAGAAAGAATAAGCTTTATGTAACGTTCCAGAAGTTTTGACTTCGCCTAATTGATAGCTTCCTATTTTATTCTATGTGAGCTCTTGTGAGGTTTACATCAAATTCTAAAATTAAACACTGTGTAAAAAGTCCAATGTCTGTGCGACAATGAAAACACCGAATACAAAATGTTGAGGTAACAAAGGAGGCAATCCTTAGCAATTTCTTTTAACACGGTTGCTGCCTTCTTACGACTTATGATTGTAATTATTTACTAGATTCAAAATGCGTATAGTGATCAAAAAGAATGCATCTCTTCATACAAACGATTGAGAGGCATTGAGATGATTCGGAGCTCATAATGGTGATCCATATGTGCTCCTGAAGTGATCTTCGTCTGACACAGTCTTGTGTTACGGAAGAATTCGACCGAACAACAAATATGTCCTTTTCCGTATTGTGCACTGATAGAAAATTTCTTACTTCCACACGAAATATGCACATTTCGTAATTTCACAAACTTCCAAAATAATCTAATTTTCTGCAATACCTAACCTTCAATTTCTACACAGAGAAACCAGATACGAATTACAAAAGTTGATGGTTGAAGTGTGTTCCTGAGTTTCTCACTATACAAATATTCCCTAGAACTAATCTCTTTTAAGTAAAGGTTGGTATCCACACTTAATTTTCCCAACGAGTTGAATTTTTACACAAAAGTGTTTTGTTACTGACCTTTTTATGTGTATGTGACACCAAGCTGCATCTAATATATTTATTACCAAAAAAGCTGCTATCCGAGATTGTGGATTTTGAATACGAAAATTATTGGTGTTTTCTTTAGATGTGAAATAAGGCACAATGTAAAGTGGTTAAAAGAGATTGGTAATCTCAAAGCTTAGATGGATATATGTGAATCCAGAAAATCACGGATAAGCCTCTGCTGATAAATATATAATACTTCTACCACTGGATGTATGACTGCAATACTTGGCAACTACGCTTTGTAGCACTGTACTCATATCAAAATTAGGTATTTACCTGACACTTACTATCTTAATATATATAACTGCCGTATCCAAAAGTACTTACATGTATTCATTTTAATAACTGCGATAGGGTGCACATATGTATAATGTTTGTCAGTGCTCTAAATCCTTCCAATTGATTTCCTCAAAGAGCTATGTAGTACGATAACTATCCATCCTTCTTTAGTGTGAATGGTTGATACGGACGCAAATATAATCAAGCGAGCGTGTATAGCACTTGCTATTTTAACAGAATTTATGCAATTTCACCCTTATATTAAAGGAAAAGTATGTTCGTACTTCTACCCTTGTCCAGAATAATCGAATTTCAAAACTTGAAAAAAAAGTGTCATCACACTCCCAATGGGGATTTTGTTCTGTTTTGAATCCATTTTCAAAATTAAAAATAGATTGCACGTTTTCGTTCACCAAACCATAAACACAAGAACTCCAGAAACAAAACAATAAAGTGAGTCAATTTCGTTTTCGCACCTTGAAGATACATTGACATGTACTAGCGCACAGTTCAGTGGTCTGCATCAAGTCTGTATAGGAATTGAACGAACAGCAATCACTCAACATCAAGAATTCAAATGCAACACCGCGACTTGATCTTCAATCAAGATACGTAGTCTTGCGCAACACTAAGCATTCTTTTTTTTTGGAATTCGGGATAAGCGACAAATATAGTGATATCCGCTCCAACAAAGTTTGATCATTTTTTTCTTCCCTTTTTTTTTCCCTTGCTCATATAAAAACAAGCAATCTACTATCTCTTGATACTTTTGTACCTCTAGAATTTTTCAAAATGTTTGCAGTTCTGAAAACTTTTGCACTCTTATTATTATGCCTATCATGTAATTTCCAGAGTATTTTTGCGGAATTGGTTCCTTATACGACAAAAATGACTATTACGATAGTCAGTAGTTCGACATTTTCCGCCGTAGTGTCTATTGGAGGATGTTCATTTAAGCCAATATTTTTCGCTCTTCGAGCAGGACGTCTTTTAAATGGCAATACTGGTTTTTTTGGACCTGACTGTTCCCCTGCTGATATGCCAGCAGGTCTTCCAGAAGCGGTTCGTTTGGTCGACGCTATTAATTTTTTAAATGGACCCAAGTTTACTACTTTAAATACCGTCGGCGCTATTCGTACATGTGGGGCACCACAAAGGCCCCCAGATAATACATACCTGTATGCATGTGAAAGTGTTATTGTTGATGTTGCCGCTACCATTACCGCCACAACAACAACAACCACGACTACCACAACCACCACAACCACGACCACCACGACTACATCTCCTACTACCACTACGACCACCACGACTACTACTACGACTACCTCTCCTACTACCACAACGACTACAACAACAACTACAACAACCTCTCCTACTACAACTACAACTACCACTACAGCTTCTACTCCTACAGCTACTTGTGTCTTGAAGTCGAATATATATGGTCGCAAAAACGGCCGCGGAATCCTGAAAGATTGTTGCAAGACTAGCGATGATTGCTATGGCTCCTGCAAGAAAGGCAAGTGTGATGCTGAACATAATCCCGCAACCACCGCCACTGTAACCAAGAGCACCTCTTCGACAACTTCCGCAGCTCCTACTTCTACCCCTCCATGTGTGAACAAGAACAATGTCAACGGTCAAAAGAAGGGTAACGGCATCTTGAACGATTGCTGTCGTAATAGCGACGACTGTACTGGATCCTGTATCAAGGGAAAGTGTGATGCTGTAAACAACCCTTCATCAGGCGGAACATGTACCAACAGTAACTATTATGGCAAGAAGAATGGTAGAGGACCTGCTGGTGTCTGCTGCAAATCTGAAGCCGATTGTAAAAATAGCTGTGTTCGTGGTGCCTGCATCAATTAGATACTTTCCATCCAATAGACAGAATCCCTTAATTTATGTACTACTTTTTTAATAAATGATCTGGTTTAATAACTTGTTGTGTAGCTCTGGGTCATGAGGAGGAATATATTGGATAAGTTGAGCGTTCAAGTACTCTTGTAAACCCAATGTGTAAAGGCAGGCTCCTTTCATCGGATGGACATACGTGGTGCTCCCGATACTTTCACATATACATAAAAGCATGTCAGATCTGAGTTGCACTTTTTACTGTTTGTTTGCAATTTTCATCACAACATTACATACGCAGACAACAACAATAACAAATAGCTGCGATAGCCGATAGGCGATAGGCGATACGGGGCGCTGTTTTAACCTAACAGTCTCTATTATGGCGTGTTTATAACTTTGTAGAATCACTCTCCTTTTTATGGGAGGTATCACATACAAGTAGTGGAACCACGGGCTGTAGCCCTCATTATCCTTGTTGGTATGTTGTGTCCAGTGTAAAGACGCACCAAGTGCTGTGATACCACAACCAACTGGACGGTATCCTTGGGATGTAATACACACACTCCACACACACACACACACACACCTTCCTACAGAAATCACAAATGACATTGTACTACCTTCATTGACGTCAAGACATATTTTTTTTATTCTATTATACAACGGTTAAGGCGGGTGTTTTTGTATACCACGTTGCCCAAAAGGCTTCACGGCAATACAAAATACCCAAGAGGGGCGGACCAAACATCATGCAGGCCCAGAACATGGAATTGCCCAGCCAAAAGCGATTTTTAAACACGGGTAATCGACCAATCACAATCAACGGAAGTTGCAGCATTTGAATCACAAACATGTACAATCTGACCTTGTGTGTGACGATGATAAGAATGATTTCGTGAAAGATGGAAGAGAGCAAGAAGGTGACAAAGGTAGCGTTGGTTTTGGAGAGTTTGTAAGATTCGATGGATTGCGCATAGACATGACGCAGAAGCCAGTGGTGCACGGGTTTATTCCATTTACGTGCAAATTCATCATAGGTGACACTGTTCCACCAATCATCATAAAAATTCCTATCAGCAAATCTACATGGCCGCGGTGTGAGTCTGATGTATCAAACAAATAATCATTAGAATCGTTACGTACCGGCTGAGTTCGGCAAAAGCGTTAAGGATACATTCAAAGATAATGTAAAAAATAAACAAATAATTGATCAAGAAGGGAAAGAGTAATTCGATAATGACACGTGGCTCAGACATGGTTGGATCAAACAGTTTAGGCGAAATGTAGCGTTCCGTTGTCACGTAAAGCATCAAGAAGGAGCCAAATGTAGCCAGCGTCTTTTCAAACACATACCAGATACGAATTCTAAACAAAAGAGGTTAAATTGCCTTGTTCTTTTCATTTTCGAGTGACACAAAAACTTACTTGTCTGTTCTAGGATATTCCATCCAATACACTAAACTGGGAACAAGGAGATAATCCAAATAATTCACGACCGTGACATTTTGAGGAAAACGCGTGTTGCCATGAACCATTTCTTCATCCAGGAATTTAATTTCGGCTTCGATATGTTCAATATTTGCGCTATTTTCTTTGGCTGCAATGCGTTGTGGTAATTCTGCCTTTAATTGTTTCAAACGTCTTAATTTCACGGATAAATCGCCATTGAGTACAGTATACGAGTGCATTTTCATCACCATCACAATCGTGTGCATGGTAAAGAACCCCGATTGAACCCAAGGCCAACTCCTAAGTAAGATGTTAGCTTGTTTATCCCATAAATGGCCGAATTTTTTGTATTTTTACCTCCAAAAAGTCCAATACATATTTCCAAATAAAAACAAAGCTTGACACACATGTTGAACCGGCATACCAATTGTTTCATAAGGTAAAATTCCCCAAATAAATAACTTGGAGAACAACACACTAAATAAGGTCATGGAGACCATAATCATATCGGATATCAGTAAAGCCCAACCGTCTTTGGATATTAAACGAAAGAAACTCAGTGATAATAAGATGCCTTCTTGTTCGTAACATGTTACAATCGCGTGAATCACATAAAATCCCATAGCAATCCAAAACAAAGTGTAAAATCCTTTAAATGTACCATTATTTGCGTCTGGATTGGACAAATCAAATTGAGTGAGTCTTGCTTTAAAGTAAAGAGGTCGTTGCTTGGATAATTTAAATTGTTGTTGGATGACTTTGGGGTGTAAAGTGTCGTCTTTGACACTACTTAGTATAGGTTCCGTTAATGTTCTTGATATTGCAGGTGAAGCTTTTGTCATTGTAATGTTGTCAATTTGCAAATGAAGGAGAGAGAGAAAAAAAGGAGATCTTTTTTTGCAAAAAAAGTTGAAACCAACTCTTATTTATCGGACATTTTCAGGTCACAAAATGACGTTTCTGCTTTTGTGTGTACAAAAGCAGCACAATGCGTTTTAAACCAAATATGGGATATGAATTGACATTTCATTGGATCTCCTCGTGGTTTTTGAGAATTGAAAGCGAGGATTTCACTATAAAAGCCGTATGTCAAGAAAAGCTTGTCTTTTGCACAGCAAAGAGTGAGTGGTTAGGATGCATTAAATTCATGCTGCTTCTTTTAATGGTTCGGGTAAACGACGTCCCGATGATCACCTCATCTTGTACTTGCCTCGATCAAATCGGTGATCTTTTCAGAATATTACAATTATTTAAACTTGTACTTTATCTCTCTTTTTTATCTCTTCTATTTTTGTTTTCGTAAACATTAAACTGCTGCGCAATGCCTTTTGAGAAAGATTACAAACATTCTGTCCAAGTAGAAGATCTTTCGTTTAATTATGGTGGACCTGCGATTATTGACCATTTGGACTTGCAACTGAACGCAGGTAATCGTTGTATTCTTGTCGGAGCCAATGGAGCGGGTAAGACGACTTTGCTGCGTATTTTGGCTGGTAAGCGTATGATTCCTGGTACGATCAAGGTGCTTGGTAAAGACGCCTTTTTGGACGCTCCTACGGGTATTACTTATTTGGGCACGGAATGGGCCAATAATCCCGTTGTCAAGTCAGATTTGTCGGTTGGTTATTGTTAAAGAGTATGGGGAGTGAACGTTGGCCAGACCGTGCCGAGCTTCTGTTGAACGTGCTTGATGTGGACACCAACTGGAGAATGCATCAAATATCAGACGGTCAACGTAGAAGAGTTCAGTTGGTGATGGGTTTATTGCACCCTTGGGAGTTGTTGTTATTGGATGAAGTGACAGTAGATTTAGACGTCGTGGCAAGAGCTGACTTTTTAAACTTTCTCAAGGTGGAGACGGAAGAAAGAGGCTGTACGATTGTCTATGCCACACATATCTTTGATGGTTTAGGTGATTGGGCAACTCATATTGCTCATATTGCAGATGGCAAGTGCTTGTCATTAAACGACGTCAACCATTTCCCAGAATTTGATGATATTAAAAAGAAGCATAAAGACGAAAATAGAGTAGACTCACCCTTAACTACACTTTGCTTGAATTGGTTGAGAGAAGATAGACAAAGACATCGTAACTTAAAGACCATCGATCCTGCTACTGGACTTCCTCATTCAAAGTGGGATGAAATAAGTGAAAATATGAGAAAATATGGTGACAAATATTATAATTATTGGAAGCGTTAAATAATTTTCATATGAAAGTAAAGGTGCTACACAATTTAATAAATTTTTCTCACTCTCTCCTTTTGCTTTTTACTTTTCCCTTCTTTCTTTTTTACTTTTTTTTTTGACATTAGACGACATCATGTCACTTCCACCCGAGTTAAAACCCGCCTTCAAGACGTTATTACGCGCGTATGGCGTGGGGTGGTCAGTGACAACCGCACCTTCCATCATATCATTGGTTGTCAAGACATTATTAGCAAAGGGGAATAAACTCAGTGCAATTCAAAAAGCGCTTCTACTCACTTTACCCAAACTATTAAAAAAGAGCATCACACAAAATGGATTTCCTGTACTTTTAGCAAGTTCGTTTGGAGGACAAAAATTCATTCAGTACGTGGCAAAGAAATATGGGGATAAAAAGTTATCACAAAGGAAAGCCATCTTTGTATCCGCCTTTCTCAGTATTTTAACCATACGACGATTGTTTCCTACCATCAAAACTTTGGATTTAACCTTCTTTGTACTTGTGCGTGCATTTGACGTATTCGCGCATCGTATTTACGCGTCTTCCAAAGTAAGAGAAAAAGTACCCGAAGGCGTCTTGGAATATGGCAACATTTTCATCTTTATGCTTGCAAGTACTGAAATTATCTTTTCTTGGTTTTATGAACCGGAAAGATTACCAAGGTGAGTTTTATTATGTATGTGTGTGTGAAACGTTTCATCGCTTGACTTAAACGTAAAAAACCCCCCAGATCTTATGCAGGTTGGATTACAAACATGTCAGGCATTGACGATAGACTATTAAAAGCACTCAGAGCTATTCGATCAGGTGAATGGGTGTATGGTGTAAGTAATAATAGCTTTCGATATGTAACAACAAGTAGAATACCTGTTCATCCTAAATGCTCCTCCTTTATAGAAAAATACAGGTTTGGGTCATCTTTTGGGCGATTATTGTGTTCAATTGGGTTTACCCTTTTCTTACGGCGACCCAATGAGTGGAAGAATTGACTGCTCTGTGATTCACGAAGGAAACCCTTATGGCTGTGAAGTGAATGCACTAAATCGATTCTATAAAGGTTTCATCAAGATCTTCCCTGTATGTGCACATCATGCTTATTATTTACAAACACTGCACTTACATAGACTAATCATTATTTTACAGGTTTATTTGTCGGTTCATTTGTTCCCTCCTTTGTTTTTCCGTACAGCTCGTTTATTGGAAAACCCAGGTAGCTCTATTCTTCACATCTTGCTCGCTTCTGTGCGTTCTTCTACCTTTTTGGGTACATACATTGCCATTATTTGGTACAGCATTTGTGCAGTGCGTACACGTGTGGGTCACCAAGTCCTCGGCATCAACCAAACACGTCTGGACGATACCATGGGTCCCCTCGTAGGCGCCATGTTGTGTGGTTTATCACTTTTGGTAGAAAGCAAGCATCGTCGTGGAGAAATGACCTTGTACGTGGTCCCCCGTGCTTTATTCTCTTTCACAGAACGTATCGTCAGCCCACATCAAAAGGGAAGATGGTGGGAGTTTATGGCTGCCGAGTTGGCTGAAAACGCTGCCTTTGCTGCCTCTGTCACAGTCGTGATGCACGCCATCTTTAATAACAAGTCCATGGTGCGTCCTTCCATTCGTGGATTGATGTCATGGATATTAAAGGATGAACTCAAGACATATCGTGGGGACGAGAGCATGAGTGGTGAACAAACACCTGTCAATGATGAAGAATATACACTAGAGATTAAAAAGAAGCATTTAATGGATGAGAACACTACTAATACTACTACTACTAAATAATAAACAATTAATGCATAACGACTTTTTGATCACGTTACCTTGTGATAGACGAGTCACTTACATTATTTGTAGTGTGATGGGGGTTTGTTTGTTTTACGTATCCTTTAGCGTTTTACACATGTACGGCTAACGAACACGTACGCGCGCTATTCAATAGCTTGAGGCCAGGATCTATAGGTAATGAAGCATATTGGTCATAAAAGACAAGCTCTAGCTCACAGTGTACTTTAAGCAAGGTGACTTGTGATCAAGCACACCACTTACCCGTTCACTTATGTGTTGTCAAAAGCTCCATCACTGACAAAACAACGGCCAACGAAGTCATTCCACTTGCATGTATGCTCAGCATTCCTCAAGCCAGCGTCTTCTATACAACTACCCCGTTCAGTGGGGTAGCTCCCTGAATCGCCTATTCTTGTCAGGACTGGTATGCTCAAAGAAATCTGGTGGTCCTCGTCTGGTTATCCTTTGGTCACACACTAGCAGGAAGTTGAGTCAAACTTTTGTGGCAGCAAGTCTTGAAAGGCATCTCGTGAGCAAATTCCTCACGAATCTGGACCAACTATGGAAAAAGGTATGCTGTTGTTACAGGACTTACTATCACAATACATACTAATTATCATATCTATAGACAAGTATTGGGAGGTACAAGTGCCTTTCACTCAATCCGAAAAAGCACGACACGGTCCTCACGTCCTATCTGAATGCCAAAATCTGTGCATGTCAAATTGATACCCACTACCGGTTAGCCATTTATTCCGATGGTTGTAATCCTCTAGGGAGAAGAGGACCTCCATCTCAAACCCAAAGTATCTGGCGTATAGATACAAAGGCCTCCGACCCTTGACAGTCAGTATCCTATGCTGCCAGGCGGGTGGCGATCACTCAAGAGACCCAACCTTTAAAGCGGTGGCGACTTTCCCTCTGACGGTCCAACACACTACATACCACCTGGCTTGGAACGTTAGAATTTGATAAACATGATACACTTGAGAGAGTTTACTTTAACCAATATATATATTAAAGTGAAGGCGAAGTGTGTTGACTGTGAGCAAGTAGGACACTATAACGAAAATTATTACAAATGTAAATTCTATATAGAGGCATCCGCCATTGATGGTACGTATGACAATTTAATGGTACAACTTTTCACAAAATGGTAATAATGAGTATTGATTATGCGTATATAGTTGGAGGTTCAAGTAATAAACGAAAGCAAAGCTCAACAATAAAGCAAGAGAAAAAAAGCTTTCGTTTGACAAAAACATGCTACTGAAAATCCAGCGACTATACATTGTAAAAGATGTGGAAAAAACAATCACAATTCTGTAAGGTCTGCTTTGTATCCGTATAATATTTTGCTCAAAGCAAGAGTGTTGGAACAAAATCTGGTGGTCGAGATTATATAGCCTTTACCTACACTTGAGAGAGTTTACTTTAACCAATATATATATTAAAGTGAAGGCGAAGTGTGTTGACTGTGAGCAAGTGGACACTATAACGAAAAATTATTACAAATGTAAATTCTATATAGAGGCATCCGCCATTGATGGTACGTATGACAATTTAATGGTACAACTTTTCACAAAATGGTAATAATGAGTATTGATTATGCGTATATAGTTGGAGGTTCAAGTAATAAACGAAAGCAAAGCTCAACAATAAAGCAAGAGAAAAAAAGCTTTCGTTTGACAAAAACATGCTACTGAAAATCCAGCGACTATACATTGTAAAAGATGTGGAAAAAACAATCACAATTCTGTAAGGTCTGCTTTGTATCCGTATAATATTTTGCTCAAAGCAAGAGTGTTGGAACAAAATCTGGTGGTCGAGATTATATAGCCTTTACCGTTTAATTGTTGCATAAATAATCCCCGCCATTGTCGGTAAGCCTAGCATCACACTTCAGTTCAACCTATGGTAGCCACTAAAATATATGTAGAATTCAAGTATATCGATGATAAAGGCTTGATTGCATCGCTTTTTCGTGGTTTCTGCTATCGGTATATTTGTCAAGGACATCTCGTCAGGCACGACAATAACATCGTGATAGACGAGGAACCAGAAGAAAACCTGGACAATTTTTCCCGTGATAGATTGATCCATTCAGGTCTCTCCCTCTGGTTCTTGCTTTTTTTTCTCAAGTACGCATCGATGCATTTGCCGTACGTACATGCAAATGGGAGTTTTCCCTTTCCCATTCTGTTCGTGTGGTGGAAGGGTACGCATACTGTACGACATGGACACCGGTGATCTGGTTTACATGGCCAAGATGATCTTTATGAAGCCCGAAGATCGTCATCTCGCTGGCGATATGCCATGCTATCTCGGGGGCTTACTCCTTGAAGAAGGCGGTAGGGAATGCCAGCAATCGACTGCTTGGTTCCTTCTCTTGGTAATCTCACCCGACAGAGTACAAAGTCGATATGTAACTAAAACATCTACATTTAGCTGTGAGAGGGAGGACAACGAAAAAGCGCCAACAACGCTCTTTGGTGGGATTGGACCCAATTTAAGACTTAGTGACTCTGGGCTCAATTTCACCATGTACGCGAACGATTACGGGTTTATTTACTAAGCCCTTCGCAACATGACTCCCAACTCTATTCATGCCATCACTGGCAACTTTTCAATTTCCGCGTATAACAGCCAGAATAGGGGGTGAGTACAACGAACAATATACTTTTGAAATTACAGAAAAAATTGAACTGCTTTACTTGTGTAGGCACGGTTCCTCAACAAAAACTGGCCGCGCCGTGGAGGGGTTCATCTAAGGACATTGAGAGAACTTCTTGTGATTTCTTCATGTGCAAATCCCCACAAACTGGAATTGCATCCACCAGAAAGTAGTTGACTATGGTAAGTGTTTTATAGAATACAATGGCTTTAGTAGAATCCGTATTTAATGATGTATAAAAATATTTTCAGGGCGTGGGAGTGTCCGGCTTCCGCAATGTCGATGAAGAATAACATCTTTGCTTTCTGAGCACGAGTAAAGCTACGGGGGCTTTCACGGTACCTGTTGGCGCAAAACGAGGTGGAATAGGTACCCTTTCATCTTACGGCGGCGGCTTTGACTCTGATGTTTCACTGTGCATTGGTGGCCCAAGGCTGCTGGCGAAACTCAAGTAACCTGGTAAGTACTGGACATATTTACTTTGCACAATTACTGACGAATATTTTATTTTGATAGAGAACATGCTTTATGACGAGCTGGAGCCTCGTCGGCTACTTGTCATGACTTTGGAAAGAGCGAGAAGAGGTATGTGCAGTCTTGGGAAGATACTTTTCCATTTTGCCATCGTACCATGTTCCGGACACTTATCTCCACTTGTACACAAACAACAGTGCAGTGGGTCAAGCGAAGGACGCTGCAGTTTTCGCGTTGGAAGGTGCATTCACAAGGTACCATGCCGTGGATAATGGAACAGCAGCGCAACTCAAGAAGACCAGTCTGCCGAAAACCCTTGCTTTGAAACGCAACGCAAGATGCATGCTCCTCCACAACCTCGATGTAGAAAATGGGTGGACTAATGGCACACTCTGCACGGCGATTCATCTTCAAGCTGACTACGTGATAGTGCAACGCTCAGACGGAGCAACCCGAGTGATACAACCCATCACTCGGGATTTATACCGCACCGCGTATAGCCGTACGCAGATCCCTTTGGTTCCTTCCTACGCTGCCAACATCCACAAGGTGCAAAGTTTGACTCTGTCAAATGGAGTAGCTGTTTCACTCGCCGACCAATTCCGCTCTCCTGGGCAATTATACGTAGCTTGTTCGCGAGTCAAATCGGCCGAACAGCTCTGCTTCTTTGGCCTGGATAGAACATTTGAGACCACGACCAACGAAGTGATTTCCGCTTTTCTCGAGCAACTCTCGCAAACGTCATAATAAAGGCTAACAAATTTCCATGTTTTAAGTTCAAAGACGGCGCCACTTTTCACCACAGTGATCAAATTTCATGCATGGCATTTTACATAGTTGACTTGTGTAAAATCTAGTAAGAGAAATTGTTTCTCCCTCTGGTTCTCTTGGGTTGTAGTGCCCCGACTACCTCCCTTGCGTCAAGAAAGCGTTTCTTTGGGCGTCCCTTTGTTGGTGATGGTATTGTTAGAGGGTTCTGCTCTCAGGTAAGGTACGCTTTAATTGGAATCGATAATTTATTAACCAGTATGCTAAATTATCACCAGATTTGGGTGATGGGGAACAACATCGTGGATCACCGCATATGGTGCTCTGGGCAAGGACGACACTATACCAACTTCATGCTACTACAAAACTATTCATCATCGCAACAGCGCCCAATCCTGGCACAGTGATCCATTCATGATATTCAGCGAAGATATGTCAGCGATATACCTGCATTCCCCACTGTCATCTCTTTGGACTTTCAAAGCAGGTCATGAATTCCTTTCTTAAACATGGCAAGCACTTGAACTTACTTTCCACGACAATACCGATGTACGCTCTCGGACACTGCTGTCTCGTACTGCCATCTAAGGGCTGGAACGCATAACTGTCTAAAGGAAGATTTCTATTCATTTAATCGCTGATGCATGCTTCTTAAGTTACACTGAATAAAGAACAGTCGTAAATTAAAGAAAAAAAAACGCTCTGACCATCTTTCTTATTGTAACTCCGTGTGTGTGTGTATAGATTTTCATTAATCTTAAAGTTTTTTTTTTTTATTATTCTTTTTTTTTTCCTTGTTTTTGCACTTTTCTTTTTCTTTTTCTTTACTATATACCATGTCGTCCTCTCCTCAAACCACAGCACCACAAGGAGATAAAAGCCATAGCTTACCTTCACCACCCAACTCCTCATTTGGAGATGACAAAGACGCTTATTTACCAGAAAATTATACCATAGAACACAATACCAGTAGTAACGATACAAAACTAAAACAACCACAACCAAGTCGACGACGTCGTCGAAGGAGGAGCACAAGTAGCCATGAAAGCACGGCTAGTAGTGGCACCAGCAGCAGCACTATCACAGCTAAAGATCGATATCAATGTCGAGAGTGTGGTAAAGTGTATAAACACCCCAATTGTCTATCCAAACACCAGTGGGAACACTCTGAAGAATGGGAATTCACCTCACAGTTTTTGCTTACAAAACACCAACAAGTACAACTCTTGGAAGCTGCTGCTATTTTGATGAACATGATGCATCATGGAGGAAATAACAGTGAATTACAAATAGAAGATGATGATTTATTATAATAAATAATGAATTGTATATGTGTGTGTGTATAATTCTTTTTTTTTTTTTTCTGAAAAATTGTATGTGTTGCGTGCCTGGAACGTTCATTCAAAATATTTAAACATCCGACACATGAACAAAGGCCCAATCATGATCATAATACATTTCTCTCGTATGGACGTCTTCCACATGATACAAGAATTCAAATTTACCCCTGGATAGGAAACAAAGTGGGAATTCAGTAGCGTATTCCCCGCCATGGGGTAGAATTTCAGGTAAAACGAGTTGGGAGACGCCTTGCATCAGTAATTTTTCCGTCAGGTCGTATTCTTTCGCCCCGTCGTTGTAGCTTTGCACGGGTTGGACACGTAAGATGAGTTTCACAGGTCGGGTTTGTCGATTGACAATCGTCACTTTCATATGGACAAAGCTGTTCACGCTGCATTGGAATTGGCGGTGGCCCACAATGTGTGTGTGTGTATAATTTCTTTTTTTTTTTTTTCTGAAAAATTGTATGTGTTGCGTGCCTGGAACGTTCATTCAAAATATTTAAACATCCGACACATGAACAAAGGCCCAATCATGATCATAATACATTTCTCTCGTATGGACGTCTTCCACATGATACAAGAATTCAAATTTACCCCTGGATAGGAAACAAAGTGGGAATTCAGTAGCGTATTCCCCGCCATGGGGTAGAATTTCAGGTAAAACGAGTTGGGAGACGCCTTGCATCAGTAATTTTTCCGTCAGGTCGTATTCTTTCGCCCCGTCGTTGTAGCTTTGCACGGGTTGGACACGTAAGATGAGTTTCACAGGTCGGGTTTGTCGATTGACAATCGTCACTTTCATATGGACAAAGCTGTTCACGCTGCATTGGAATTGGCGGTGGCCCACAATGTGATTGGCAGGCATATCTACAATGAATTCAATATCGCCCTTCTTGAGCACGCCCAGTTGAAGAGCGGTCAAGCGAAGTGAGCGACGCAGATTCATGCTGCCTTGACGACCCGATCCATCCTTGCACTTCCATGACGCTGTCACTCGCGTCAAGAGTTGTTCGCGGTACCAAAACATTTGGAGCCTTGCTCGCTCTTGTTCAGGTGCCATCTTGGGTGCTTGCGACACGACGAATTGCTTGTTGGGTTCAAAACTAGGCACAGGTTGCAATCTTTGTTCCGATGTCAAGAACAGCTTTTTAAGTGGAAGGACAATTCTATGGATGTGTGTTAATAAGCTGACTCTAGATTTCTCTCTTATCTATGCTTACCTCTTTGTAATGGAAGGTTGAATAGTGACGGTAGATTTCAACTTGTTGTCTTGGTTCTCTCCTCCTTCACTATTATCGACATTGAACTGAATATCAAAGGGAACGGTCCATGTATTTCGCACATCCAAGGTCAGTAAACAATAAGGATTTTTATCTTGTTCGTCATTGGCTTGTTGAGTCAACACAAGCAACTGTTCAACAGGTTGCTCTCCGCTTGTTTTCTCCATGCTAGAAAGATCTAAACGTTGTATTTGAGCCATGGCTTCTTGTACTTGGTCCTGAGTGACGGTTGTATTGCCACGCAAGTAAAGCACATCCCAATTGAGTGGATCCAAGTTTTGATAGACTGAAATCATGATGGGCAAATAGAGTTGACGAGTGTACAAAGTGGCTGGTAATTCCTTTTCCTCTTCTTCTGCTTGTTGTTGTTGTTGTTGGTCTTTAATGACACGATCTAAATAGCCGTAATCTACGTGGATAGCACCGCCTGTACACCCTTGTTTACCATACACATGCACAATGATTTCAGTTCTTCCTCCAGGAGGCAAGTCGACCTTTTTGCCAATTTGATTACCCTTGGATCCTTCCCAAGAAAACACAGGTGTACCCTTTGTATATAATTCGATTTCGTATTGTTCTTCGGTAGGCAATTCTGGGTTGATAGGCTTGGGGTGAATGGTCGTAGAATCTGTAAACGAGAGCGTGATGAAATCAACTGGTATATTTCCAATATTTTCAACTTGGATAGAAACATGTTGAATCTCGCCTTCGAACAACATGATGGCACCGTGAAGTAAAGAAGTAGAGCTAATTTTCAACAAAGGTTGATCTTCAATGACATTCAGTGTTTCATGTGGGTTCTCAACAGCCACTGGTGTAGAAGTGGTACTAGTAGTGGTCGTAGTAGTCGTAGTGGGTAACGTGGATGTGCTAGCGTTAAAGAGTGCTGCAAGGCCCGTATGTTTGTATCGTTCTGACTCCACTAACGTATTTGCTTTTTCTGTTTGGGCTGTCACTGCTTCCACAGGCTTTTCACTCAGGAATTCTTGCTCTGCAAAACCTGTAATTTTTATGATACAACCGCGAATCACCAACGCACCTGTTTCTAAGGGGGTACCCATCAATCGCAGCGCCATGGTCTCATTGGCCGGGATTGTCGCTGCAGTAGGAACAGCTGAGAACTCGACACCGCTCGTACTCAGAACAACGTTACTCAGCTCTAAATCAAATCCAAAGGGGTTCGTCAAGACTACCTTGAATTCACACGTCTCGTCCTTGATTAAATTAATTTGTGGTTTGTCGTCCTTCTTTTTGGCAAATGGATTATAAATAAAGGGATCGCCAGAGGTGGCTTTGATACTTTTGGAAGCGGCAAGTGCTTTTGCAATTAAAAGAGGGTGTTGATAAATGGCTTTGCGGGGAATAGGCGGGATGGGATGGATGCCCTTGACGATATTGAAGCCCCAATAATTGACACCTCCGCTATGGCTGTGATGATGACTACTCTCAACGGTAAGGGTGGTGGCGTTACCGTTGCCGTTGCCGTTACCGTTGGATCGTTTACTGATATTCACTATACGCTGTATACTAGATGCTAAGCGGATCTGCTCGTCTTTGGAAATATGTTGATAGAGGTTCTTTAATAAAACCGTGGTATAATACAACATGGAGGCATGATCACCTATGGATTCAGAAATCACGATACATTCCCTCAAAATATCAATTTGTAAAGCGGCCCAGCCAAAACGTTTTCTCGTCGTTGTGGCCTTGGTTGCTTCTTCAGTGCCGTTGTTGGTATTGCTGCTGTTGAACATGTGAAGTGTGCCCCCGTCCTCGACATGGCTTTCACCAATACCGTACACTTCACAAATACGTTTCAGTACTTGTAAAATACCGTTTTCCTTCTCCTTTTTCTCGGCTGAGGTGTGTGTTGAAGATTGCAGTGCTGCTCTTCCTTGTATAAGTAAAGGGATCATGCGATTCAATGTTTCGTACATGAACCAAGCAGATTTACGATGATATCCAATAGTGGATAACACGGAAGCCATCTGCGTCATGATATGAATGCCATCCATGGTGATTAAATCGTGATCCACATCAATTGTCCATATCTTGGTCACCCACTTGGCAATAGAAAATCGAGTCAATCCACTGGACTTGTATTTGAGCAAGTCTGCTGTTGTCACAAAGCTTTTGCTTTCCTTGGGCTTTTCGTCTGCTGATGGCTGCTGCAACACAATTTTATTCAGCACTTTATCGTTCCAACCCCCATTCACATACACAGTCGTCAAGAAACGGGCAATTTTCAAACAGGCTTCAGCGTAGATGAGTTTAGGCATAGGGATGCTAGTTGTACTGCCCACTTTGGTATACTGTTGTAAAAGGTCCTCATACATGTCGGTGATTTCAGTGACAAGTGACTTTTTTGGGGCGAGTTTGGAGGGTGTAGGATCCGCGATGGATGAAGCAGCATCTTCTTCCTTGGAAGAAATAGTAGGCCTTGAAACAATATGCTATAGATCAAGTTAATATAGAGATACAAAGTAGAAGAAGATACTAACACTTACACCCGCATCTTGATACAAATGATCCATTAATATCATTGTACACGCTAATCCTTCCTTTGCACTACTCAACCATAAATAATCGTACGAGTTGTTTGCCATTTCAATCGACTCATTATAACTATAATCAGAATGTGAGTTTTTCTTTTTTTTTTTTTTCCCCTCTCCATATATGAACAGCCAACTTACTGTTGGATCGCATCGGGTAATCGACCAGCTAATAAATAGAAATCCGCCAACAACTTTTTGATTCGACCTGGTGTTCTCTGCATCGTACGACCTGCATCTCCGCCTGTTGTCAAACTTGTAAATGTGGTGGATCTCGAAAGGGAAGGTTTAGGTGTAGGAGGTGAAGAGGACATGGGCCTTGATGATGCAGCTGTAGACGATGCTCGCTTCAAAAACGATGAAGAGATCGAAGCGGACGGTGCGGGAGGTCCACCATTTGATTTCAAGGGCGAACTGGTGGATGGCTGCATACTGTGGTGTTTCAAATCGAATTTCCGAGGAATATAGCCAGCGGGGATAGGCGATTCAAGCACATTTAATTTCTCGATACGTTCAGCGATGGATGCGAATTGATCCAAGATTTCACTAGCGAAATCACAGATCATGGTGCTCATATAAAATGACATATTGCCCACGTTAGGGATCATGATCAGCCCCTTGGTGTCGTCGGGTTGATTTTCGGTAGGATCAAACGCAAAACATCGAGTTGCTACTGCTGTAGGATACTATTACATAAAAAGTGAGCATACGAATCATAAAGTGGATCCTGCTGTGTGTGCATTTACTTGACCGAGCATATCCACAAATTTCTTGTATCCTTCACTGAGATCCTTGCCTTCCCACTCTTGACAATCCATGATACCAATCACCTACACGTTGTACATATCAATAAATAGGTCGAAAATAAGGAGTCTATCAACTTACACCAAAGATTCGTCTGTGGGGCTGAAAATCCTCGAGATGACAGTGTTCTCGATTGTATTTGGTGACAAACTGGAAGTGCATTTGGCCTTCTTGAAAGACTTGGCTGCTGAATTTAGCTGCATTGAAGTAGAACAGCGGTTAATCTTTGGTCTTTTCCAAGTATACTCATTTACCGCTGTATATACCATTGGCGCCTTTGTGCAAATCAGGCGTAACATCGCCAAGACGTACACAACTGAACTGACGCACTAATTCTACATGATGCCAAAAGGTCGACTTTTTTATAGGTGAGACAGGAACTAGTAAAATACGCACTCGACACGAGGTGGTGATATCGAGCGCAAGGTCCATAGTTTGGTGGTGTTAAAGCGTAAAAGAAAAAAAGTACCTAAAGCAGTAAGTAGAGCGCTTCATGAAGATTAGAGCACCAGAATCAGCAACAACAACTCCCAATTCGAGCTCCGTTAATTAAAGTTTTATATTTGTTTTTCAGTGAGGGAAAACAGTGCTAAAAAAGAGAATCTGAAAATCCAGGTACGCACTGCTGTAAAAACTTTGTATCATGCATTAACATAAAAATAGGGGAAATTGAAATTCGAATTTCATTGTTAAAACTACATACATCCTTGCCCTGTCTTTCAAAATTATAAGCAAGCAGTAGTAGGACAATGAATATATTGTTACAATAGGCTAATTTAAAATGATCAAATATAAATTTGAATTCTTCTTCCTTCTTTTCTTAATTTTTTTTTTCCTTGCTTCTTTATTTCTAGAACATGTTTGCTTGGGGTGAAGAAAACGATCTTCCTTTTGCGATAGCTGGTACCTTGGGCTGTGCCTACTTGATTTCAAGAGAACTTTCCCCCAATACACGATTGAATTACTCTAAATTCACCAACCCCAAGTCGGGCGGTGTCACTGTAAGTGAAGTGGAAGTGGACATGTGAAGTGAGACACACAAAAATTAAACTTCACGTTATAATGCAGGTTCCTTCACAATATGGCATGCTTGTTATTTATGGACCTTCGATGCTCATCGGTGCCTACTTTCTTTTAAACGCTTTCAGGGCAAGCGAATCGACCCGCTTACTGCTAATTGCTTTCACTAGTTTTGCACATTATTTCAAACGAGTCTATGTAAATATTAAGTTATCGGAATACCGACCAAAAAAAAAAAAATCGCTTATCTTCAACTTTACATATTTAGGAAGTGATGCGCGTCCATCAGTATTCCGGTGTATCCAAGCTGTTGGATAATGTCACTATCTCCGCAGGTTATGTAGGCTACTTGTTTTTTGTTCGATTCTTTTCTGCCAGAGTCAGAGAAGTGTCTCCTAGTATATTCTGGTTTGGCTTTGTCTTGTTCTTTGTAGGCGAGTCCGTCAACTATTATCACCATGTTATTCTCAGTCGATTAAGAGCAGATGGCAGCAAGGAGTACAAAGTATGACATATTAACAAGAAGCAGTAATGCATGAATACTCATTTTTTGTATTTATGATATGTGCATAGATTCCAAATGGTGGATTGTTCAAATATTTGTGGTGCCCTCACTATGTAAGTGATTAATAATAGTTTTTGCAGCGATCGACCCGTTTATCGCCCTGTTTTTAATCTTGCTTATTCATGTTTATTATCATGTAGACGGGTGAAATCACCTCATTTATTGCCCTTGCTCTCATGTCTCAACACTATATCATTTTTATCTTGCAGCTTGGCTCTGCGGGTTATTTAGCCGTGCGGGCTTATAACACAAGACTCTGGTATCAATCTAAATTTGACACAATCCCCACTCGTGCCTGTTTGATTCCCGGCATTTTCTAACCTAGCTATGAATTAATTATTGTCCCAATATTATATGGAATAAAATGGTGTTTCTATTTAAATGCACTTTATATGGTGGGTTGCAATGGATATGTTTATTAAAGAAAAGGTAACCGGTAACGCTGGTGGTTGATTTGATGTGTTGTGGATCCGTCTACAATATGCGCAACAAAATCTTTTGTACAAAGGACTTCATGATCACTATTGTAATACATACTTTCTCTGTATATCTCCTGTAATATTGCACCTGACTATATAAACTAGGCTGCACTGGTAAATAAAGTGCTCTCTTTTGCTTCATCACTTAAAAGGTACGTATCTGACGAATTTCCAAGTAAAATACAACGTCCAAGCAGGTATTCACTGCACTCATTATTCTTAAAAATCTAGAATTTAAAAGCAAGTCAACTGCCCTAATAGTAAGCTCTGGGTTTTATGAGAAAGAGGTTGGATACGCACAAATTTACTTTATTTTTGGGATAATAAGGGATATGTACAGCCCTTCCCAACTCCATTTACTAAAACTTTGAAATCACCACCATCCATTCTTTTGAATGAAATTGGAACCCCTATTCAGGTAAAATCGCTCAACCAAGCAGTATTTCTCAAATGAACTGTACACTTTATTTAAAATTATTTAACAATGACTACTAAAAACTATTTATACATATATAAAACTACAATAAAAAAACGATAAACTAACATAATGACATGGTGGAGGCATTTCTTTGATCAACTTTGATCGCCTTTCCAAATGATGGTCGTCTGAATTTCAAAGCTGGTGATACTCGCTTAATGCGGCCTCTGACTTCGTTACAGATCTCATCTTTCAACTTGGATAGCTCGGTCTAAGTTCAAAATAAAATTGTGAGATATTTTCATTCTGATTTTCATACCCATACTATTTTTCATTGTTATTCTTTTACCTCTAAATGCAACATCATATTTATTCCATGGTACAATAATAAGCTATCATCGCGGTCTCGCACAGTACGACATTTGGCAACGATAGTTGAGCGATACTCTCCGTCGTATTCTAAAGTCATCTTGAACAATGTGAGGCTATTTCCTGTGTATAAATGTATATAGTATTAGCTTATAAAAAAGGGTAAGTACCATATCACTTCCTATTGAGATAACTAACCTTCTACCAATAATGAAAAAGCAATTGGGCGCGGAACACCAAGATCAATTTGCGCATCAATAACGAGTTCCATTTCTTTATGTATTTTCACATAATCTGATTCCATTTGATTGCACTAATTTCCAAAAGGCTTTTTAATTTCGCAGGTGAAGAAATCGATTTGCTTTTTGTTTGGCAGGTTGAGCAGAATCAAAAGGTCAGGCTTATATGCTGAGTCACAAATCATTGCCTTGTCATATCTGCATGTAGTTTTTAAAAAACAAATATTAACTTTCCTTGATCATTATTATTGAATATTTGCATTACATACTTGGATATTTCATACTCAGGCTTGAAAAGAAATGCCGGCTACAGCAAAGAGAATACAGCTTGTTCAGAAAATTGATTTTCAGTTATATTATGTGAAGAGTTCCATTGTTTGAAATGGTTATTGAATCCCATTATCATTTCTTTGGCCATGTTTGGAACTTCAGGCTGGTTAATTTCAATTTCTTCATTCTAGTCGTGTAAACTTGTTAGTAACTTCTTCATGACTTTTCTTAAAAAAAACTACCTGATTAAGTTTAAGAAGCAGTTCAAAAATCTTTTGAGAGGATGGGAGTGGTGGAAAGGTTGGAATTGAACAACCTGGGAGACAATACCCATCATTGATATATTCACAAAGGCTTTTTTCAGGCTGTCTGTGGCCGTGAGGAAATATAAATGATAAGGACCTATAAACGGGATTTAATAACAAACTTTCCAAATATACAACAGGTTTTAGCTTACATGATTCTCGTATCGGTCAAACTTCTGGAGTACTTGGCTCTCACTAACGATTTACTTGAACCCCTTCAACTTTTATCGTTGGGGTATGGAAGTTGTAGCAAGATCAAACTTGATGATTGGCATAATGTAAAAAAAAAAAGTAAGCTTGGATACCAATAGAGATAAACTTGTGTTATCTCAATAGTACAAGGAGGAAGGTTTCGGGATGACAGCAAAGCATCATCCACAAGTTGCTTGTGAAAGTGGAGGATGTCGCGGGTGGAACCAAAGTTGTCTCCGCAAGTGGCAACATCCATGGAGGAAAATACAGTAGAGGGATCCCATTCTTTTAACGCCAAGATACACACATCATACTCGACAAACTTGACCTTGTTCCTTGTCTGTAGAACGGCAGAAGCAAATCATCAAAGGAACCCAAACCAAAGGATCAGAGAGAGAGAGCCGGGAGCGAGGGTAAACTTTTTTGTAAAAATTTTATAGTGAGATGATGCGTAAGAGAGAAAAAAAGAGAAAAATGGAAACCCATTGATAAACAATATTTAAACTAGTAGTAGAGTGCATAAATGAACTACAAAAATGGGAATTGGCGTCATAGCTGTAAGGCAATTTTATTAAAACTCACGACCTCATTTTTAACTGCATGACATTTTATGTCGAATTGAAAATTTATCACTCGATCAAGATTTCTATCACTTTTAGCCACTCTTATACACATATGTGCAAAAAGGCTTGTGTAGTATCCGTTACTAGTATGTACGTAAGCAAATGTTTGGTGTGAATAAATATTGGGTTAGTGTTCGCCAACAAGGGTCTCGTTTTTTAATATACCATAGAAAATTGCTCATATGACAGAGATTACCAAGCTCTTATTTATGAATATGTATTATGTTGATTATATTCAACAACCTGAATGAAATCAGTCACGGAAATTATTTTCTACGTGTTTTTATATTTGGAAAAAAGAGATGTGATAGGGTAGGGTATGTAGGGTAAGCAAGAACGGAGAAAGAATTAAGACATTTCGCTGGGCCTCAAGCGGGATCAGGCAAGCTGGGGAGAGACAAATACTCCAATAAGATTGTGAGGCTCGTGAAAGCCGCTCACAGTTGTGAGGGAGAGGACAGGCCAAGCATGAGAAAAGGCTACATATTCCTTGTGCCCGTGGTTTGTGGTGAGTCGGCGTTGAGAAGTGGAAGTAATAGTAACGTCCACCGTTTCCATCACACAAGGTGGGACATTGGCAGAGGAGATAATCTCGTCGTTGACCAGTTGGTCATAAATTTAGAGGAGATGTTGAGCAAATAGTATCTTTTTCCCTTTAGAGAAGTTGGCCTGAAGAGAAGAGGATGAATAATCAGTGGATGTATTCCAAAGCTACAAGACGAATGCATGCCATACATACCTTTTTCGAAAAAATCCAGACGCAAACAATGAGAGAAACCGGACACACCCTAATCCAAAAGTCTAGAGCTAAAGAGACGGAAGCAAAGGCAATTTTCTTTTGAAAAAAATCATATTAATTAATGATCAATATAAGAAGAAGGGAATAAAGGGAACCTCCCCCTCCCCCCTTCCCATGCAAATTAGTATCTATACCATGGAATAATTGCATGAATGAAGCCAATTTTTTGATAACTCAATTGATTTAGTGTGTTTTACCCAAGCTCGAAAGCAAACTACCGATATCTGCAGGCTGAATTTAAGCTTTACAGCGATTTGGGATTTAAGCTCTGTAGCGATCGTATCAGTGAATTTGATAGTCCGACAGTTTAAGCTATGTAGCTTTAATCCAAGCCCTCACTATACTTCAAGCTCTGTAGCCATTTTACAGCTTTAATTCAAGCCCTATAGCGATTTGAATTAATCTCAAAATACTTCAAGCTCTGTATCAATTTTACAGCTTAAATTCAAGCTCTATAGCGATTTTAATTAATCTCAATATATTTCAAGCTCTGTAGCTTAAACTCGAGCCCTATAGCGAATTTTTATGAACTAAAAGGGTTGAAGTCATTGTAATAAAATGTACATTTTCTGAACTCTGTTATACAATTGTAGAAGTAGTCTCTGCTATAAGTAGCTGTGTAGGTAAATATTTATTTTTTAAATAACGCTCATTCATAACAAGGGTTACATCTCTCACAGCGTATTATAACAATTTGCAGTCATATTAATCATATCACTGTAAGCATGAATTTCCGAAAAATATGTTGATTACATACAATTATCAAGTCAATAACTCAAATAACACAAGTAATATATTATATGTATTTTTTTATTTAAAAAAAAAGAAAAATACTATGATCTGATTTGATGTGATGAAACTGGATTGTATACGACCAATCTTTGATACCCCCTACTTTCCTTGCAAAACTACTCTAGGTGATATATGTGGTGAAGAAGTGGTGGAAGCAGCGCTTGTAGTGCATGGTAAAAAGGACAGGGTCATCCCAGGGCTTACGATCAGGCAAAAGTTTCTTATATTCATCTGCAAAATCGTTACATGTAAATGTGAGGAACAGTTGTGGAGGACCCAATTGCTTAAACATACTCTAAAGTAATTTGTTATTATAGATACACTGAGGAAAAATAATATGCTATACTGTACATACATAAAGATTTAGGTTGTGCTTTCTTTTATAAGCTTCGGAGCTTCAAGACAGGCGTCCCAATACGCGACCAAGGCAGCTCACTCGGGCTCGTCGTGAGCACAACCACCAGGAGCACCACCAGCTGAACCAGAACAGCAACAATTTCCTCCAGGTTGTCGAAAAACCAGGAAACAAGAACGTCCCCAAGGGAAAGGTCGGGCCACAAAGGAGAGAACACCACCTCCGAGGAGGAGGTGGTGGTGGTGGGACGACGACGAGCAACAGAAGAAGAAATGGTTAATTGCACCAACTCCACCCTGCAGGGTGGAGTGAGGGCTCTTGGGAGGACGCCGCTCTCGGAAAGGATACGGTGGAGGTGCAAAAGGCGTTTTGCAAATGCCATCTTGTCGCCTCTGGTGAAGTTGCCTTGGACTGAGGATGCGGAAAGATCAGTGACTGTATCCCAGAGCTGCGAGACGAATGCATGTAATACATACCTTCTCCGGAAAAGGGCGGACGCGAACAATGGCGAGAGCCGAACAGATCCCAAACCAGGAGAACGGCAAACGAGGAGAGCTTAAGGAAGGCCAAACACCAGCAGCAGCAAGACCAGCAGCAGGAACAAGACCACCAGCAGGACCACCAGCAGCTGCGTCAGCAGTACTAGCAGCAGCACCACCAGCTGGAATAAGAACAGCCACAATTTCCTCCGGGTGGTCGAAAAACCAGGAAACAAGAACGTCCCCAAGGGAAAGGTCAGGCCACGTGGAGGAGAACACCACCTCCTCCTCCTCGGAGGTGATGGCGGCCGGGCGGCGACGAGAATCAGAAGAAGAGATTGTCAGTTTTACCAACTCCACCGTGCACGAGGGAGGCTCCCTTTCTCGATAAGGGCACGGTGGAGATGCAAGATGCGCTTTGCAAATGCTATCCTGTCGCCTCTGGTCAAGTTGCCTTGGATGGAGGAGTTGGAGAAATCAGCGACGGTGTCCCAAAGCTGCAGAACGTAAGCACGTAGTACGTACCTTCTCCGGAAAAAAGCCGACGAAAACAAGGAGGGGAATTTCACCGACCCCTAAGCAGAGGAGGAACGACAAACGAGGAGAGCTTAAGGATGGCCAAACAAAAAAAACACGACCTCCTCTTCCTGCCGGAAGTCAGTGAGTCGGCGGCGGCGGGCAAAGCCTGCGGCGATCTCCACCTTTCACTTATTTTTGGTGCAAGTAGAGGAGGGATCACGCGAAAGGAACCTTTTCTCCTTTGGAGGTGAGAACCTGGATAGAAGTGGTGGAAGAACATTTTTCTGTAAGAAAAAGACATATCATACCTTCTACGGAAAAGAGCAGGTGCAAACAAAGACGGAAACCGTTCAGAGCCCATGCCAGAGAAAAAAAGACGAAGTGCATGAGGTTTAAAAAATTCATTCTGATAAAATGCATAACGAAAAAGATTAAAAAAAAGAGAAGAGAAAGAGGAAAACTCCCATGAAAATTAATATTTATATCACTAGTAGATTGCATGATTAAATCAAGTAAAAAAAAAAACTTGCATCATACTTGTATCGCCTTTTTTTCATATGACATTAGTTGTATAGTGTGTTTCACCCAAGCCCTATAGCATTTGAGAATTTAAGCCCTATAGCGAATTTAAATTAACCAGCATAGGCCAGTTAGAGCAGACAGACAGATAAAATAGGTTAACCAAGTTAATCAGTCGCCCTTGACGCGGATATTCAAAGCATCAACCCAATTATCTTGGAACGAGACCAAAGAGACAGAGGAGAGAGATGCAAGTAGACAAGAGATACGGAAGGCCAGTCAGAGGAAACAACCTCTTTCTCCTTATGAGTTATGAGACGGTTTCTTTGACTTGAAAGATTCGGATAGGTGGGTAATGAAGTAGGTTTGAAATGACAAAACAAAGCACTCCAAAACACCAACGAATCACGTAACGTGGCCTTCGTATTACCACGCAAAGAAGAGAACAATTTGTAAGCATCCTTTATGTCTACTTCTTCCGTCCCTCTATAAACACGCTCGTTTTCAAAGTACTCGCTGATTCTATCGAAGTATAAAACCTTATTTTCGTCAAGTAAATCAATATCGACTAAAGCTTTATTGTACAATAAGAAATGATTTAGTAACGTTAGACACAGGTGGATTACTGTCAGTGCGTCAATCCCCACTCTCAGCCACCACTCAGCTTCTTCATTCATATGATTTAATGTTACATCAGGGATAGTGTGGATGGATGCGTTTAAGCTTCCATCTTTCACAATTCTTCTGTAATGGGATGACAGCAAAGCATCATCCACAAGTTGCTTGTGAAAGTGGAGGATGTCGCGGGTGGAACCAAAGTTGTCTCCGCAAGTGGCAACATTCGTGGAGGAAAATACAGATGAGGAATCCCATTCTTTTAACGCCAAGACACACACATCATACTCGACAAACTTGATCTTGTTCCTTATCTGTATAACAGCAGAAGCAAATCATCAAAGGGAACCCAAACCAAAGGAGCAGAGGGAGAGAGAGCCAGAGCCAGAAGCCACAAGAAGTTCATTGATAAAATTAACAAATCGCCCCTGGCGAAGGCTTACTGCTTGTTGAAACCAGTTTGGAAGGTGTGCATTCATTTCATTCAGCAAGGTTTCAAACTGGTTTGAGGGAATAGAGTCAATCGCATTGATTGAAACTGATTGTAACACGGCCAGAATGCTGGGTCCAAAATGCAAAATGAGGTTTCTAAATCGTTGACCGAGGCGATTCAGTCGGTTGTGAGCGGAGCCTCGGATTGCGATGTAAACGTTTTCAAACAAGTCATAATCTTGTTGAAACAAGATTTCCAAGTGTCGTACATAATACAAGGAATAAATCGCCCGTTGCACATTCATAGCGAAAACTGATCGGCCGTGGGTGTTTTCCGCACGTTGAAGATGTAAAAAATGTCCAACATCAAGATTCATATCGTTAAATTGTACAAATTGACTGGCTTGGTTGCCCACCACGGGGGGGGGGGGGTTGTTGATTAAAATATCAACAGCTGCAGTGATGGTTTCAACGGTGGGTCTTCCAAACAAAGAAATCGACGTTGGTCTTCTGGCAGAAGGAGTGGCAGTAGGAGCAGGAGTGCCAGCAGGAAGGGCAGCACCAGGACCGGCTGGAACAAGAACAGCCACAATTTCCTTCGGGTGATCGGAAAACCAGGAAACAAGAACGTCTCCAAGGGAAAGGTCAGGCCACGTGGAGGAGAACACCACCTCCACCTCGGAGGTGGTGGTGGTTGGGCGACGATGAGCAACATAGGAAGAGATGGTCAACTCGACCAACTCCACCGTGCATGGTGGAGTAATGGATCGCGGGAGGACACGGTGGAGGTGCAAGAGGCGTTTTGCAAATGCTATCTTGTCGCCTCTGGTGAAGTTTCCTTGGATGGGGGAGTTGGAGAAATCGGCGACGGTGTCCCAAAGCTGCAGAACATATGCTCGTAAATAATATTCGAGGAGATCACCAGCAACACCAGTAATAGGTTGATCATCTTCATACTTTTCTGCCCCTGGGATGGTGTTAGCGACAGAGATAATTTCAGTCGGGGATCGCACGAAGATCGTACGAAGTAAGGCTTGACACCTGAAAGTTGTCACACGTAATGTAGCAGAATCCAGAGAAAGAGTGGACAGTTGATGGCTTCATGTTTCTCAAGACGTAGAAAATACCGTGATTGCTCGTGGTAGATACGGTCGCGGACATTCCCACCTCGTTTACCTTGGCGGTTGTCAACCCAGCTTGTCCTGAATTCGGAAGGTCTTTGGAAAAAGTGAGGCAAATAGGCAGATTGCAACACCGGAAGAAATGGTTAAGTTCTGCACCTTGTGTATGTTTGCCGCACAGCAAGGCACGAGCGAGATCTGAGTACGGCTGTACGTAATTTGGTAGAGATTTCTTGTGATAGGAAAAATCTCTCTGGTTTGACCATCCTCACCTTGTACGCAAACGGATTCTTCTTTTGACGCATATTCCTTTTAAGCGCCCTTTCTGCACAACATGTTTTCCATCGAGACCAATATACGCCATTACGCCAAAGTTGGCCCGAAATTCAGGATAAAGCGTCGTAAGTGAAGTGGCCATGCACAGTAGTATTACCCTCATTCAGTAGCACACATGGGACACGCTGCTCTTGAATCGTTCATTCTTCTTCGCTTGACCGCACCATATTGCACGAGGACCAACTAGGAGAACATTTCAATCAACCAATTTATTTTGATGGACTTCATTTGTAGTGGTTCTTGGAATTTTAGTTGTTGTTGTGGGAACACCCACCACTTTGATCGTGGGAGGGAAGGAAACACCAGCAAGCATGATAGGAACTTCTATGCGGCTATATGGAGAAGCATTTTTCTAAAGCTAATTGATTTCAATAAATAAACAAGAGTTGGTCAGCTTTGCTTATAGATGAGGAGATAACAGGTATGTATCTTACCTTTTTTTTTCGACCCAGTATCCTTTGTGTCCAAACCAAGGGGTAATCAAACAATGAAATTTACCAAGAGCCCAACTTGTCCTTACCCAGTAGAAAAGGTTCAGTGAGTGGGAACTCTTCCTCTTAGTCTTGCAGAAGTATCCTAATACCAGAGAAAGAGAGAGAATGGGGTTCCTTTTCTACATAGGTCCTGCATCAATTAAAAGAAGCCAATCTATCACTCGTTTTGGTACGAAGCTCTTGTGATAAGCGAGCGTGCTTTGCTCACAGTCTTTCCACTTAGACACAGAATATGTAAAGGGTGCAAAAGCTGTTGACTACAGGTCTTTGGGGATTACTCGTTTACAAAGATATAAAATAATAAATAAAGGAGGAAAGAAAAAGATGTATAAACAAGAAAAAAAAAGTATCCAGATTTATTGTATCAAATGCTGTCACAATAACAAACATTGCAGATCGCTGTGAGAGATTTCTCGTGATAAATGACACCACTTTCTTTGTTATAGGTACTCTCACTAAAATTTAGTGAACTGTTATTATTGTCCTGATACTAAATATACATGTTTTTATTTGAATGAATTTTCTATGGTGCTTGAGATAGATGAGCTCACTACAGCCGAGACAGCCGCTGTGATACCAATGGTCGTTGATTTAATTCGTTGTGGACCGAGTGATGTGCGTGACAGTGTCTTTTGTACAAAGGATTCGACGGGTACACGCAAGAAAAAGTAGAGCAGCACCCAGCACACCAGGCCATGTTGTCCCAACGACACTTGCATCAAGCGATGTGTCCATTTTTTCACTCGCTGCAATGGGTATGCTGTCATGGATTCTTCACTGTTGATGGGAATCATCGCTTTATTCACCACAATGACTGAGGAATCACTATCGTCGTCGTTTAGGGTAGTAGTAGTATGTACGTTGTTGATGGCTGCTGCAATCTTTTTGTCTCGTTGATGATTTAGTGAACTGTTATTATTGTCCTGATACTAAATATACATGTTTTTATTTGAATGAATTTTCTATGGTGCTTGAGATAGATGAGCTCACTACAGCCGAGACAGCCGCTGTGATACCAATGGTCGTTGATTTAATTCGTTGTGGACCGAGTGATGTGCGTGACAGTGTCTTTTGTACAAAGGATTCGACGGGTACACGCAAGAAAAAGTAGAGCAGCACCCAGCACACCAGGCCATGTTGTCCCAACGACACTTGCATCAAGCGATGTGTCCATTTTTTCACTCGCTGCAATGGGTATGCTGTCATGGATTCTTCACTGTTGATGGGAATCATCGCTTTATTCACCACAATGACTGAGGAATCACTATCGTCGTCGTTTAGGGTAGTAGTAGTATGTACGTTGTTGATGGCTGCTGCAATCTTTTTGTCTCGTTGATGACGACCTCCCGCTTTTGTATCGATAAAGGAAGTCAAGAAATCCACGCCCATACGTAAACCCACCCATGCTGTTGTTGTTAAATGACCGTAGTGAGGAATCGGAGCCGTTGTTGGGCCAGGTAATGTAGTAGGGCTTGTTAACAAAGGAGGCGGTGTAGTTTGTAGAGGTTGTGTGGTGAGTGGTGGCAGTGGTGGTTCTGAGGGTGGTATCAATTGAGTAGGTGTGTTGGGTGTAGTGGAGGGTATCATGGATAAACTATCGTTGGCGTCAAAGAAAATATCACTGCTGCTACTGCTGTTACTACTAGCAATGTGCTCTTCTGACAGAGGATGAGGTCTGGTAGTGAATAAATCTTTTTCGTCTTTCTCTCCTTCCGACAGTGGTGGTGTGTTGGGTAAATCTCTCGCTGCCAATGGTACTTTGCCAGAACCGTATTTCTCCAGCACCGTATCCGTCTCCAATGACCACTGATACGCATCGTCCCCACCCATTTCCTGTAAGATTGCATCTGAACTGATATAGGGATTGAGCTTGATCACTGTAGTGAACTGGATGCTTTCTTTTGCTTCTTCGCTCAAGAGGTATTTGACGACTGTCCAAATACCTTGATACATCCACCCAAAGTTCAGAATATTCACAGCACTCACCATCCCGGGGAATCTAGACTCTAAAATCAAGCCAATCATTTTAATGATTTCTGCGTCCTAATACGGAATGAGGTTACACACGACGCCAACATAAAGCATGAATACTACTACTTACCACAGGGATGATGGGTGCTTTCTCGATATTGACCACGACTGTCATTTGTGGGACTAACTGGCCCGTCTCACATGTCATATCCCAAGTCAGTCGTCGACTCATTTCCATCATGAGGCAAGCAAAGGGTTGAATGTGTTCAATAAGTCGCTTTGTGGGATCGTGAAAGGATTTTGGAAAGTAGCGCAGTCGAACAAACAAAAGAGGTCTACCTATCTTGTCTGTTTTGTGGAAAAAGGCGAATGCATTGTTGTTGTTTTCAAAGAATTCAATGCTGTCTTTGTAGGTCAAGTCGGCAATGTGAAGCTCGATTCGCCAGGCAATGGTCTTGAGGAGCTCTTCGTGCGCTTTATCAAAGCTAAAGTTGCATTCTCGCAAGAATCGAAATAAGGTCACTAGTAGTGAAAAGTCAATGTTGGTGTGTGTCGGTGCTTAGAAAGGAACCCTTTTCTTACCTTTATCTTGAAGATAGTCTTGTGTGTCTTTGAGGTCTTTGGGGGAAAGGTCAAGAGTGGCTACTTCATCCAGTAACTTCGTTTGCAGTCGATGTATCAGTTCTTCATTGTCCTCATATTGTGAGGTTAAAAAGACAAGTTTTTCTTGTTCTTCAAGGGCAACCATGGTTGTGAGAACAAAGAGAGATAAAGAGAGCCGATCACTTCCCGGCATGAAACAATTAAGCTACGGGATTTTAAAATAACGTAGACATGACGATGATGGTTTATCTGTTTTTGGACAATACAAAATCAACCGAGGAAATACAAAAAAAATAGATAGTGAATTTATTCAAAGTTAAATAAGGGGGGGGGGGGTATAATATATATGTACAGTTTTTTTTTTTACACTACTTAATGTTGAGTGACAAAGAGATTGACAGCGTTATTGGGTCCTTTATTTTCAAAACCCATTTGTACGTCTTCACTTGAGCTGATGGTAATTAAATCACCGTCTTCGTCTTCATATTTCAAACCAAAGCTCTCAAATTCTTGTCCACACAGCTTGATTTTACTTTCAATACGTCGTTGTAAATCTGTGAATTCAATGTCGGTGGGCACCACCACCACGTAGATGGCTCCGAAATAATGTACTTTGACTTTAGTGATATCGTTGGGTGAGGCCACGTTGCCCTCGTATCGATATCCGTTGCTTTTTCTTTTGGCGTTATCGTATTGGTATGTGGATGTGGGGAGTTCGGGTGCAACAGTGTTATGGTGGGGTAAGATGGGACGTTGGATATTGGGACTACTTTGTGATCTGGCACGAGCGTGTTTCTTTTTGATTTCTTGTGATAGTGAGGGTTGAACGACAATATGTTGTTGCTGTTGTTGTTCCTCGGTCTCGGGTTGTTGTTGTCTTCTTTGCCATAGTGCACCAGAGGGAGAAATACCGTTGGGTGTTGTGACTGGTGGTGTGCTACGAAGCGAAGAAGGTGTGGTGGGTGATGAAGGATGACTTCCTGGAGGTGAGGAGGGGAATGAGTAGAGTGTTGTTGCTTCTGAGGATAAATGACTGTTGTGCACCGTAGACACGTTCGAGTTGGATAAGGTGGGAAGATTATTGGTGGGTGATCTTGGTAGGGGAGGTAAAGTCATACCAGGCACACCGTTCATAAAGTGACGTGCAGTAGTAGTAGATTGAGAAGGTAAAGAAGCCTTTCGACTACTCACCTCGTATCCTCTGGATTGATTATTATTACCACCGTATTGATAACTATAGGATCGATTGCGCATAAAATTATCTTCAGTACTTTCCACTTGATATTCGTTGTCGTTGGGATGATTAAATCGAGGTGTGAGTAAGTGGTCATCGTAATAATCTTCCTCGTCTTCATCGTAATGAAGTAAAGGATGGTTGAGTTCCATACGCGGTGTTTGGGGTGCAGAAATCAAGTCAATCTTGGGCGTAGTGGCTGTGATGGATTTCTTTAAATTAATAATAAAGCCTAGCCATTGTTTGAGCTGTTCATCATTCCTGCATCTTAATAAGATGGTTTTTGTGTCTGTGTCCACCCAAGTGATATGTAAAGTATAATGACCTAAATAAAAAAGTGAATACAAGATAAATAAAGTGCATCACATAATAATCTCAACGTTTTTTTTTTTTACCATTTTGACTTGAGGAACCCTTGGCTTGTTCTATTTTCGCCATGATAATTTTACCTCGCACGACAAGCGAGCCTTCTTTTCTTCTTCTCACAAGGGAAATGGAACTTTTACCTGCATCCTTATTGATTTCTTTGCAGACGAGGATAATTTTCTCGAATAAATAGACGACCATTTCCCTGCTGTGATCTGTATCTTGTCTCTGCAAGGTGAATTTATCGTGTAATAGTAAATTGCCAAAACTGTCTACCGCAATGGGCCCTGTGTCATCCACGATTCTTTTTTTAATATCTTGTACGACCAGTGTATTTTCTTGTAATCGCTTGGTTTCATTGACATTTTTCGTCACTCGCTGGATGGCCTCGAGGCCCTGTTTGTTTTCTGCGGCGTAAGGCCAATCCTCGGGTGTGGTTTTCACTAATTGTTGAATGAGGAGAGGGTATTTGCACACTCGCTGGATGGGTTTGATGAGCATGGAAGGTAACTCGTACGTAGGTGACATAATGTGAGCTAATTTCTGGAGCTTGTGTGATTCTTGGATCACAAGGTCCTGGGCTTTTAGGAAATTAGCACAAAAAGGTTCATAGACTGAAAAGGCATCTTCAAATTGAATAAATAAGCTGCCGAATCGTTGGTCTTTGGCGGGAGAAGAAGCTTGGTCTTCTAATTGAATTAAAAATCGACGTTGAAAGTCAACCAAAGCGTTTAAATTTCCAAATAAATAATGCATTGTGTCTGGAGAAAGCACCTCATGTGCCTGAGCCTCTCTCATGTATTCCTGCATGAATAATAATAATCCGTTACTGTTTGTGTGTGTGTCCAACATGAGCTAATTATGGTTATTACCTGCAATGCCTCTAAATCTTGTACATATTTTCTTTCTGTGGATATCATTTCAAATACAACATTGTCTCTCATGTCTTTGGGTGTGTCTATGGTGAGTGTTGATTCGGCAATCGAAGGTACTGAAATGATTTCTTTATCCTCTAATAAGTCTAGTATTCTCTTGACAGTATTCACCACCTATTATTATACAATGATATGAGTTATTAAAATCCCTGTATGCGTATCTATGTAAGGTTACCTTTACGAAACCATTGGTGTCATTTTGATATAAATCAGATAATGTAAATAAAGTTTCTTCGGCAAAATGTAATTGATCTCGACAGGCAATGATGAAATGATAAACAAGAGCCTTTGATTTGTTTGTTGCAGAGTTATTTTTCGATGTATTTTTCTCTGTCAAGATAGGTTGATCTGGGTTAAGCACATTATATAAATAACATAGACTGGATCCTTGTCTACAAATAGCCCATAATTTAGTGAGAGGATCACTTTTACAACTATCTTGTTGAAGTTGAAGTTGCTGCTGTTGCTGCTGTGATTCTTCACTTTCGAAATAAATATCAAACCCTTCAACAAAAGTTAAAGCATTCAGGACAGAACGACATGTGTGGTAAATGGAGGCTTTTCCTGTTGCTTGTTTGTTGGTGATGGAATCAGTTGCCACAGGTGATTCAATCATTGGAATTGACTTTTTAGTTGTACAAAAGGGAAAAGAAAAGAAGAAGAAGAGAGAGAGAGAGAGGGGAGAATAAAGAATAATTAAATAAAATCTTATTAAAAAAGAGCTATTGTTACACCCGCTTTTATTGAATCTGAGACCTTTTGTGTGGGTCTTTTCTATTCTTCTTCCTTTCTTGAAAAGAATAAAAACTTGGTTCTCCCCGTGTTTCTCTTTAAAAAGGTATAGTTACTTGTGCCTTTTTGTTTCATTGCAAAAAAGAAGCTTTGTAGTCATCTTTTTTGCTTAGAACCGGTTTTTTTTTTTTATTTAGTGCTATTAAAATCTCACACGAGGTTAATGCTAAATTGTAAACGGTAAAACTCCATCACTCGGAGGTTCAAATCAATCATGACCTTTTAGTAAGTAATTGAATTATTCACTGGTTCTATTTTATATGCGAAGGTGTGGGTATTATAAAAACTATAAATATAACCACAAGGTGAGATAGAATGTTGTCAGTTTGTTTCTCTCCTTTTTAGCTGACAAGAGACAGAAAGGAGAGAAAAAAGAAAGCTAAACTTTATGTAGTTGTTCTAACGCGTGACTGTTGTCAAGAAGAAGAGAGATTTACAGAGGCAAACACCCCCCCCCTTCTTCTAACTCACTGTATTGTAAAGTTGTTGTCAATGTTGAAACTTTTAAATAAAACTTGTTATACTTCTTTACGTGCTTTTTCTACTTCCTGTAAAAGGAACGCCATCTTTGACTCAAACTCACCTTTACATGTCCTGAAACCACTTCAATCACTTGCACCCACCTTTTATACCAACGGACAGAATATCAAACCGCTTTATGAACCAGCTCAATTCTATTCCGAGTTAAAAGTGAGTCTCTCTCCTTTTTAATACATTAATGTATTGACATTATTATATAGAGAAATATACTCTCGGCCAAAGATCGAGTCTTTATTGCTGCCTTGTACATTGGACATACAGAACAAGAACTGGTAAATGAAGAGAAAGAGGGAGAGACTAGTGTAGTAGAATAATCACCTTTGACAGATTAAAATGGTAATTACATTAGGTAGATACGATCCGAGAAGCACTGCAAAAGACACCCAGTTTACAAGTGCATATATTGATCGATTGTTTGCGTGGAACGCGAGTATCAAAAGGAGAAAGTTCAGCTACACTTTTATTACCACTCATCAAAGATCACCCAGATCAAATCAAAGTATCCATGTATCATACACCTGATTTAACGGGAATCTTAAAAAAGACGTTACCTCAGCGATTCAATGAGAGTATCGGGTTAATGCATCTCAAGGTATACGGTTTTGATAACAGTGTCATGCTAAGTGGGTAAAGTGATTATTTCAAGAGGGAAAAGTGGACTCCACATACTTATCATTTTTACTAGTGCCAACTTGAGTACGGATTACTTTACAAATAGACAAGATAGATACATTATGTTTGATCAACAACCTGATCTTACCACTTATTACCACGATTTGCATGAACTGATATCCTCCTGCTCATATCAACTCAAAGAAACAGCTGCGACAACGACGACAGATGCATACGATCTGACGATGGATAAAGGCATGGCGGATCCAGTGAAACAAAGCAAGCAGTATAAACGTCAAGTCAATTCCCTTTTACAAACCTTTATAACGCAGCAACAACAAAAGGCCACTACAACTACTGCGATCACTGAACAACAACAAAGCGATACAGCTGTTTTACCAGTGATTCAAATGGGACCCTTTAATATTCGACAGGATGAGCGATTGACACTGGAATTACTCAACATTGCACACGTAGAGGAGAATTGGACCATCGATCTTACTTCGGGTTATTTCAACTTTACCGATAAATACAAGGCATACATTTTAAGAACAAAGGCGAGATTTCAATTCTTGACAGCGTCACCTGAAGCCAATGGATTTTTCAACTCCAAGGGTGTATCGCGATTTTTACCTCCTGCGTACACGTACATTGAGAAAAAGTTTTATAAACAAGTCAAAAGGATAGGCAGAGGGGACGAGATTTCAATTGAGGAATACAAGCGACCAGTGTGTACGTATCACGCAAAGGGTTTATGGATCAAATTCGGCCACTACAACTACTGCGATCACTGAACAACAACAAAGCGATACAGCTGTTTTACCAGTGATTCAAATGGGACCCTTTAATATTCGACAGGATGAGCGATTGACACTGGAATTACTCAACATTGCACACGTAGAGGAGAATTGGACCATCGATCTTACTTCGGGTTATTTCAACTTTACCGATAAATACAAGGCATACATTTTAAGAACAAAGGCGAGATTTCAATTCTTGACAGCGTCACCTGAAGCCAATGGATTTTTCAACTCCAAGGGTGTATCGCGATTTTTACCTCCTGCGTACACGTACATTGAGAAAAAGTTTTATAAACAAGTCAAAAGGATAGGCAGAGGGGACGAGATTTCAATTGAGGAATACAAGCGACCGGGATGGACTTATCACGCAAAGGGTTTATGGATCAAATTCAAAGAACAAAAGTTACCTTACGTGACCATGATTGGGTCACCTAATTTCGGACAAAGATCAAGTGAAAGGGATTTAGAGGCACAAGCTGTGGTTTTAACAGAGAATAAAGAACTCAGAAATGCTTTATACAAGGTAAACATATGCTGAAGAAAATCATTGGAATGATTACACACAAACTAACAAAAAAAACGTAGGAAGTGGATGCTTTACATCAGTACTCGCAAGTGGTCTCCAATGAAACATTTGCAAAATTAGATAGACAAGTGCCAAACGGTGTGAAAATCGCTACCGCTTTTGTAAAAACAATGCTTTGATTGTCAAAAAAATATAAAAAACGTGGCAATCCATAGACACGTGGGTGTTGTGTTTCTCGTGCATGTTTGTGATACTCGCTTACACATGCGGTGAAACCTTTTAATTTTAATAAAAAACTTTAAATTCATTTGAAACATACATATCAAGACGTGCATAGTGCATGCAATTGCACGCAGACGTTCAAGTGTTTGAAAGTATATTGCAACACTGAAAAAAAAAGGGAGATCTTGGGCGAACAGCGTTTTATTTCACAAGAGTGTCCATATTTAGTATTCGCTATGTAGCACTTTCCCACACCGTGCATAAAACAAGCTGTGGTATCTGTCAGCTTGAATAATACGGATACGTATGAAGGGACAATGATTTATGAACCCAATTATTAATGGAGAACGCTTTTACCACACACCAACCTACCACTTATAGACACTCAAGTTAGATACATCTCTTATGTTGGATGAGTACATATCGATTAGTAATAATGCTCCTCCTAAAATGTACCACCATCCAAAGTGGATATAAAACTATTACATCTCACTTAAAGTATATGACAGAATGAACAACGACTCGCTTCAATCAACACTTCCTTTGACTGACTTCTTTTTCCTTCGTATAATAATTATGTGTGCCCCGTATCGTCCAAGAAAAAAAAAAAAAAATCGATGTATCGCAAAGCTGTTGTTGGTGATCGCAAACTTTGGCCTCGGCTAAGTATTCCTAAAAAAAGTAACAAACGTAATCCTACCCCTTGATACACTAAACTAGCACAGCTCAGTAAGCTGCATTTTTCACAAACTAATTGGAGCAGTCCTGACCTACCCCTTTCAATCACTCAAACTTTGTCTAGTATTAACCTTTAATGAAATTTATATGTAACAGAAAACAGCTGCATACTATAAAAGAAGTTCATTCAGTCTTGTGAGTTGCTGACTTTAGTAATCCAATTAATCGATTAAAAATACAAGCGGGCGGGAATGGGATATGACGCGTATAAAACGACGCGACGGTTTCCTGTCGCGCATACGAAAATCTGGACTGAGTTGACACAAACCCTCCACAAAATAAAGTTTGTTGTTGTCTAACAACCTAGTGTTACCTCACTGACAAATGACAATCTCCTCCCATTCTTCCTTATTTCTTTTCAAAAGAAATTGGCAACTCTTTGTACCGAGACATTTGCAGCTCATGGAGAATACCATAAACGATTCAAGAAGTTGAAGGATGATGTTGAAGACGTGGAATGCATTCATCTTTGCGTTTTTCGCGATTTCTCAAAGATTTTGAATTTATATTGAATCAGCCAGCAACTAATTCGAGCCCTCACCATTCGCAACGACTTCTAGAGAACAATGGGTACCGAGGATACGCCCATGCAAACCTCAGGGACGACAACAGCAACCAAAGCTTCGGTGTTCACTATTAAATGAACAGGAGGACGTTTGGAAAGCGGGTGGAAGCTTTAAATGAACACCTTGCGTTTCAACTAGAAGCTCACAACTCCACCGTCACGTACAATCAGGTTTTCATAGATCTTTGACGTTATGCCACCAACCACTTTGGTTTCAGATTGTCCCAGGTAACTTTGGGATTTAGTCAAGGACTGTCCACAACTTCCATGAACGTTTCTTGGAAACATTCGGGCCACTATCTAGTGCTGGAGAAATTCAGCAAGTTTGAGAACGCTTCGAGACCGTAGTCGAAGATGACGACGTGAGAAAGAATAAACTTATTAGGACTATTGACGGCAAATTGGTGACCATGCACTGCCCCAAAAGGGGTTCTGAACGATTCAGGGATTGCAAATCAAACTTATCACATTGTGCGTGCGGGTCCTCCAGAACAAATTGTCTTTTTTTTCAGAGGTATGTTATTTTCACGATTAATTTTGTTTCATCGATACTCATTTTCTTTTTATAGTGAACTCTACCGCAATTTATGAACAGGAGATGATTGTAGTAAAACGTGGGGCCTCGCCAACCCTTCCTGCGCTTGAATTTGTTCATCGTCACAAGATGATAAGACGCAAAGTCTTTTTTCCTCCACTCCTCTTTTGTCGATGCAGCAGCGCCCCTCTCCTCTCCTTCAACCGTTCCTAAGAGTCACCTGTATCGCGTGTATTCCCCATCCGCCGAGCAGTGCTTGCGTTATAGGGATATGTATAAAGTAAGCGACCTAAGAATTGTGTAATTTGTTGTTTTCCCTGGATGCCTCTGCTCTTTCCTCTTCTAAAACTCCGTGTTTTCTTTGAGTAATCATTTCGCAGTGCTCTCATGACGAATTATCTGATGCCGCTGCTTCCAAACATCACTTCAATTACACCCCCACCAATATGCGTTCGGCAATTAAAAGAGTATTTTTGTTATCGAAGTCAGCGTCTTGTTGTGTAATGATACGAGGTTGGAACTCTTGAATACTGTGGTAAGATACATAGATTTTGGTTGCAGGGGATTGCTCGGGAGGCAACAACTGAAGTAGCGGGTAGGTATTATTGAAGTGACCATTGTTGGGCAAGGGTTGCAAAAGTTGAAAACGCGAGTGTCTTATTGAGGTATCTTTTTCAATCGATACTTGCCAAAGCAACACCATTAGAGATACCAGTATTAAACTGAGACGTTGAGACATGGTGAACTTTATAATTGGGGGAAGAAGAGTTAGTGTACAGTTCTGAGTAAATTTTCAAAAACATATTGGACACCTAGTTTCGTGAATTGATGTGGTATATGAAGATTGTTGCATTTGTAGCTTTGAAAAATATCAACTTGACTCATTTCCTGGCTTTTCCAAAGTTTGAACACTTTGGATGACAGGTGACACTCGAAGTCAGGGAGAAAACCTTGCCTTGTTATTATATTAAATAATCGGTACTATCAGGTCTTGCCCTTTTGAATTAGCTGATGTTCCAGACTTTTCAATTCCAAGCTTTTCCATTATTTCTGTTTCTGACATTGGACAGGTGCCATAGACCTCTTTCTATCCACGATAATGCAAAAAATTAGGCTCTACACAGCAGCCAATTGCTTCGAAGGTTCATTTTTTTTCAATCCCGATTTTTTTACGCAGAAGATCTGCGTGCTCCATAAGCCAATGGTCATATTGACCAGTGTGCTTCTTCCCAAGTCTATTGAATGCGCCGACATCCAGATTGTGTCTCAAGCGATACTCAGTCAGCATCGCGTTAGCAAGCTCAGGTCCTGCACCGAAAGAAACAAATTTACATATTAAATTTTGGTGAACAACCCCTTCCAAAAAATTGGTACCTCTTATGCAACGGTATTGCGTTAACCCGGACTTGTCTTTAGGGTCGCTTGCAAAGAATTGTTGAACTCAACAGGATCGGAAGTATACCCGAGCAGAACAGTCCTCAAAACACTTGGAGCTTGTTTCCAACAAGCTACTTTGTTGTCGAACAAAGTAGTTCTTCCCGAGTTAAAATCTGTTAAGGGGCTACAAGACAAAATCAAGGACTGCAGAATAGAAACTAAAACCTTAGGAGGGGATACCATTCGTCTAACCCTCTTTGAAATCCAAGTTCGCTCATGATACTTCATTTTCTCATCCTAACTTTCTTCACCTCCGCTAAACAACAAAGCTTATTACTCTACTTTACTTTATCATTTTTGTCAATGACAAACAACAAACTGTTGCTAAACCTCAGATGAACTCTTTTTTGTTTGGACCCTGCTTTTTGTATATATGGCTTTTTACCGTATCCATCCAGTGAAATGTATCTTTGACTATCTAGTGTAAACTCTTACCGATAGAGAATTTCCTCTACTTAGAAGTTCCCCTGTAGTTGAAGACAAGTTACATAAATCTAAAGAAAGAGCCATTTTTATCAACAGTAGAGCCAGGAATTTTAAAAAATTATTAAAGGCAGCCTGAGATTCGATCGAGATACAGTTAAGGGTAGCCTCGCTGTCAATGAACGTATTGCTCATTGGTGGCAGTTGTGTTGTATTTATAGTGAACTCTTGTGTATAAAGTGTAAGTAAAGTAATATATGAATAAGTCGTAAAGAAGTCAAGTTTTATTGAGATAATATTTCTTTAACCTAAGGCAATAACCTCAAAGTATTTTTCGTCAGGATGCGCTGAGCATTGCGAATTTTTGCTTCAGCTCCTTGATCGCCGTAGTAATACTGTACCCAGGCTACATGTATAAGAATTTCAAAAGATTGTATTTGTGGTACCTATTCGTTTACAGGGTCATAATACAGAAAAAAAAGTTTATTAGAGAAAGTAAAACTTTAGAGAAAACTGATGTGGAGGAAATAAGCCTATGTTCATCCACGTCATCTGTGAGTTCACACGCTTACTTTTTAAGTCCATCTTCACCTCTCGCATCAACATTTCAGCAAGACATTCAACAGAAAGGAGAATCACCAAAGCAATTTATCACCAAAGCAATTTATCACCAAAGCAATTCATCACCAAAGCAATCCATCACCCGTCGCTCTCGGGCGACAGTTAAGTGAACGCGTACCGATTTTGAAGATCTTTTGCGAAAATTCAAACCTCAACTTTTTAAACAGATATAAATGTAGACGAGAGTTAGACCGTCATTTAAATAAAGTCAAACGCGTATATTAGATTAAACGAGAGTGTATTCAACTATTGAAATAGAAGGTGTTCATCAAAATTAACATGAACAAGAATAAATGATTAGAATCAATAGTGTCAGAGTGTACATGAGTGACTGTAATCGCTAAAGGTGAGCATCAGTGTATTTGGTTACACGATGTCGATCACTTTGTAGATCTTAGCGTCGATCACTGCGTCGATCCCTTAGCCACATCAACAAAGTGGAGTAAAACAGCCTGCATATTCATTTAAAATGGGGAAAAAGATACAGGTAATACTTTAGGAAGCGTGTCGTTGCGAACACAAGTCGTTGCGAACACAAGTGTGCTTCAAGTGTCCAAGTAGTCTTCCGATCAAATAATTTACTTTTTCCATGTTTTTTGGACGTTTTTCGTTCATTTTATGTACAAAGTCCGTCTTATTGGGCAGATGTCGGACAATCACGTGATATTCACCTGATCAATTTTTTGACATTTTTTAAACGAGCCTTCAGACAATGTACATGTATTGTACTAATTTTAAACGCTTTCAGTTGTATCTCAAAGTGTTTTAATTTAACATTCTAATATGAATTTGAACAGGAATTGATAATTTTTGAAAGAGAATGTCACGTGCTTTTCACCTGACCGTATTTTTTCACTTTTTTTAAACGAGTTTGTAGACAATAAAAATGCATTCTGATATCTTTCAAAGTCTTTGGTTTTATTCTGAAACGTTCTCCTTTAAAAAATTCGATCAGAATCGATGGTTTTTGAATTTAAGATTTTTATGTTTTTATTCGAATTTTCAAATTTTCGAACTTTTGTAACTTTTTCAGTTTTCCATATTTTTTCAAGTTTTTTGATTTGTACAATAGACAAACTTTTTCGACATTATAAATGAATTGTTTCAAGAACAGTATATACCTCAAATACGGGGAAAAGTTATATGAAGTGTTTTTGCCAACTCTCCGCAATATTTTTTTTTTTTTTAACCATAGTGAAGGTAAAAATACACGTAGCGCAGCGTAGAATATTATTAGCTGGAGAATTGAAATTGGACAAAGATTTTTTAAAGTATACAGCGAATGTAAACATGGTTAAGGGAGGTGCAACTGAACTTCTTAATGCAATACAGAAAATTAGCGTAGCCAATGAAAATGTGGCAGCGTCTTCACTTGCCGCGTATCTTTACCGTTTCGATACATCACATAAAGTAAATATGGTAATTGGCTGATCATTCACAGTATTTAAAATATCAAAAGTGGCTCGTAGCCTGTCATAACTTTCGATTTCAGTAAATTTGGATCTAATTTGTCTAAGCTGATACAAGGTATGGGACATCTCTATTCTGCTGCAGTCCAGATCTTCAGCAAGGAGCTTTGCTTGTTCATACACATTTTGATCTAAAAATATCTGCGTATTTTTTGATGATTCAGCCGAGTTAAGAAGAAAAGATTTTGTTGACGGTCCAGCCTCTGGTGAATGAACCGAATCCCCTCTAATGCTGGCGGAAAAAATGAGATAATTGAATTCCATTGTTCCAATGATTAATTTTATTCCATCACTTGTGTTGTTTGTCATTGGCCAACTACGCAATCTCATTGCTTCAAAAGTGCAGTGTTTTCAGAAGAATATTTATTAAAGCTAAGCTCAATTCAAAGCAGCGTGTTCAGCATATTGAAGAAGAAGTTAAGATTGGTAAACGTGTTCTTTTTTTTTTTTTTTTAGCTTCGTCGCTTGGGACCTGCTTGTTTGGTGTCGTTGTCATTGTGTTCGCCTGCCGCAATCGGCAGGTTAAACAATAGTACTTTTGAAAGCTTTATGAAGACAGTGGAAGAAAAATTCATGCCGATAATAGAGGAGACATACATTCACAACAGTTGGTCTTTGCCGTTCTGCCAGGTTTTGTGTGATTTGTTTACTTCGAAAATAAATCACCCTCTAGCCGATTTCGAGGATTCAATGAAAGAGTTATTCTATTCCATATTGGACGGTAATAGCTCGTTGGGTCTGTCGTCCACTACAACACGTGCATCATTCACCGGTGGCATTGGTAATGGGAGCCTGTATATACCACCCCTTTTTCTTATATCCCACCCTATTCCGGCCCGGATATATTTTTTTCAAAGAGCGATAGTAGTGGGGGGAGGGGTGGGATATAAGTCAACCTATGCATGAATTTCTATTTTGAAATGGAAATGGCGTTGCGCTCTGTAAAACAAGCCACCGCTCGCAGTACCTATAAAAAAAATTCTTATACTCTAATCTTCTTTCTTTGAATACACTTCTACACAATATGGTTCCTCTCTTATTGTAATTTTATAAAAGAACTCTAATTTATTTTTGGTTACTGATATTTGTTCTTAGGAGAAAGTATACATACCGTTTTACGCGTTGTTATTCGATATTGAAAGTATTTTCGACAGATTGTCTTTTGCCTTCATCTCGAGTAAAGGACAGGAAACGATTCCAAAAGCTTTTGACTTTGTCATCTGAGTAACCTGCTTTTCTCATCGCACTGGGATGCAGGGCGCTGACTCTTGGCCATGTGATTTTGACTGCCCTTTTCATCGTTACCGTAATCCAGTGGATCTTATCAACGTGCACCATCACCAGTGGAGGAGGCTTACTTTTCGTGCCATATGGACACTTTTCGAGACCTGGAATCACCGAGAAGTAGATGGACGAATGGTTCTCATCCTCACCAACGGGGTACACTGCTATGGGTGTACCAAAAGTATCAGGGGTGGATGACGGGTTCGTTTTGCTCAGCAAAAGGAAGCAGTTGCGCCAAATCGCCGAAAAATATAACAGGAATATTTCCCCAAGGCGCGTTGACGTTCTTCGCAAGTTGCATCGCCGATTCAAGTTTATTGATCATTTCGGCGGATAACATGGAAACTTCATCAATCAACATAATCACTTTCGGATTATCCATAAAAAATTCTGTAAGACATCGATGGTTTACTTTACCAGTGGCGTTATCCATTCCAAAAAACCGGTGTAAAGTCATCCCGTTTACATTTGAACTTGCAACACCTGTGAACGCTAATTTGACAACATGATAGGACAATGTCTTGTAATGCAGTGCAATTGTATCCAAAAGGTAAGATTTTCCAGTTCCAGCGTTCCTGTGAATAAAGACGGGATGCTTTGCATTGATTTCTTCCAAGGCGTTTGAATAAGCTGTATACTGAGAAGTTGTAAAATTACTCAATCTCGTGGAAATATCGTTCTGTATAGCAGTTATATCATCATTATCCAAAACTTCGGTGATCCTCTCACTTGAAAAGTAATTGCTCAAATATTCATTTGTCTATTTTAAAAAAAAATTGGTTAACAATATTACACATTAGATTGTATTTCATACGAACGTCACTTACGTTAGCTACGTTTTCGATAGTAACCAATTGTTGTTCGTTTAATTGAAAAGGTCGCGCCTGAATTTGACCTTGAGTCACGTAATGTTGGTAAGCTGCTCTGTAAGTGCCAAAGTCATTGACGTCCAAAGATCGAAATTTTAAATGGAGCAATATTTGCTGAAAATAAATACGCTTCACCAGCAGACATTGACAAATATCTTGTGCGATATAAACAAGGTCTTTTTCTTTTCACGTACTTTTCCTTAGGGTGAGTTGCGGAAACAAAGACGTGTCTTTTGTCGTGTTTTTAGTCGCTGGTCTATACTCAGTAAACATCTGAGGTAATGTGATATCTTCCATTTCAACTGGGCGTGTCAGATATTTCTCTAGATGAGTCTTGTGAACAATGTCGTAATCACCCTCCATTTGAGCAAGTGTCTTTAAGCATCGTCGTTGATTTTCAGGTAAGTTTGTATTTAAAAATATTACATCAACAGAGCTTTGTTCCTTGTGCCATCCCATAATATCATACACTGCCTCAATAACGCCCATGTGTCTGGCTGTAAAGTGTCTGGTAATGTTGTTACGAGGAAGGGGTTCAATGTTTATATTGGCGCTATTTGCTTCTTCACTAATAAGAGAATAGTTATTAACAGTGTCGAATTTTGTGAGATACTTACATACATAAGCGAGTGCTTTATATCCAACATTTAACTGAATATCCATGTTGCACTCTAGTAATAAATGCAAAAAGTAAAGGTTGTATTGATTGACCATTGCCGCTTGAGCAGTTCTTTTGAAATGATATCGACCATTTATTTCTTCGTTTTCTTCCCTCTCTTCTTGCGGGAAATTAAATCTGCAAATATCACCATCAATTGTAGAAATACGGCAATATGTTCCACATTTGTGTATCTGATGGCGAGCAACAACAAGTTCGCGGTCGCGAGTGTTGAGTGGTGGTAATTCAGTGGTTATAATATCCAATTCCGCTAATTGAGCAGCAGTTTTCTTGGTCCATAACAAGATATTATGTATGTGAGGCGATCCACGTTCTTGCAATTCCAAAACCCAGTAAAAGTGATTAATACCACCTATTTTATTTGCCCACTTTCCCTTGATAATGTTTTGAAAAAAGTGAGTCCACTTGTTTTTGAAATGTTGGGCGAAGAGAACTGGATCAGACCAAGGTTCAGAGGAACCGACTGCACCCAACATATCCTCGGAAAAGTCATTGCAGGTAAATGTCATAAATAGTTGAGGCTCCCTATAAGTTCTAAAAAGACACATGAGATCAAGGAAGCTTTTTCTTTTATATTCATAACTTGACCGAATGGTGTGTGGAATTCCACTTGTAATGTCCTCCCTAATGTAAGTCATGTTTGAATTCACGTCGAATCTGAAAAGTTGATCTATAGTGATGCGGTTGACATATTTTTGGTGAATTACTCGGCGTACGTAATTACGTAACTGCAATTTCTCCAAGTAATCAGCAACAAAGAATATAAAACTGGCGTCCTTTGCGAATCGGCGGTCTTTGTGGAGTAAGAGATACTTTGCATACTTTTTCAAAGTCTTTATATAATTTAGGGGGATTTCTCTAAATTATATGATTGTTCAATTTAGTATCACCGTTATTTAATTCCAGCATATCCACTTTTGAACTTTCATAATATGTTCTGGAAGATTCATATCAAAGCTAAGATTAATACATAGGATTCCTCCTCTTTTGTATCAGGTAAATAACTTTTGTATACTAAAAGTTGTTTTCAATCATCAGATAACTTTAGGTGGACCTCATGTTCTTCGAATGTCTTGCTGATGATACAGTCGTCGATGTAGTTCATGCAAAAGGTGAGCACTAATAAGACAGAGTGCTGCTTTTGTGGCAATTTTATATGGTATTCGAATAACAATGAAAAATAAAAATAATATAAAACAAAACAATTAGCTTAAAGTTCCTTTTATTAGTCGAAAAATTGATTGATTCTTCATTATTAACTACAATTACTGCTTATTTATATATAACTTTTGATTTTACATTCTTTTCATCCAAGTCTTCATGTCTTGGACATTTACAAATTTGACAATTATATACATATTTCTTTAGGATTCTTTAGTAGTCGTCACTACGTTTCCCACCTACGTACACACTCTGGAAGATTCATATCAAAGCTAAGATTAATACATAGGATTCCTCCTCTTTTGTATCAGGTAAATAACTTTTGTATACTAAAAGTTGTTTTCAATCATCAGATAACTTTAGGTGGACCTCATGTTCTTCGAATGTCTTGCTGATGATACAGTCGTCGATGTAGTTCATGCAAAAGGTGAGCACTAATAAGACAGAGTGCTGCTTTTGTGGCAATTTTATATGGTATTCGAATAACAATGAAAAATAAAAATAATATAAAACAAAAACAATTAGCTTAAAGTTCCTTTTTATTAGTCGAAAAATTGATTGATTCTTCATTATTAACTACAATTACTGCTTATTTATATATAACTTTTGATTTTACATTCTTTTCATCCAAGTCTTCATGTCTTGGACATTTACAAATTTGACAATTATATACATATTTCTTTAGGATTCTTTAGTAGTCGTCACTACGTTTCCCACCTGATGAAAATATTTTTTATCCGTTTAATGACCCTTCGGAATCGTCAATGTTTCCTCCGTCTTCCTCTCCTTTTGTCGGTTCGATTATTTTAGATGATCAAGCAAGTGAAGATGCTCAATCCTCGGATAACGAGTGGCGCGACCCGCAAATCCTGGAGTATTTGATGAGTGGAACTGCTTGGGGTATGACTCCTACTGATTACCCTAGCGACGGCGACTGGGACGACGATCATCAATATGATTACTTCAGTGATCATCATCCTTCATCTCCAGTTATCAAGATGGAAGAATCGGATACGGAAAGCGTAGTATACCAAGAGGAATTGTCTCGTTCTCCCCACTATCAAGATTTTGTACTTTACAATGAAGGTAATCATGATCACCCCTGTTCTATTGCACCTCACTCCCCCCCCCCGAGTTCCCACATCTAGTTCCCCACCACTTTGCCCCAAACATTTTTAGGGATCTCCATCAATTGTAGAAATACGGCAATATGTTCCACATTTGTGTATCTGATGGCGAGCAACAACAAGTTCGCGGTCGCGAGTGTTGAGTGGTGGTAATTCAGTGGTTATAATATCCAATTCCGCTAATTGAGCAGCAGTTTTCTTGGTCCATAACAAGATATTATGTATGTGAGGCGATCCACGTTCTTGCAATTCCAAAACCCAGTAAAAGTGATTAATACCACAGAAGTAGATGGACGAATGGTTCTCATCCTCACCAACGGGGTACACTGCTATGGGTGTACCAAAAGTATCAGGGGTGGATGACGGGTTCGTTTTGCTCAGCAAAAGGAAGCAGTTGCGCCAAATCGCCGAAAAATATAACAGGAATATTTCCCCAAGGCGCGTTGACGTTCTTCGCAAGTTGCATCGCCGATTCAAGTTTATTGATCATTTCGGCGGATAACATGGAAACTTCATCAATCAACATAATCACTTTCGGATTATCCATAAAAAATTCTGTAAGACATCGATGGTTTACTTTACCAGTGGCGTTATCCATTCCAAAAAACCGGTGTAAAGTCATCCCGTTTACATTTGAACTTGCAACACCTGTGAACGCTAATTTGACAACATGATAGGACAATGTCCAGTAAATCTGTTCGTAGGTGGAGATTCTGCACGAAAATCAACATCATTTTCAGGCAAGTCCATAGCATCAGCAATCTGTATTAGTTGATCATATGTAAATCTGAACAACTGCTCGCAGAGCATATCACTTAATGTAGCAATGTTGAGCCTTCTGATGCTGTGGAGTATAAGCTCCTCCTGTTCCGCTGGCTTCAAGTCTATTCATGGTAGTCGCCTTTTGAACACCACAAGGCAGTTGACGGCGACCAACGTCTTTTTATAAATATACAGTATACTCGGTGTAGTTTTCAATTGCCTCTTGTAGTGCGTTGAATGCTTCTTGAGTAGAGTTTTGCGCCACCAATAAGTCGTACTGTTCTTGAGGGCCTTTGGTGAGCTTCTTCTTGTTATTCTTTTCGCTGCGAAGAAGATATCTGTTCCGTTTAGAAAACTTCAACAGTTTGGCCTCGGGTGTATTCATGTGTATAAATCAATTTTCGCTTAAAAAAGCTGCTTGTTGCATTTCCTAATTGTTAGATAGACTTCATGTATAATTGAGATGAGGAAAGGCTGTAGCCACATGTATGTAAAATATGATGGAAATGCTGTGTTCATCGATAATATAGGGAGATATAGGCATAAATAAAATCTGTATGAGGGACTATCAATAAGTTCATGATGCTTACATCAGAAATCTCTTTTCCATGTGCTTAGGCGTAAGCTTCGGGACGTATGCAGGGGAGTATGAACCATAGCTGTGCCTGGCAGCATAGGCGATCAATGTCTTGATGTTGATATCGATCCCTGCTGCCTTCAACTTCCTATTGTGGCCCACGAACGAGAGGAAGGGTTCTTCTCTAAAACTTTTGACCATGGCTCTCTGGTCTCTTTCAGAAAGTTTCAGTGCCCCTCCAGCACGTTTTTTAATCTACCCGGTACCTGTTGATTTAGGGATATTCAATGCACGTTGAATGTCTGCCTTTTTGGCATTCATCTTGTACATGTCGATGGTCAGTCCACATTTGTAATCTTAAAGTTGGACGCAACCCGTTTGCTTCTCGTTAGTTATGTCTGTTAAAGTCATTGTAGATTGCTTTATAAATCCGCAGATTAGATGAGCTTTTTAAAAAATCTGAAATTTAAAATGGACGGTCAGCTAAAGGAGGCCAAGGTATCTAGTATTTTCTCATTAATCTACAGAATTGGAATTTTGATGGTATTATGCATTAATGTGTTTCCTTACAATTTTCGCCATTGCTCTTTCTCAAATTTGATTTTGGCGGAATTATTAACTTTGACGCATATCGTCTATGTACCTAATATCATTCACAAGAAGTATTCAATTTACAACAGCATTACTCAGATTGTTACAAATAATTGTTCTATTGGGAAAAATGATAAATAAATATATTTTGACTTTAGAATGTACTATTAATTGCTGTCCAGATTTGTGTGGTTAAATGAAATCATATAGCTTGAATTCATGTAAAATCTTGACATTCTCAAGCTGGTTTCCGCAGTTCCGTCAGGGTCCGAATCACCGAAGGCGGCGGTGATCGTTTCTACGAAGACTTGATAGTTTACCGGATCTGTTCAATTCAAGCTGAACACATATCATTTTGCAAGTAAACATGTTCTACTACTGCATTCCTACTAAAAAAATTTTGTTGGTGATACGATGCCCAAGTCTGTTAATTTCTTGACACAAGTTTTAGCGACATAAGACATTCCTGGAGCAAAGAAGTTGGAAAAGAATACAGTGACATGCGGTAAAGTTAATTCTTGAACCTTATATGTACGGTAAATACCCAACCTAAAGCATTAATGGGTTAAATGTACATTGATGTCCACCTTTTTGGATGAGAAATGTGTACACTACTCACATCTTTCTGCGAATCGCAGTATTGTAGATTCGTTCAGTCTTGTTTCAGAGAGAACCTCGATTACCCGTAGAGGTCCCAACCAGTCATGAGATAGTTTTTTTGGTCTGAGAGGTAAATTCGTGCTTAAAAATGTAAAATTGATCGATTTTTGTTTATTGCGCCACCTTATAATGTCATACACTGCTTCAATAACACCCATGTTACTGGCAGCGTTATGAGTGACTGATAAATGCGATAATAAACTTAAAGAAGAACCAAGTAAATTAACAGGTCTGTAAAAAGATGATGTATTTATTTTCCTATACGTTGTGCCGTAAGTCTTCAAAGTGGCATAAATCTTCTTCATGACTTTCCTGGTGTGCTTCTGGTCTTAGTGGATTGCCAAACTCAAGGAGTTGTAACCACAGTAACCGTTTGCCTTCGCACGGATTAAGGTCTTTCTACAATTGGCTAGAGTAGGAAGAGCAGGAACGACAGGAAAGTCATGAAGAAGATTTATGCCACTTTGAAGACTTACGGCACAACGTATAGCAGAATGAAGTACGTACATTACCTAAACGCGTCGCGTTATTCTATGATTAGTTAACAATAGGTGCTCTCCGACCAACGAAAAATTATCTTTATCAATTTTTAAGCAGTGATTTTAGTTCCCGATTTGTCGATAACTGAAATTCTAAAATACAAAAAATACAAATTTGGACGGGGATAAAGATAAATTTATCTTTATCACGAAAAAGAAAATCTAAACTGTCGAGCGATTCCTGTAACCTACCTGAAAATAAAATATTGTTAAAAGTTCTTGTTCTTTGTATACTGTATAACTAATAAAAAAAAGCAAAAATTCCTATGTAAAAAAGGCATGATACATAATAACAATATTCCAGGTTGTTCTCCATACGCGAAATTGAAAATAAAAAGATTTGGGGACATAAGGCAACTTCTGTTACTTTAGCAAAACAATTTTATTTTTCTCAAACAGAAGGTTGTTCCTAAAATGGATTCCAATAAACTTACGTTTTGGGAATTAAAAAAAAAGTCGTTTATCGAAAAATGTCGTGTGTCGGAGAGCACCTAATGAACAAATTCTAACACGCTTTTTACCTACCAGTTTTGAGGTGGAAAAATTAAGAGAAAGAATAGGAGGTGCACTGAATTGGACGAAAGAGGACCTCCCACCAAGATTCCAATTCAACGGCTTCGAGTGTGCTCAACTTGTTGCTGACACATATAAACGACTGGTGGTCATCTTGGAAGAAGATACCAACCGCACCGCCTTCCCCACCACCTTCATTCCCCTCGTTGAGCCTCGTCCCGATCCTTCCCGGCCCAATCCTTTGCCCATTGTGTTTCGATACACACTCGTAGTTGGTATAGGTCATTATGACTTGTTTAAGGTAGAAGAACCCTGCATGTTCCCAGCCATCCATACTATGTATACCAGGATTGGTATGGACATTGCTGAACGTACTTCTAGTTTGCAGCAAGTACATCCTATTGCAGAACCAGTCGCTGTCCCTCCTGTCGTCATTGATTTGCTCGATGATTTCCTGTCACCCTTTCCCACTCTCTGCTAAAAACTGCTACCAAAAGGGGTCTTTTGAGACTCTCTATGGATTATTTTATTTATTTGGAGTTGTCAAATCTATGACTCGAGTTATTTCTTTTATCTCCTTATGGAAAATATAGATTTTATCTATTTCTAAATCTTCTTCAAACTTGAGGATTTGACAGTTGCAACTTACAATTTGACAGTCGTTGAGAATAGTATTCCATCATGTTACGTTGTTACAAATAGCCAATGCCTTGATTTCGTATAGACCTCCAGTGTCCATTTCAAATTCGTACGAAAGCTCGACCGGAACGATAACGTTCACTTGTTTGCAGTTGTTTTCATACGTATATATGAGCTCATTCGTTTTTGTACATTTTTTGACGAACATCGCCTTATGCCATTCCCAAGCAAAAAAAGAAGGGTAAAAAAAATTGTAAATATGGCAATTATTAAAAAAAAATAAGAAAAAAGGAAATTCGATGTCACACCTGATTTCCAAAAACAATAATAAAAAAAATATATTCACAAATATGGTATTTGTTCTCAATTTTTTACTGTGAAGGTACCTTCCTACACAGCAATTTTTAAATTCCCAATTAGGGTTTTTCTTGATACTAAAAACACTTGATCTTCTGTGACTACAACTTTGACATAACAGTGTTTTTTTTTGCAATACAAACTCATATTTTTGACAAAGTTGGTAGCACTCTTCACTTAAATTGTTATTTTTTGTGGATCTTGGGTCGTGTTAGAATTTTTTCATTGTTAACTAATCATAGAATAACGCGACGCGTTTTGGTAATGTACGTACTTCATTCTGCTATATGTTGCAGCGTTAGTCTGCAACGTGGCGAGGATTTTTTGAATGACTTCTTTGGTGTGTTTTTGGTCTCTGTGGACTGCCAAACTCACCGAATGGTAACCACAGTAACCATCTGGTGAGACAGGGATAATACTCTTTCTGCAGTTGGCAAGAGTAGGAACTGTTGTAGACGATTCAGTAATGACGAAATCGCTTGGTCGTCTAATCTTGTTCAATTCGAGACAGTTGTCTCGTAAGTGCTTGTGCACTCGGTTGTTTTTTGTTGACGTCCATTCGTCTTTATTCTTTTTGCGAGTAAACTCGCAACGGAAGGAACAAAGACGATTATGGCAAGTAATGGTGGTTTTGGTGGGCTTGCTCGTGTTCAACTTTAAGAAAGATCTGTGAGGATCTTGTTCACAGTTCAAAATGTCTGTTGTGATTGATTCAAGTAAATCGTCTTTGGAATGGAACACTTGTTTGAATAACAACATTTGTGGTAGATTGTGCAGGAGTAAAAGGTTGTAAACAAATATTTATTTAATATTTTTATTATCAGTTACGAGTACTACTGCTATAACAATTTTTGGACATCGGTTAATACTATCTGAAGCTATTCAAGCTCTATTGACAGATACATGAATTATGAATAAAAGAGATAATCATAGTTACCACCAATACTAGTATATATCAGTGACGTTCTTAATGCTCTTGGTGAACATCACAAGATCATTCAGTCTTTGAAGGAAGAAAATTATGAGATAGTTGGATACGCTAGGAAGTCCCCAGGTAAAGAAGACGGACAGAAAAGATTGGAGAATCTGGAGAGCATGGTAAAACTGCTTTCCAAGAATTCCAAATGTGATCAAGTCTTCGTCTCGCCGGAAAGTAAATGTTCGACAAGCATGAACAATCGTGATGAGGACAGTTCCTTCCTTGGTAACACAACAGACATGGTAGGATATTTCACAACTAGCAACAACAAATCTGCCTCGTTGTGCTGGATTACGCAAAGTTGTATTCTCGCGGCAGTATGGTAGAATCCTTTTTGGAGAACAATCCAACTGTCGAAAAAGTCATTGTCGTGTTGCATTCTTCTGATATCATTCAGGGCTCAAGCAAATTTGTCCAGTGTCGAAATAAATTAGTAAATCGTTCAAAATAAATCTATTTTTTAATTACTCAATGACTAACAACAATATGAAAGTGACTGCCTACGGATGACGAATGTTATTTTTCCCAAGATTTTTTTATTTACCTCAATGACGTTAACAGTATAAAAATGATTTAGATTGACAGATATGATACAGATGATCGCTTCGATATTTGGCTTCAATATTTGATTGATGTGCATTCCTCAAATACCTACGCCTTATCAGAAACCAGATACTCTTGCATAGGGTAACCTCGGGATAAACCCTGTCATATGTCGGTACGCCTATATACATATCATCTTTATACGTAAATATACTGTGGTCGTATAAACTATTAAAAAATTAAATAATGTGTTAAATATTTTTACACCTTGTAAATTTTGTACACAATTGTTTTATGTTTTTATAAGTATATTATACATAATATATTTTTTACAATTTAGTTTTAGTAATAAAGAGTATTAAAAAATATTTAAAATTTATGCAATAATATTATTTAGTTAAAAAATGTCAAAATTATTTTTTTTTTGTAAATATAATTTATCTGTATTTGATTGGTACAGATACTTTTTGTCCACTAATTTCAAAAATTTTTTTGTTCGCGTTACTTGCTTCAAGAGAGTTTCTCTTTTCATTTCAAGTGAAGCAGTCAAAATGACAAATGCAAATATACAAGGGGAACCAACAGCACTGATGACAGTGAACAGGTAGGCCCAAGTCGCATTTCAAATCCAAAAATAAACCATAGATTCTAATACTAATAGCTGTTTAAACAGTTGGAAGAAAATGCTTTAGAAAACCACACTCATTGAAATTTGAATCTGAAGAAACAAAATTCTTATGGTGAACCTGTGCATTGCTACAAATGCGACTATTCTTATACCCCAAGAAGGACTAACACTCCTGAAGACAAGAAAAGAACTCCCTTAAAACCATCTATTAAAGTTAATTGTAAAGCCAAACTCACTGTTACTTTTGCTAAATCAAATACTGTTTTTATTGAATATCATTGGAAACACGATAATCATGACCCTGCTGATATTGCTGACATTGCTGACTCAAGACTACCAGAAAATGTACGCGTTTGGTTGGAAGAACATGTGGACAATTACATGGATTGAAAAGGAATAAAAGCTCCACTTCGTATGAATATTCTTGTATTTTCTTATTTTTTGCATACTAACTTCTTTACAATTAGCTTGAAAACTTGAAGAATGAAAACGCTGTTGCTGCTGCTGGTGTTGTTCCCTGTAATTTTCTAATTAACTATTCCCTTGTTAGCAATACTATCAATGCTAAATTAAACAAAAGATTAAGAAAACATGCAAAAGACATGGAAAGTGTAAGACTATGGCTTGAAGAACTGAAAATCAACAATAATTATACTATTTTATACATTACAAAACCTGAAAATGACCCTTTCATCGTTTTGTGGGTATCTAGTTGGCAGAAAAAAGTAAGTTCACCGTTAATAAAAAGAAGATTAAACGCGTATATTGATACCTTGTTAAAAGTTTTTAGAAGCTGAGGAATAGTGTTGTGAGCACACACACCTCAGTCATAGTAAACATGACACTGGACTTGTATACGCGCACAGTCCCCAGAATGTGACTTTATCTAAATAAATTTATATTGTCGCAGATCAGATCTGTCAAACTGTGGGCTGTTATTGGCCAGTAATAGATCAGTGTTACGGTCTTTAACAATAAATTTTTTTCATTGTTCGAATTACAAACACAGCGATCATTTTATAATACAAAGCTACACTGTTTATCTCGCGTTAACCGTCACTGTCATCGATAAGCGTTGTCTAAATAGATTAGTATAAATACCCTGATATCAATTGCAGTAATAAAAAGTTCAATTGTTTTGCTATTGCCGTTTAGTTATTACTAGTTCCTTTATTTTTTGTGTGTCAACTCGCGTAGACACATCATTTTTTTAAACGTCTAGTTATTTGAACATTTTACTACTGCATCATCTTATTACAACTTCTTGTATGTCTACTATTGACTCCCCTGCTGTTAGCGAAACTGCCGTTGTTGGTGGTGAAGGAAACCCACCTGCCGCTCCTACTGTCGTGAACCATATGGACGTGGACACTGCCACTGATAAGTCTCGTGAAAGTATTGCAGCAATGCATACTAACATTGCCCTTATCCAAAACTCGATTGCCAACTTGTCTGCCCTAATTGCCTCTTCACCCGAAGGAAAGGACCTTGCGAATGCCCGTACTCAATTGAATAATAAGGGAAAAGATTTAGCTGTCGCTAATAAACTGGTCAAACAAATGGAAGAAGCTCTTGGTGTACCTGTCGTGTCCTCGTCTGCTGGTGGAGTCACCAATGTGTCTGCTAAAGTCTCTACTATTGTACCTGCTAATTTGCCACTCTTCCAATGGGAAAGTCAAGTCTTCAAGGATAGTGCCGAAGTTTTTGTTGATATCCAAGCCTGCCTCACCAAATTTGAAGACATTATGGGCTCCCATGTATTGGACATGGATGCCAATTTTGCGCGTGTGATCCCACCTTTGTTATCTGCTACAGCCCGTACCTGGTATGAACACTTCATCACTACGTTCAAAAGTAGTCACCAGAGGAACCCAACTTGGCAAGAATTCAAGACGTCCTTTAAAGAACGCTATGGTTACAATGTCCATGAAGAACGCCTTAACTGTGCCCGTCAATTAACCAACATCACTATGAAAGATGGCGAGTCAATCGAGGAATTCATCGAACGTTTCAATGAGTTGAGACGCCGTGCCGTCGATCAAGTTATGCCTAATGCTATCCTTATTGAACACTTTGGTCGTGCTATCCCACAAACTTTGTATCGTGAAGTTTCCGTTGCTGCTAGTTCCCTTCCAGAATTCCGAAAGAATGACATCGATGTCATTACTGGTTTGGTCCGTGAGTTCCATAATAAGTTCAAGCATTTGGACAACACTACTCCTCAAGTATCAAGAAGCCGCGTTGTTGCTCCTGCTGCTACCACTGTTGGTCCAAATAACTTACATTACCAAAGTAATTTGTCCCGTCACGCTGTGCAACACCCTCATCCATATGCTGTGCCTCTTGCTGCTGCTAATGGTCAAGAAAACGTCATTAACTTTGTACCTCGTGCCCCTAGAATGAACAACCGGTACTGCACTTACCATCAAACAAGAACTCACAATACTGCTGAGTGTCGTGCTGCTTCCACCGCTGGTGTTACTACACCCAACAAGTTCTGTAGAAACTGTGGAGCCCCAGGATGGTCTCGTGAACACAGGTGTAATACTGCTACCCGTGCTACCAACTCTGAACTCGCTGCTACTACTACTCCTCGTTTTGCTGCCATGTACATCAATGATGCCTCGGTAAATGATTCTATTGGTGGTGCTGTCGATGGTTTTAGTCATCCTCAACAAGTATCTGGTCCCCATGCCAATACTGTTTTTAATAATTCTTCTCCTACTATCACATCTGGTCCCCATGCCAATGTTGATGTATATTCTCAACAACCTTCTTACTCTCTCGCTGCTGCCACTATTGCAACCAGCCCTGTCGTCACTACTGCTGCTAACGTACCTATTCCTACCGTTGCTTATGAAAATATGGACGTAGACAGTAACACTGAATTACAAGAAATCATCGCTGAACAAGCTCAAAAATGTAAGACTCACCCTACTTTTAGTATGCCTCCTAATAATAAATCTAATATGATCATTATCCCTATCATTATACAGGATATCAAAACGTACGCTATAGTCGATACAGCAAGCACTTTTAGTATTGTCTCTCCTTTC